>OY759251.1:8519870-8892672 GCA_963662185.1 Eilema griseolum
AAATAGTATCAATTCCGTTTTGTCGGTGCATAGTCGGATCAGGCGGCATTGCTTCAAGAGAGGGTCTGGTCGTGAGTTCAAATCCTTTCGGATGTATTTTGAATCCATCTTATGGGTAACTGAACATACTGTGCCATACACTAATCAACTGCAATGTGTGAGGATGAATTCCCTGCCTATGGCGAGAGGTGCGATGATAGAATGTAGCTACGGGCATCATGTCAAACAATTCATCTGAGCACAAACCATTGTATATGGTTATATGCCACCTAAAACCTAAGTGGCATAAAAAGCGTTTAGCTATCCATACATACCTATATTCATGTATACAATCAATCAATTAATTAGTCTATCGCAGTGCACTGCTGGACAAAGGCCTCTCCCAATATTGGGAGGCTCATGTATACAACTTGCCAGAATTTGTCAGGTTATATACTTTTTGTACGCCATTTACAATATTCATGATAAAGTAATTAACAAAACACGAGGCATCAGAAGGTTTCTTCATGGTCATCAGCGCGAGTGCGACACCCCTGGTGTTGCATACGTCCATAGGCCACGGTAACCGCTTCCCATCAGGTGGGCCGTGTGCTTGTCTGCCAACTAAGTGGTATAAAAAAAAAAGGGAAACCTGCGCCAGACTCCTCTGTTGATTGAAATGGTAATACTTCGTAAAATGTCTGCTAATCTCCAGGATTATATATTTTTAATTAGGTTAAATATAAGACAGTGTAGTATTTGTGCAAAGTATTAAAACTTGCAATCAGACTGAAGGATCAATATAGCCAATTCATACTTTATCGCCCACCAATTCAACATTATCAATCCAATAAAACAAACCGTTCGAAAACCTTCCAGATTATCCACACTTCCTTAAGTGCTCAATTTATTGTTCTACTCAACTTTTTGTAATCCTCATGATCGCACCATCAAATATCCTACTAGGATTAGCAATAAAAATACATTTCCTATTATTAGGATCCCAATTGGATTCACTTAATGGAATATAAAGAAACATATCTTGCGAAGCCACTACCTATTCTAATTACACCTCGCACTCTGTCTTGTTACCTAATTGGTAAACGATATCAGATATTGCAGATGATATCTACCTATTGAACTTAGTATAGCAAACTCATAACAAAATCATCATTAATATAACACTACATCTGTGTACTTGATTCATCTAGCTAGAATGTGACATTTTTCTTTTTAATTTTAAACGTTGTGTTATATTTCATGCTGTTATCAAGCTCTTTGTACACAAAAGCTTTATAACTAGACTTTTAAGATTAATAAAATCTTAAAGCATTGAATTAAACCACTTTTTAACGAATTCCATCGTGATTTATTTGGTATTATTTTATTTACATACATACATACATATAGTCACGACTGCTATTTGACCTCTAGAGAGAAAAGTTACAAATCCTCGTCGGTCGTTCAGCATATTTATTGACTTTCAACTGAAATTAACTGATGATCACTGTAGGGTCCGTGATCATCAGGGTCAACACCCTACGTCAGGGATCCGGTTGAAATAAAAAGAAAATGGCGTCACTTCTGTAATCTGCAAAATTGTTTGCTTCGTTACATGTTCCATTACGCCCCCAAACGCCAGTCAGTACAGTATGTAAAGCCGTTTTAGTCTTTTGTTGCTTTTCGATTTTTGTAGAATATCCCAACGAATTTATATGCTTAATGTCTTTAAATAGTATTAGTTATTACAGATTGGTGATATTTGATAATGGATTGTTGAGTGGCTTGAGTGCGCGATTGATTGTTGGGTTTAGTCAATGTATATTGGGTTGTATTAGTTCTATTTGTGCCTTCAGTTGGGTTCTGTTAGGCGTTATATTCACTCCTCCTACTGAAAAACTATATATTTTCACAGGCACTGCATGTCACAGCTAATAAATCATATATTTGGTCCTTACATAGGTCGATGAACGACCTCCACCCCCATGAGCGCAGGCCTGGGGGTGACTGGTGGAGCTGCCTGTCACCCCGGCAGGAGCAGGCCGCGGCGGCGACGCGGAGCAACTAAATATAACATAATTGGTAAAATATGGCTAAAAGCTAACCACACAGCCTACCACTTTCGGTTAAAATAGTTTTAAATATTTATGTAGGTACTGAATTCACATATTATTCAGTTTAGGAACATCAAAATTTTACAATCATGTCAAGAAATCTTCCCCAGTCGGAATGCTCAATCTTTCCCTTACAGGGGATCAAAAGTTCTCATAGTTACACTGTCAATAGTTATTATGTACTTCTATGTTACTTTTTCTATGGTAAAGCATTTGCTCGTATTCGCAAGACTAGTTCACCCAACCAATAGTTTTGTACTTCTACTGTACTTCTTTCCTCACATACATATTGAATTCCTTGATGAACATAATTGCTTACTGTACGTGTTTCCTTCTTCCTATAGTTCCAGGTACTTTAAGTGAGGTGTGAAAAAGGATCTGATGCCTCGTCATTCTTCTTCTTTTTGATGACTTCTGCAGCAATTCGCCCGTATATAACATTGTTAGCGTCTGCAAAGATAACCCTTTTTCCTGAGAGTTGACACGTAGCCGCGTACGCCTCCAGCAGCGGTCGGATCGTGAGCAGCAGCCGCCGTCTGGGCAGAGCAGGGGCACAACATGGCGTTACACTACTTTGGCAATGATTTATTGTGGACTTGATTAACTTACGGTGTTGCAGGTACACTGAGCTAGTCAGCCTGAGGTCGCGGCCGGCGTGACCTGGTCGAAACATCAGGCAAATCAAAGGTATGCGTGTAGCTTTTTCTATACCACTTGGTTGGCAGACAAACACACGGCCCACCTGATGGAAAGTGATTACAGTTGCCTATGATGTGCATTTTTTTAGGAATGACAAATCCAATTGTTTTGTGTACGAATGAGACAACATTAAGCTAACAGACACTTTTATTACATTTTTGAAGAGTGACTGTTGTAAAAAAGTAATACGAAATTATATTATTAGGTATAAATTAATGGTATTGATATTTTATGAACCCGAGGTACTTTTGTCGCTAAATAGCTAGTTGCTGCACGTTTGCACACTTACGAAATATTGAATTGTTTCTTTTTTTTAGTCTCTTGGCAGTGAGTGTATGCCAAGTGGTCTGTCTGACCACTTAATATGTTGGTTTTACAAAAAAAATTCCGGTGCTCATAAATTTATCATTTGTTTCAATTATTTCTATTATAACATTAGTATGGATATTATAGGATTAAACTGGTCACTTATCATGATGTGATTACTTCTGCCAGCGCGCATTAATGGACCTAAAAAAAACAAAACAAAAATATATGAATTCCAAAATCTGTGCACATTAACACATAGAATTGATTACAGAAATTAGGGATTGACATCATAAAAAATTACGATCCTACTGCCCTAGCACAAGCCCAAGATCATATTCATATATTCATATTCATTTATTACTTGCAAATATGGGTTACATAAGATGTTATTATAGGTTAAATAGTGTCACCATATTTCTACGGAGTATTCAAATTCAAATCAAAGACATTGTTCCTAATTGTAATAATCGCTAATGGGAGCATCAATTTCATTTACCGTCTCTTAAAAATATTAAATATGGAACGAATAGCGGTTTCATCGATTCCAAAAAAGCTAATGTTGCCTAACCCTAGTGCTCCAATAATTGTAGGTATTCAGTTCTACATAATAGAGGTGAGCCAATCAGATAGGCCGTTTAACTGTTACCGTATTCATATACTCCCATGATTCCAATAATCATATTGGGTTGGTAGAAGTGGTACAATAGAAGTAAGTCTGGCAACATTTCAGCCAGATTTAGTATTTTGAATTTTCAACTGTTTCGCTCTTTTCCCTATAGCTCTGTTGAAATGGTAGAAACAACCATTAATTTGTTTTGATGTTAAATATAAAAAAGGTTCTTTACATTTAGTTCCAGATTGTTTATCCAGAATAGAAATTTCTGCTATTAATATTCCTGTAAATAATATTATTGTTATGCCAAATGAGGATATCGTTGATCCTTGGTATAGAAAAATATTTGTAAATTGTCAAAAGTTTCCTAGAAAATATAAAAATTTCAAAGTTGAAAGTGATACTTTGTATAGATTTTGTAAAGATAAATATAATCCTAATAATCGTTTAAATTGGAAAATTGTCATACCTAAAGAACACATCTTAGACACTATTAAATCTAATCATGATGATGTTAATTCAGGACATTTAGGAATTCATAAAACTTTAAATAAATTAAAAATACATTATTTTTGGAAAGGTATGTTTATTGATGTTCAAAAATACATTTCTTCTTGTGATACTTGTAAAGCTTATAAATCTTCTACCACAATAATATAACCACTATTGATCAAAAATATGTCTTGTTTGATTGAATTATAGCTTATATGACAGTAAACTGCTCGATAAATGAGGGAAACTCGAATAAATTTGAATTTTGAGGTTATGCAATGAGTAATTTTTCATAGAAAGAGGACTGAGGGATGGGACTGTTTAACATCAAACAGATATATACAGCCCAGACTCTGCCTCAAAGGCACAGCTCGAATCAACAATAGTGCCCGGAAAACGACAATAGGTTCACCCCCTATTATATGTATGTATGTATGTAACTAAATATGTACTGTGAATCTAGTTTATCATGATGATGATGATGAGTTTAAGAAAGTTTATGTAGGAGATTGAAGTCTTTGTTCAGGTGAAAATCTTTAAAAGAATGTGTAGCATGTAAGAGCGTGCATTGACTATCCAGACCAGTAGCGTCTCAAGTTTCGAATGGTTCAGTGACACGTACGTTTATTATATGTACTGTCAAAGAGTGGAATGCCCTACATGACTCTGTGTTTTTGGATAGCTACAATTTGGGAGTCTTCGAGAGTGGTGTGTTTAGACGTGCTAAACTGTTAACGACATCATCACTTACCAACAAAGCTGATGGTTATAATATATTACTAGCAAAGTTAGCTCAGGTAATAACGTCTGTTCAAATTAACTAACCTGTAACTTAGTGGTTACAGAGTCGAAAAAAATAGATTCTAAAATTTGGAACCAAATATATCCGACATCTACATACATATGAAACAAATCCTTTAAAAACAGATTAACACGGAAATTAGGTATCGTTAAAAGCGTCTTGATCGTCTGCTGGTTATAGGCTATATAGAGGTGTTTTTTTTATACCACTTAGTTGGCAGACAAGCACACGGCCAACCTGATGGGAAGCGGTTACCGTATGCAACACCAGGGGTGCAACGCATCCGAAACGTCGGCAGAAATAGTAAGTTCCAAGATATAATTCGCGAGAAGTCCTGATATCTTGTATAATTTGAATTTTGTTGTTAAATAGCCATTACCTACTATTCGAGATATAAATAAGTAGAAGTTATTCGTATATCATTGTAAGGTTCAATTGAAACTTTTATACGCTAAAAAAGAAATGATTTACTCTCGCGTACAATCGATTTATGATAATGCACTTAAAACCTCTGATTAATGTGTTTTGCTTGTGATTTTACCTATGTACCGTAACGTGTACTGTATCTTTTCTAAATATTTACAGAACGCAGAGATGGCCGGTCTCGGCTTTGGGTCGTCAGAGTACTATCCGTACGTTTTCTATAAGATCAATATCAGGTACAGTAATAACATACTAAACTTATTTTCTTGAAAAATATAAATGGCTTGATGTTGATTACTTTGGTATATTGGTATTTATGATATATAAGATCAAGGCAACCATTTTTTTATTTATATCTATACTACGTCACTAAAACCAGCGAACGACTAAGATGCTTCTTACGATATAATTTGTCCAGTTCTAATTAGTGGTTGAGGAGCTATGAGGGAATAAATGAACCTACATACATACATACATACATAGCCTGTCAAAATCATAACCCTCCTTTTGCTTCACCGTAGTCGGGAAAGAAATAAATCTCACGCTCCACTCTGTAAAATTATCGACCTCCTTTCTGATGGTGTTGCCATCCCTAAATATCCTTTGTTCGTTAGAATTCGCGGCACGTTTACCACCAATTTTTTGGAAATTATGGTGTATTTTTTTAATTTAGTATAACTTAATTTCATTGTGTTTGCATGGATTTCTAATGATTATGATTGATTGTGTATCTATATGGTTTACTAAACTATACCATTAAGAACCCATCCATATTTGCATGCCTTGAGGATGTATGTATATTTAAAGGAGTTGCTATGTATTGCGAGTAGTGTGTACATGTGTTTTCATAGAGATAGGTGTGGACGGAGGCTGTAGGTAGTATATGTACTTATAGTAAAACAAAATTACTGGTTCCTGTGCTAGTATAAAACATGTAGCAGGGTATAATGTCTCTGTCCAGTGAGGCCGTATTCCGGGCAATATTGTTGACTCGAGCCATGCCTCTGAGGCTGAGTCTGGGCTGTCTATAAATATGTCTGATGTTAATTAGATGCACAAAAATATGTTTAGAAAAATTTTTGATGATTTCGGACGAAGGTTCGGTGGCTTAGTGGTCAGAGCGTTCCCCTGTAAGGGAAAGATCACGGGTTCGAATCCCGCCTGACCCGATAAAATTTTTGCTATAACATAACATAAACTTATCTCTCCCGATAAATGGCTGTTACTATCATTTTCGAAGTGCGTTACAACGAAAGCTAAATCCATAGGATCTTACTCTAGACGTGACAAGCATATTGTTACGACCGCCGTCGATATCTCGAAAACTAATAATCGAATCTTCAAGAAATAAAAACGCATTGTTAGTGACGAGGCTCAGCGAGGACAGAAACCTCGCGTGGAGCAAAAGGGCAAAAGCTGGCTTGATCCAGATGTTCAGTACGCATAGGGACTGCGAAAGCACGGCCTATCGATCCTTTAGTATAAAGAGTTTTTAGCAAGAGGTGCCAGAAAAGTTGGTATAAAAATCCGCACCACGAGTTGAATTTGAACGCGTTCGTAAACTAATCGAACTGTATACGTGCATTGCGTCCCTTTTGATCACGAGCGGTGGGGTGATGCTTGCGCGTTTTTATTTATTATTATTAATAAATTTTATTCATTATCATTTTTATGTAATACAATAATCAATCCATAACTATATTATGGGGACTGTATAGAATTTCGAAGAACGTCTGTTATTGTTTATTTGTTAACTTAGAAAGATACAATACCAATAGAATTAAGAATATCCTTTTATGGAAGTCGGTTAAAAATAGATAAAATATATTCATTTTAATATCCCCGATATCACGTTTCGTTTTTCCTACAGTCCCGAATTCTTTAAGCGGGGCGTGAAAAAGCATATGATGAGGCTGTTATGCTGAGTGTCACCATTGTTACATGGTATAATGTAAGTAAAGGTGACCCCCTTTTCTGAGACTTTGCTTTTAGCTTACCATTGACCTGTCCTTAGATGTTCGTATGAAAACAAAAGACAGTCAGATGAAACAAACTGTATTCTACAGCCAAAGAGTTCTATTTTCAAATGTTGTAATAATTTTTTAAATATTGTTTATGTAAGTGGCCAGTTCCGGAAACTTTTAGTGTAACCTATGTATACTTACCTAATAATATTTTGTAAATTCTGGTTATGACAGCGTGCTTGAGTTGAAGTTCCCGCTATGAGAAAGCTGTAAACTTGATAGAAAATCAAGTTGACAGCATTCTGAAAGCAGTATCGACCCGTGAAACGCTTGATCCTAATGCCATGTGGCGAACTATGAACAAACAGTACGGAGTAGAAACTAAATTCCTAAATTTGTACAAAATATACAATATTAAATATACAAGTGTATAAAAATATATACAGGAAAATAATCCTATACAACAAAGATAAATAAAAATATAAGATCTTTTGATGTGGAACAATTTGTTAATATGGAGTAGAGTTACATAACATTTGTTGTATCTGGAAAGGATTTTAATTAATTCTACCCCCAAGGGGTTAAAATAGAGGATGAAAGTTTGTATGAAACTTTGTCAATTTTAAACCGATCGGGCTGAGACTTTGCATGCATAAAACTGCTATGACGTAGGCATCCCCTCAGATAGGATTTCGAGATGCAGGATATATAAGATCCTCCATTTATTTTTTACCGTTAAAAATATAGTTGATTTATCAAACTGTTCCATATTCAAGACTGTGCCTAAACCTCACGGCTTTACTTGTCCAAATATTTACTTTTCACCACTGAAAGCCACCCTATTCATAGTGCGTCGTATTTATCGCAGAACTGTTACGGTACTCTGACATGTTTTCAATTGCACCACATATTCTATCCCTTTTAGAGCTATATATTGCTTTTTAGAGCTTTCCCGCACAAAGGATTACAATACAACCTATAGTAGGCTGCCGATCACAGTATTTTTTGGAGCCTTTGGTGGTTATGATACGCATGGTTTATTTCAAGTACGCGAGTCTAGTACGCCGGTGTTTGTGTTGATTAAATATTTATATTCTGTGATCGAGCTGAACACACATAGGACTTTGTCGTACAGTGAGACGGACTGGAAGTGTTTCGGCGACTGCGCTTGAAGCTGGCTCTAATATTAGCCGGCCACGTGTAGTCCGCGTTCCGTTGTTAGCGTGAATGGATAACTGAACGTGCCATCACAAGACAATACTGCTGTCCTCTCTCCTCTACTTTTCTCAATTTTTATTAATGCTATCACCAAAGTTATTTCTTCCAGTTATCATCTCTACGCAGACGATTTGCAGTTGTATCGTCATTTTAGGTCTGATGATGTGGGTGGGGCCATTACTGCCATCAATAATGACCTTAAAAACATTAGTGAGGTTTTTTGTTTGAAAGGTATTGGCTAGATTTACAATTTTAAGTTGAACCGTCGATATGATCAAAAGTCTACATCAACTCGGGTGGAGCCGTGGGCGGAAGGCTAGTTTATAATACTAATAAGGAGCGTGGGCAAACTGTAATCACATTTTAGTAAATTCAAAAATTTAACGGCATTGTTTGCAGTGTCATCGGTATGACAATGATTTTATTATGACATAAAATTAGGAGAATCTAAGCCCTGGCCCTCGGTTCTACTAAAGCAATACCACTGTCATTACCACTGACACTGCAAAAAATGTCATTAAATTATTGACTTTATTACCCGCACACGGTGCAGAACATCCGATCAAGAACCAAGCGGTTCGGTGACTCGTTCCTCTGTCGCACCATCAAGGCCTGGAATTCATTACCAGCTCACGTGTTTCCTTTTTCCTACAGTCCCGGGTACTTTAAGCGGGGCGTGAAAAAGTATATGATCAAACTCTCAAATTTGCGGGTATTGACTTTAGAGAACATTGCTCCTCTCATGGACAGTTTTATGTTGCTTGCTCATGAGTGAGTTCATCCAATAGCTTGATAGTATTAGCCATTACATTATATTACCTTTTTTTTTTTTTACGTGCGCAAAATCCCCACGGATACCTCCCCACCGGAGCCGGTGGAGGCTGAGACGGTGCGCACTGTGCGGTATGAAAGAAACTTCATCCCACGCACACTCAAGCTGTGGAATGACCTCCCTGCTGCGGTTTTCTCAAGCACCTACAATATGGGGTTCTTCAAGAGGGGCATCAGAAGGTTTCTTCATGGTCGGCAGCGCGACAGACGCGCTTATTATCATATTATTTGGAGTAGGTAGGTACTTACGCAAGTCTTATTATATTATAACAGTCACGAAACTGTCTGATAAGAGTTATAAGGAATACATGCGTGTGCGTTTGTCTAATCAGCGCATGAGTTGCCGTTATCACTACCACAGAGGAGTAGCACAAAAGTTTTCAAAACTGGTTTGATCGAATGAAAAAGTGCATAGGACGCCAAGGGAGATTATTAAGAAAAACAAAAAATTAATTTTGTACCTTTAATAGTATTTTTTCATATTCATTCCGGAAACTTATAGTGGGAACAACGCTAAAGCTTTCCCGGGCCTTAACGCTTTTGCGCATCAACTATGATCCGCACATCTGCAAGTAACTACTATAGTAGCGGCTACGTTCACGCTCTTGGAGCTGATGCAGACGCGCAGGGCACAGTGGACATACGGATGAATGGTGTCCACCAAACACACACAAGTAACCTTTTCTGAGTAAATTTTCATTTAGGGCAGGATTTGGCTGGGTCTCCAGGGTTCGATTATCGTACAGTATCCATTTTCACCACAAGTAATGATTCGATTTAAAATCCCTTCATTATTGTGTCTTCAAGGTAAGCTTTTTTTTCCACTGGCTTCTCTTTTTAAGATTTTCACCCTTCGCCTCTGGCCAGATTTTATAAACGTAGGCTGTTGGTATTGCGTTTTTATATAGAACACGTCAATTAGACTTCGCCTTGCCTGATGGTAAGCTGAAGGCAAAGTCTCAGAAAAGGAAAAAGACAGCTTCTTGTCACTGAACTGGACCGGATCTTGAATCACATTTCTCAATGGGGATCTGAGAACATGGTCGAGTCCAATGCCAAGAAGACGCAGGCTTGTGCGTTCACAGCAAAGGTAACTTCTTTCCTTCCCCTTCCCACTCGATACGGCTTCTTCAACGAGGCTTGGTTTCACTTTCAAAAAGCTTTATCGCTAGACGCGACATGCGTGGATCCTGAAAAATGTCTGAACTCCGTTAAGAACATATTAGTCGAGCGCTGGCATTTCAGAATGTTGAACGACAGAATCCAAATCTCATAGGTTTAAAATACATGGACTTGATTAGTGATCGTTGTGCTCGTTCCACTTCAATAAACTTTGTCTTAGCTGCACCACCCCAGATAGGGATGCAGTAAGATAGCACAGACTGTACCAACGCTACATAAATCTGGTTCAGAAGATTTTTAGTATGGCAGCGCGAGTGTGCCTTTTCTGGTGTTACACACGTCCATAGGCCACGGTAACCACTTTCCATCAGGTGTGATGTGCGCTTGTCTGCTACCTATGTGGTATACAAAAATTCTTCGAGGAGCTTTAAATAACTCAGTTGCAGTCGATTATATTGTCTATCTATGAAAGTATTCTAAATTTAAAAAAACATATCAGTCGATAAAAATGGCGATCACTGCAGTTTCTTGGTTTACGTACCTATATTTGGTAAATATTTAGAATTGAACATTAGAATTACAGAACTTAGAAGAGCCCCTAGTCAGAACTTCATATGGCAAGAACAATATCAGACATAAAGGAGATAAACTATATAATAAACTAGCTGACCCGCCCCAGTTTCGCCCGTGGCATTTTTTTTTGTTTTTTTATACCACTTAGTTGGCAGACAAGCACACGGCCCACCTGATGGAAAGTGGTTACCGTGACCTATGGACGTCTGTAACACCAGAGGAGTCACAGTCGCGCTGCCAACCCTGTAAGTACAGAGTTTCTGTGCCGTCAGTAGAAGACAAAGCAGGACAAGCCTTTAGACTATAGTGGATTGGAAATTATCCCATTAGTCAAGGGTGTGATTTAAGCTCTAGCCCTATTTCCATGCGTTATCACAGGTAACCTAATACAAAGAGATCAGCAGAGGTATCTAAACTATATTGGTGCAATGTGGGTGTGAACCTACCCACGTCGGACCCGCTAAGTGTCAATCTCATGACTGACGACCGTGGATGATGCATTCGAAATGCAGTCAACTGAGTCCGGACTCTCCTATCAATGGTATCGAGTTCAGTCTGAGTCCACTTGAGTATACCAAAGGAGTACATCAAGAGTGGTATGACCCAACTGTTACAAGCGCGCACCTTGTTACCTTTTTGGTGGTTTCTAGCGCATAGACAATATATAGAGTATCTTAGAATTTGTTCTATTTCATTCAACATCACAACAAACTAAAACTATTTTAATAGTTCCGTTTATACTATCACTGTTTGAGAGCAAAACGTATAAGAATATTATCTACTTACAATTTTGGTGAGGCGTTGCGAAACTGTGTGAAACTTTTTACGATAAAAAATAGGACACAATGAATTTATCACATTTACCAAAACGCTTTTATTACGTTTACCGTAGGTTTTTTTTCGTACACTGTTCCTAAAACATAGGTACATATTTTTTAGAAAGTGACCAGTTACTTGGCTTGTAAACATTTTTCACGTGGCGCCCTACATGAGTCATGAACCTTTCTTTTTGTTACAAAAAAACCTGCGATTGTCAAAGACGTTATGACTAAAAACACAATTTTTATACCTACATAAAAACTCGAATTCCAGACTTTATCAAAGGCCTGCTGGATATCCAGAAAGGCGGCTGAGCAGTATTCTTTATTTTCCAGCGATAGCCTTATAGTATTATATACTCTGTGGACCTGTTCTATGGTTGAGTGATTTTTCCGGAAGCCAAATTGATGTTGGGGAACGATGTCTGCTTCCTTTATACATTTATTTACCCTTACAAGAAATATCCGCTCCCACAGTTTAGAAATAACAGGCATCAAGCTAATAGGTCTAAATGAGGATGATTCATTGGCTGGTTTCCCTGGCTTGTGGATCATAATGATCTGGGAGAATTTCCAAATCTCAGGAAAATGATGAAGTCTAAAATGCACATGAGTACCATGTAATTATAACAACTGTAAAAAACCATATTCACAAATAAAGATTATTATTATTATTTGCTGGTGAATCTAGTGAGAATAAAAACTATAATTTGATATTAAATAACACTTTTATTATTAACTACGTTCCTTGCGCTCTCTTCTGTTTATGTAATTATAGCTTTGTAAACTGAAACCTGTGACAATTTGCAACTTGTCAAATACATGTTTTATACTTAGGTGAAAACGAGGGGTAAGGAATGCAACAGTTATTCGTAAGGCAACTGAGACCAACATCGACAGTTTAACGTGTATTCCGACTATTCCGAGACATAATTCAATCTCGCATATGCATCTTAAATTGCTGTTTACTGCACATTCAATTGACAATAACATCTCTAACTGTTTCAATACAAACATTTGAATTCTCTTCCCACGAAACATCATCAATACACCCGTCCTGCTTACTCGTTAGTGATAGACCGAGATCGCGATAACCATTTGTTATAATTAAGGAAGTTTAATTCATTTTTAGGTTATGCGGGTAGAAGTATATTAGTTAGCCAGAGCTCACTGGAAAGATTTTGTGCTGTCAGTGGGAAGACCAAAGGCTTGTACTGATTTTGTGTTCTGCACTGAGGGCACATAAAATCTCTGTCGGGTCGGCAGCACAGGTGTGACTCTTCTGAAGTGTGTAACGTTCATAGGTCACGGTAACGATCTGCTTGAGTTCGTGGACCATTATTTTTTATTGTGTTGGACGACGATAGCCGATATCCGATGGCTGTTTTCACACAAATCCGATAAAATCGATCCGATACGGATATTTTTGACCGATAGAACAGACTAGTGGATGAAAAAACCTAGCAAAAACCTGCAAGCAATTTTCGACCTTATTGATAAGACGTAGTATCCACCCTACATATTCAGGGACTGTCGGGGGGTACTTGAAGAGCCGCTACTTCATATATTTAATGCCTCCCTGGCGGCCGCGGAGTTTCCGGAAAGATGGAAAATTACCCGAGTAGTACCAGTGCCGAAGGGAGGTTTGACATCTGAGGTGGAGGGTTATAGACCGGTAGCCTGAAATTGAAGGTACAGAAGATTGCTTAAAAAGAACAAAACTTGATATCTCACATATCCCCAAAAAAAATATAGAAAACTTAGTGAGTGGTAATTCCTTAAGATTCTTCCAGATCCTAGGTATCTCATCAAATTTTTTGAAAAAAGTGTCAAGAAGATGGCTATTCGACTTGGCGACCTACGAATGGTAGAAGTAGCCGGCACTTCTAGACAAGTGGTAGTATAAAGACGAATGTATAAGATTTGACGTTAATGACATACGTTGACGACTGTCATATTCGTCAAATCCCACACATTTGTCATTATGTTGGTCGCAAATCGTTAGTAAATTAATAAATATATGGATATGACACGTATTTCACGTTAAGTAGTAAGTGTGTTACGTTAAGTATTAAAAATATGTCAATCCCATGCATTGACTAGTCTGCTTGACTTCACCTCGCCTGATGGTAAGCTAAAGGCGAAGTCTCAGGAAAGAGGGACACCATTACAGACACTAAGTAATGTTACAATGGTGGCAGTCACCTTGGCGATCTCATCAGATGCTATTTCACGCCCCGCTTAAAGGACCCGGGACTGTAAGAAAAAGGAAACACGTGAGCTGGTAATGAATTCTAATTAGACACTAAAATTGAAAGATCTATATAAGTCATTATTTGTCGATGTCTTAACAGTTGAAGAACTTGTAAAGAAGGAGTGGAGAAGAAGAATCAGTTTATTTACGTTCAAATTCTGCTAGCGGGGTATTGAATAAAACTTGAGCCTATAGAATATTTCTATATGAAATAATAAAAAGATCTCCACCAAATTCTTATAGAAATATTCCATAAAACTAAGTTCACAAAAGTAGCACAAATATTGAAACAATAGTTACAATAAAACACGATGTCATTCTCTCACAGTATAAAAACCCTCCAGTAACTGAAACTAGCATGAAAATGAACTTGTATGAGGGTAAAGCCATGTTTATGCCGTCATGTCAACTTTAAGTAGAGTAAGCTGTAATTTGTACGATTTGTGAGAGCACCTAATGCCTTACCTAGCTTTTATTTATTTTATGCAATCGAACCGGGCGGCGCGAGTCTGGGCTGTATATATCTGTCTGATGTTAAACAGTACTATCCCTTATTGACTTTGTACGACACCGCATGGGAAGAGACGGGGTGGCCCAAATTCTGCTCTGCCGGAAGCCACGCGGCTAATAGATTATGATAGAAAAAAAAATCTTTTCAGGACTGTTGCCATATACCGAAATACATAAACGAAATGGAAGCGGTTACCGTGGCCTATACGTATGCAACACCAGGGGTGTCACAGTTTACTACCTAACCAATTGTCATTTAATTACTAAAATTAAATGTGAAACATTAACTATGCTATTCCTTGTAAACAACTCCATGCTGCTAAAAACTCTCCAGTGAGCTCTGGCTACCCTACTCACCGCTGGGAACATAGGGATATTCTGTAGGGCGGAGGTACATCCCCAGTCAGACTGCTCAATAAGGACGGGAATAATATCGTGTCCTACCTCTTACAAAAGCCTCTGTAGAAGCAACTGCAGTACCAGCACAGTCAGCTGTGCCCGGGATCACACTACACTTCCTGTTGGTCTCATTACAATTACTAGAAAACCCAAGTGATAATATACTATTGCCTTATACCAAACCGGTAAAGTATCACAGAAATTAACCATACCTAGCTAAACTATGATGTCTTCAATAATACATGAACATTACTGCTTTTGTTTGTAATCTGTCATTTATGTGGGTACATAAACCATGTTGATAGTGCTCTATATTCATTAATCAAGCTGAAATTATGTCGCTTACGCCTGAAGAATGCACCAGAATACTTACAATGCTGGAAACCGGCCGGAGTCAGCGCAAGACGTATACCGGGGTTTTCTGACCGGCTATTCCAAAATCCTCGCTGCACAGTTTCTTTTCGGGATTCTTTTGTTATATGTAATCACAGCAGCCAGCACTTGATCGCGAACACGCGGGGAGGAAAATTGCACTACAATGGATCTAGGGCGCTTGCTACTACTATTAATTTTAGCTATACGAGTGTCCAACGCTGCAAGATAAAGACCTGTAGCCACAGCGAACTTCCTTCTTAACCACTACTAACGGAAGAGCCACGTGAGCCACTTCAGACCAAACTGAATAATTATCTACAAAAATTATCCATACAGTCAAGTCGTTTGGCCATATCCCGTGAATGAACATACAACAAGCCCTGAGAAAACGTACGTTTCTTATCAACAACTACGATTGTTTATTATACAATAATCAGTTCTGCATTAACTAGGTGTGCCTCACGGTTTCACTCGGTCTTATTAAACCTCCTCACATCGCCCGCCCGCCCCTATATAACTATGTATTGATTTGTATCTTTCTGCCAGCCCAGGCCAGGCTCCTTAATTGTCTTACTGTGGTTATACGAGTGATATATTTGATTGTTAATAATAAGGATAAAAACCAAACATACATGTGGCACCATTGTGGCATAGTTGGCAGCTGAATGATGACATTCATTATTCAGTATTCTCTTAAGAAGTACAATGCTTCAAGAGAGATTAACTAGTTTGTCGCTGATGTCCATAGAATGTGATATTCTCAATACCATAGATTTTGAAGATGTGATTAACGATTTTGCTCATCTTAAATCTAGAAACATACTCGTATAAACTTTCTCGCTAAAAGAATTTTTGAATTTCAACTTATAGTTCCTGTGATTTGCGCGTTCAACCAAACAAATAAACAAATAAACTTTATGATATTAGTATTGATTGTGATATAATATTTCTATAGCCTTTCTATAGGTGTCAGTCTAGCGTGTAGTAGTGAGTGATACCTGAATTGATTTTTCAATGATTTCGATACTTTTCAAATGTTATGATGCTTTTGATAGTTAATTATAATTATAATTTTATTCTGGAGTATTGGTGCCGACTCTTATGTATGGTAGTGAAAGTTGGGTGTGGCATGTGGTTTTCTATAGGTGAGAAAAATCATCAATTATTCAAACTCCCTATAACGTCATAAACTCTCAAACACTTTACCTTTGTAATATTAGTACAGAAAATGCACAATGCTTAATAGTATCTAATATAAAGAAAAAATACAAGTATGCTACTGCTGTCGCCGGTGAGATCGGTCTGGGTATGGAATACTATATCTCATACACCGATATCACCGGTGACCGCGGGGTGCGCCCTTGGTTCGGGCGCGAGTGCGCGAAAGCTATTGAACAAAAACAGTCTGCGTACCGCGCTTGGGTAAGGGCGCGCGCCACGCGCCATCCCGGCCTCGGAGTGCGACTCGGACTTGACCGGTTTTTTACAAGTGAAGTGAACCGTAATTAGTATTTAGTGATGAAAACCTTATTTGAATGTTATGGTAGTATTTTATGGTATGGAGGTATTGCGGTCGGACGACAAACTTTTTGACGATGCTGCACATTTTAATAAATAAAACAAAAAGGGGTGGTTGTTGATAGTTTAATGTATACTTGAAGTATTCTTCTTAAAAAGATAGACGGTAGAAGTTCAAGTCGGATTAAAAGTAAACCACTAAAGTACCTCAATTGTGAACGGTGCAACTCGAGCGGCGAAGGTCCATTAATGACCGCCACCTCTCATAAGCGGAGGTCTGGAAGTGATGGGTGTGCCGCCTGTCGCTCTGGCAGAAGCACTCTGCGGCGGTGGTGCGCATTTGCGCGCCTCCCCGTATCCGGGGACGAGTTGGGACTTCGTGCCATTATTATTGATATTATTTTGTTGTTGGCAATGTAGAAATTGGGAATTTTCGAACACATTGCTTAGGGAAAAGTCTATATGGTTTTAGATAATATTCAACTTTTTTCTATAACTTTAATTACTATAAATAATACTGGATCACATGTTTTGCCATGTATAATGAAGTCATTTTACACCATCTTGAAAACGAGATGGACGAATGGCCCCTGTCGGAATTGCGAAAAGTTCATTTTCAACAAGATGGTGCTCCGCCACATAACAGACACCTTTCACGTTCCAATTTGAGCCGCCTATTCGGTACACAGTGGATAGGTACACATTACTGATATCTACTTGCTACAGTAAAAGAATTGATGACAACCAATTCAGTGACACTCACTCAGGATGTGAGTAATTTTGGTGTTGATATGCAATGACAGAGTAATATATTTGTTGTTATTTTCAGCTTAAAGCCTGAGTCAATAGATGTGAGAGTTGCAGATTTTGATAAAACAAAGATTGGCTAGCATGGTAATGTGTGGAACTACAAAGTCTCTAGCACGCTTTAGAAAGGCAGTGGTAATACCATCCAAGCCGGGTGCGCTGCCAGAGTTGAGGCCCATGAGTATGCTGTCAACTTCAGCAGGATCTGTCTCCAGTAAAAACAAATACAAAAAAAAATTATGTTGTCAATGTTTGCCATAACACCCGAAGATTATATAATTTAATTTGCTCATTTAGATCGCAAGCATATTTTACAATTATTTTTGTAATGCGGTTCTCATGACTTATTCCAAGCACGCAATATTTTACTGTCTATACCTAGGTTCAAAACTTGACTGTGATGTCCAAATTGTTGTCAAGAGCATAAAAAATTATGCCCTTTTCAATCTCTTCAATATCTTCTGAGATTTATATCCTTTCAAATTAAAATTAATTTCTCACAACTCCTGTTTGTTATTTAATCACACCATAATGGCTGAACAGATTATAGTATGGAATAAAATACAGGTTATTTTATCCCGAGATTATAATTTCATGGCTTGTGGAAACAGGATCTAAATTTCAGCTTGTTAATCATAGTCCTGAGTATTTCTTAATATAACTGCAAGGCTTTTATCATTTTCAGGTTTCGAGGGATATGCCTGTCAACCTCACCTTCGGCAACCAAAAACGATCCACAGGCGGCGTGCGTTTTAGTCGGTTCGAGTCTGACATAACCTCTTCCATCGGCTCCGGTAGGGGGGCATCCGTGAGGATTTAACACACGTAAAAAAAAAGTCTGTGAATAATGAGGCATGTAGTGGGAGTTCTTGTGGAGTTTTTGGACGATTGCACCTGTAGTAAAGGTAAGATTAAGCCTGCTTCTGCTGGAGTGATCTCCAGCTTTTTGTCCAACAGAAGCATCCAAGCCGTCGTCGACGACAGCTGCTCGAACCGCATGAACATAAACGCTGGAGTCTTGACAAGTTAAAGTTGTCACGTCAGTTACGTCAATCAAAGTCAAATTACTATAACAATAATAAAATGCAACTGACCGCTTATACAAATTAAATCTCAAAATGAAAGAAACACAAAACAAAAATAAAATGTATGCAACAATTATGAAGGCTACTTGCGCGGTTTTCTCTGTGAAGCTGTACAATACTAGCCGATAACAATTCTGTGGCAGTAGGTGTATTTTCAATTACAGGCTCGCTCTTAACACCAACACTGACATTTGTTTCTTGAGTAGCAAGCGGATTTGCTTCCGGTGCTGGAGATGTGTGCTTCTTTGTAGGCTCCACACCTATTACTTGATTATTTTGACTAGTTGAAGGGCTGATAGCTTCTGGTAAACTATCAACTGAACTAATCACTGCAAAGAACAAAAATAGAAATATTTAATAACTAAATATATCTACATACTTTAGACAGTGAAGAACTCAATACAATATTGTCGGTGTTAAGTTGTGAAAATAATTGACTCTAAAACCGTGAAATACATTAAATACTAACACCATGGATCCCGAAGCTTTCCTGGACCTGGCCAACCAGGTCATAAAGCTAAAAATGTACCCTTATTTCGATGCTACATGGTGTGATTATTTTCTGTGTTGCATTCTTTGTAATTAACTTGTTTTCGTATTGTTTTTAGTTCTCTGTGCACGGAATTTGGTCAGAAGAGATTATTTCCGTAAGGCGGACGGCACAGATCTTTTTACATGTTCCCTCAGTGAGTTCTCAAATATTGAACTATATGTTATATGTTATTATAATATTTAAGGACCACACTATTGTATTAGGTTAGCCTTAAAGACAGTGATGTGGTGAAAAATAAATAAGGAGGTAAGAGATATACGTTCCAACTTCAAATCATTTTTCCGCCCGCTAAAAAGTTCATAACAGAAAAGAGCTAATTTGCGCCCGCGCATAGAGGAACAAAGTGATACTTTTCATAAGGGATGAAAAGTATATTATGTCAATCATCATCATCTTAGTTTTATTCCCGGTTTCGAAAATGCGACACGAACATTTCCGCGCATAACCTGTGTTCGGTACTAACAAATTGAAAAAGACTAATCCATATAAACGATCGAAATGGAAAAGTGAAAATAGGTGTTCAGTGATAGTTCTTAACTGTTGACGAAATGTCCAAGGTAAGCTATACATAACATGTGAACGAAAAAGTATCAGAGATACATGTATAAAATATTGTGTTTTAATTAGTCTTCGACAATTCAACAAGTTTTTTATAGACAAGTTTACAACTTGTTTCGTGCGTGGTATAGACAAGGGGTAAGCAGATATAATACTTAGCTCTGTTTACTATTCTGTTTTGTTTATGCAATTAAGTAGGTCCTTCTTTTTGTTTACTCGGCTTTGTTTATTTGTTTTGTTGTTCAAGATTTCATTTTATTTCAGATATAAAATCACTTTATAATTAGCTTCAGCAGTAATTTATGTCCTATATTACAGAATAGTACTACAGATTAAAAATCAACTCATACAAACGCAAAGGACGCGGGTGTGTACCGCTCTGAATTCTAATGTGAGCTTGGAGCATTCAATAACTTCCTTTAATTATTAACATATAAAGTCTTATATCCAGCAGAGCTATCTAAGAACCCGGTAGTTTTGAGGACTTGGAAAACTCATAGTAAGGGTGCCGATAAACGTTATTTGAGAGCCTCTCCAAAGCTTTCAGGGTTGATAATATTTTTGGGACCCTCTTGTCTAGCAGTTTTTCGATGCCTGTTATATTTTAGTAGCAATTGGTGTGAATATTTTTGCTGCCATCGACTCTGTAGTAATGAGATCATTTAGTGAAAATAAAACATCCTAAATAACATAGCACCAAATAATTTATTTCAATCACTGTTAAAACAATTAGTGCTGCCAAAATACCGATAGTTACATCACTGTATTTACAACAATCAGATAATAAAGATTGTCTGAATTATATACTATTGATCACTAGTCACTTGTCAACATTCAAAATGTACTAATACTTGACCAGATTTCATTTATATATTTTACAAACACGTTAAGTTTCAATGCTTTTATCACAATGTTACTTTTTTCATAAATTCTATCTACTAAAGACCTTGGCACAACTTTTTTTTTAATAGAGCTGACGCCGCGAGTTTTTTGTATAAGTAGAGTGTGTGAATGTTACTTTCTTGCGAATGTTATGTTACAGAAAAATAAACAAGAGCGTTTTACCAAACTTTATCGAGCGTTTTGAGTTACTCGTGTTATTATTATAATATTATAAAATATTACCTTTAACTTGGGCCCAAATCAGTTCAATGGCATTATATTGGCAATGGTACGGAGGAAGTCGTATGACTTTGTGCCCGTGCTCTTCGGCCAATTGGTCAATTACATATGTCGGTTTTGGTTACTCTCTGAAGTGTCATCTCTCATTGTAATAAAAATGGCTACTTTTCAGCAGCCATCCAACCGCTGCTGAAAAAACGGACCGCAGACTTAAAACTTCGGATGCGACTCGGATTAACGCTAAAATGAAGAAGAGATTATAATAATTGTTAAGTTGGTTTGAGCTACACTACACCTCCCAAATTTTTGCAAAAATTTTCACATATTTTCTAGTTATAAACTAACAAATTACATACATTGGTTACCATACCCAATTATACACCTTAACTTAAACAACGCAACCGGTGATTCATAAGCACTGTATTTCGTCCTGGAATCGTCATAAATTCAAAAAGATTGTTTTCATGTCGAAAGTTTTGCAGTTAGAAATGTCAGTGTAAGCTCGTAAATGTTGAATAATGCAACTTTCAAAGAAATTATGATAGTTCAAATAAAATGGATGTATTCAATAAGTTAATCGGGGCTGAAGCTTAGGGCTTTTTTTTACGTGCGCATAATCCCCACGGATACTTCTCCACCGGAGCCGGTGAGAGAGGTCATGTCGGACTCGAACCGACTAAAACGCACGCCGCCTGTGGGTCGTTTTGGTTGCCGAAGGTGAGGTTGACAGGCATATCGCTCGCACCCCGGCCGACCCAGGGGTTTCGTTCAATATACAATTTCACACTAATATTAGTTTATTAGAGTAGTCCGTTTATTTATTCAATTTAGGTACATATAATATGCTGTTATAATATACAGCCACGGTCACGGGAAGCCGCTTCGCTATTTCTTTGAAAGCACGCGCGCGCATGTACCTCATAGACCCAACGTTTCTATACAAGCTCGGCAACCGGGCGTGTCTCGCCGCTTACCGCTGTTGACCCAAGGCTAGCTTTTGTTACACGCCTTTTGTTTACTACGGCGATTATACGGGCTGCTTCCGGGGAACCCGCGGAGGTACACAAGTATTTATGGACCTACCTCCATAGTGTGAAAGTGTTTTTAGAGCTATATTTAAGAAAATTTTGTCTTATTTACAGCAATTGAGTCTGTTCCACTAGGGTTTTTACTGTAAAGAAGATTGTAACAAGCTAAAATTTTCTCATTCGTTCCCAGTGCCAGTTCTCGTTCGTTCGCGAATGCGTGCGGACGAACTTCTCGGGCGGTACCTTTTTCGGTGCAAAAAATGGCGTCAAATATAATTAAATGTGCGAATTGTAATATAGTGATAAGCGAACTACTGTCGTTTATTCAAAACAAAGCAGATGTGATGGATGAGGTCTCCCTTATCCGATTATGCAGTGATAGTTTTTCGGAGAGTGAAATAGTGTCGGCAAAAATATTACTGTTCGATTCGGTTCCGAATTCAAAGCGAAAAGTCCGTAGAAATAAAGGCAAAAATGCTCGAGATATCGATGACATAATATGTCTATTCAAAGTGACGGATCCAGAGTTGATGCCCATCTTTGTTGCGCGGGACCTGCAGAAGCTTCCCCCCGTAACTTTTGACCATATAGATGCGACGAAGCTATTGAAAGATATATTACGGTTACAACGTGATGTAAAGGTTTTGAAAACCGAGTGTGCCCCTTTGGATCAGTTTAATGAGCTAAAGATTGAATTCGAAAATCTAAGGCAGGCGTCGTTAGTATGCAATAATTTTGATCTTGTTAATAGAAAGCGCGGTGCTTTTACTGTCGACCCTTTGGATAGTGGCCCCATGGCTTTGCAACAGTATGTTGAGAAGTCCCCCAGCAAAGATAAATCGCCCAAAGCATCCATAAATTGTACCACTCATTTCTCACCGCAATATGTAGGTATGACGCATACAGTTTTAACGGCTCAACAAAATATGAATGGCGGTAAGCGGACAGCTGATTGCGCGCCGGCGGCCGCGGGGGAAAAGGAGCGCGATAGCACCTCTGTCTCTTTCACACCTAGTAACGGCGGGTGCGGCTATGCGTCGGAACGACACACTGAACGAGTGAATGAACATGCTACCAATAGCCAAGATGTCACTAAGACAGATGTAAACAACTGCTGTGCGAGTTTGGGTCGAGATACCCAATGTTTACTGAGTCCTAAGGATCATACGAGTGTCAAGTGGCAACAAATGGTAGAGGACGTTGAGCCGTGGCGCTTGGTGGCAAAAAAGCCTAAGAAAACCTTAGCTAGCAGAAGAACTGGGAGAGCAGAGGTTAGGCCAGATTGTAAGTTTAAGGCGGCGCCTGTGAAATTGCCGCTTTTCATCTCCTATGTATGTAAAGATACCACTGAAGGCGATATTAAGGCGTATATACTTGAGAAAACGCAGGAAGAAGTAGATCTGTATAAAATAAACAGAACGGTTGAAAAAAGGTACGACTCGTACAAGCTGTACGTCTCACAAAGCAAAATAGGCATATTCCTGGATGATAAGTTATGGCCAGATGGAATAAGTTTTAGACGCTTCTCTCGTGATAAGAGTAAAACGAAGTATGGCACACAACAGAATACAGCAAATAAATAAACATACTATTTATGGATTCAGATACTTATTACAATACAAAATTAGTCAGTTTCAATTGCAAGTCTGTGAAAAGGTCTGTCGAGGGTGTTAGATCTTTGTGCCAGTCAGCTGATATAGTTGCTCTGCAAGAAACGTGGCTGATGCCATATGACATATCATACCTCGACTCCATACACAACGATTTCGTCAGTACGGGTAAATCAGCTGTAGATCTTTCGGTAGATTTATTAAGAGGGCGTCCCTATGGCGGTGTTGCTATCCTGTGGCGTAAACAAGCGTTTAAAGCGGTCACTGTGATTGAGTGCGCTAGTGCGCGGTTAGTGGCAATTAAAGCATCTCTCGGTGATAGCTCGATAATAGTGTTTAGTGTATACATGCCTACTGATTGCAGTGAAAATTTACCAGAGTTCACTGAGTGTCTGGCTGAAATGTACGCGATAGTCGATAGTGAGAACGTCGAATCGGTTTACCTACTTGGGGACTACAATAGCCACCCTGGTGAGTCTTTTTACTGTGAACTCTTGGACTTTTGTACTGAGCAAAAATGGACATGTGCGGATATTGCAAAATTAGGAATAGACTCTGATAGCTATACATACATCAGTGAAGCTCACGGCTGTAGGCGTTGGCTAGACCACTGTGTGGTTACTGAGTCGGCTTGGCAAACGATTACGGAAATTGGTATATTGCATGATGTCTTCTGGTCTGACCACTATCCTATGTTTATCAACTGTAGGTTAGGTATTAATAGGCGAATATCAGATATCATCGATACACCTTGTAACCGGGTAATTTGGGGACACAAGGACAATGATCAGATAACTGAATATTCTAACCTTTGTAACGACAAATTAAGGTTGATTGAGTACCCTCAAGATCTAGGTATGTGCACTAATGCTCACTGTGAGGATCTTGAACATAGGCAAATTATAGACAGTATATATATAAATATTGTCAACATTCTCTCTGAAGCAGCCACACAGAGTTATGTAAAAAATCAGACTAAGAAACACAAGGCTCAGATTGTAGGCTGGAATAGGTATGTGCGGGAGGCTCACATGAGGGCTAGGTCTGGCTATCAGAACTGGCTCTTGCACAATAAACCTACTTCTGGGCCCATCCACGAGGATATGTACTTATCTCGCAAAATGTTCAAAAACAAACTTAAATGGTGTCAAAACCACCAAGAGCAAATTAAACTTGACATTATCGCCTCACATCGTGAAGGTAAGGACTTTAAACAATTCTGGAAAGCCACAAATAAACTGAATACCAGACCTAGCCTTCCTGTGAACGTTGGCGGTGCTGATCTGCCTGACAGCATTGCAAATATGTTTGTGGAGCATTTTAAATTAGAGTCACCTCTTGGCCGTTCGTCGGGGGTGGCCGATGCTGGCGTTTGTCGTGACACCGATACAGTTCGTTTCTCCGCTAAGGATGTGGCTGGGGTTATTGGTAGAATGACGACTGGAAAGTCTCCTGGTCATGATGGTCTCAGCATCGAGCACCTTCGGTACGCCGGGCCTCATTTGCCTAGAGCTCTTGCCATGCTCTATTCACTTTGCTTGTGTCACTCATACCTTCCGGGTGATTTAATGAGAACTATTGTGATACCAGTAATTAAGAACAAGACAGGTGATGCGACTGACAAGTGTAATTATCGACCCATTTCACTGGCTACCGTCATGGCAAAGGTGCTAGATAGCCTGTTGGATATTAGGTTGGAGCCTCTACTCAGGTTACATGACGCCCAATTTGGGTTTCGACCTGGGTTGTCCACTGAAACAGCAATACTAAGCTTGAAACATACTGTACAATATTACACCCAACGTCAAACACCAATTTATGCGTGTTTTCTGGACCTTTCCCGTGCTTTTGACCTCGTATCTTATGATATATTGTGGGAGAAACTACGGGAGAGAAAAGTGCCAGCTGAATTGGTGCGTATTTTTCAGTTTTGGTACCTCAATCAGGTGAATAATGTTAAATGGGCCGGTAAGCTTTCTGTTTCTTTCGCGTTGAACTGTGGTGTAAGGCAGGGGGGTATAACATCTCCAAAGCTCTTCAATGTCTATATGGATGACTTGATTGTTGGGCTCAGTAACAAAAAAATCGGCTGTCGTATTGACGATATAAGCGTTAACAATATCAGCTACGCTGATGATATGGCATTGCTGAGCCCAACTGTCAAGGCACTCAGGGAGTTACTTGGGGCTTGTGAGTGTTACGCTGCAAAACATGGGTTAGCATATAATGTAAAAAAAAGCGAGTACTTGGTCTTTAAGGCGGGAGGTGGTAAATGCCCAGAATCAATACCTCCTATAATATTGAATAAGTGTGAGCTTAAGCGAGTGTATCAATTTAAATACCTCGGGCATTATGTTACTGATGACCTTAAGGACCAAGCTGATATCGAGAGGGAACGTAGGGCGCTGGCGGTGCGATGTAACATGGTGGCCCGCAGGTTTGCACGATGTAGTGAACCAGTTAGGGTCACCTTGTTTAAGACATACTGCCAAGTATTTTACACGTGCAGCTTGTGGACCAACTATACGCAGCGTGCCGTCAGCGCTTTACGTGTCTTATATAATAATGGCTATAGAATGCTGATGGGGCTGCCTCGCTTCTGCAGTGCTTCAGGTATGTTTGCGCAAAGTCATACAAATGATTTCGCTGCAATATGGCGCAAAAAAACAGCCTCCTTGCTCTGCAGAGTTCGGGCCAGCTCCAACAGTATTTTGCAAATGTTTGCTGAAAGGCACGACTCGCCTGTTTTGAACCATTGTGCGCGTAGATGTATGTCTGCCGTACAATTGGTCTCTAAATAGTAATTAGTTTAGTTTTAAAATGTAATTTAATTTGTTTACTAATATAGTCCTAAGTATATTGTTACTAACAAAATATGAATCAATGCGTTCGAAATAAAATATATTTTATTTTTATTTTATTTTTTTTTAAATTATTTTGTGTTATCTCAAAATGAATAAGACAATGGAAAAATATATTTGAAAATGACTGACTAAAACATTGTATATATTCATCGCATGGCTTATAATATATACTGTACCTATGTCTGACTGCCTGTCCGCTTGCCTGCATGCCTGCCTGCCTGCCTACCTGCCTGCCTACCTGCTTATTATTATTATTTATTTTATATTATATTTAATTTAATTTAATTTCTTTAGTGCTTAAATCGTCATAACCTGTGGAGTAGGTGTCTTTTAGATTTAAGATTATTTTGTGTATTTCTAGTTCATCCACCGGTGTCAGGAATACACTCTTGGTATTATGAGGTATACCAACTGTGCAATTTTCGTTCGTGGTTTGCGTGTGTGTGTTTGTTTGTAAAGTACCCGTAGTGCTAAGTGTATTAAAATAAGGTGTATTAAAATAAGACTTGAGCCAACCGACCTTAATTCCAAATAATCGATTGTTTTGAGTGGAAGAGCGATTCTTGAGTCGTTTAAATATTCTACCTCCTGATCATATGACAATGGCAGCATGGATTTCTTTTCATTTAATATTTTATGAATTCGTGTAGCATCTTTAATTAAATATTTTACAAAAATTTCTACACAATCTTCACCTCGGTACGAGACAAATTTGTTCAAGCTACTGTTATATGAACAACATATATCTTAGGATGTGCCTGCTGCTGCCAAACTTGCTTCGATCTGTTTTTTATACGACTTAGGTGGCAGACAAGCACATGGCCTACCTGAAGGTAAGTGGTACCGTGACCTATGGATGTGTGCGACACCAGGGGCGTTACACAGACGCTGCCGAAACTTCTAATACCCCTCTTCTACTTGAACAAAAGCACTGTGATACCCATTGACACTATAAAAAAAATCAAAGGGGTTTTTTTATACCACTTAGTTGGCAGACAAGCACACGACCCACCTGATGGAAATTGGTTACCGTGGCCTATGGACGTTTGTAACACCAGAGGAGTCACAGTCGCGCTGTTGCAGCTACCTGCCGAAGTAGGTAGGTAATGAATAACATTAATAGATCAGATAAGGGAAACCCCAAGAAGCATCTGTATGTTATTATGAATTCTATTAAAAAAATAGTATACCAATTGCTGTCCCGATCTAATAGAAGGTAGCTTCTAGTCTAGTTGATAAACAGAATCCTAAATTCCAGAGATAACAATGGGAGGATGAGGAAGTTTAATAGACTATTGCATGAATGTTGAGAAATATTGAGAAGTTGTCCAGTAGACTTTTCTAAGCCAATTTTAGTCGGACTATTAACACTCTCGATCTCGTCAAGTTGGTCAGGATAGGAGCAAATTGACAGGGTATTATATATGCCTATTCCTGATCCAAATTAAAAAATTCTTTATAATTATTTTTTTAAAGTGTGGGGACTTCTTCGGATAGATCTAAAAAGCGATTATGCGATCATCTAACAAATGGGGCAAGCGATTATCACGCGACCGTGCGTTCTATTCCCTAATAGGCCTAATAGATAGTCGGTTTGTTTAATCGTGCGGAAATTTGATGCCTGATTTTCTTTTTCTCTACTAAATCTTTATTTATTACACTGAAGGTCCTAAATCTGATGGTCAATAAAATGAATTCCTTTCTTCAGACTTATAAGAAAAACACCTAAATAAACACTGTTCACAATCATTTATAAATGAATGAATGAATTTATATCTATTCATGTACACATTTCTGTCTGCCACCTAAGTGGTATAAAAAATAATAATAATAGTTACATACCTGTTCTTGGCTAGTCGGCAAAGGCGTCACAGCTCTAATCTTGGGCGCGAAGAACCTCGGCCAGATCATGAGGTTCATCAACAACGCGGACGATATCGCGATGAGCACTATATAAACTTTATTATACCTTATGTTACTAAAAGCTATATATTTTTATGAAAGGAGTTCCACATAAGTGAGGTAAAACTTCCCAGATGGAGCCGACCCCATTAACACAGAGTAAATCATAGCTGTACCCACCTAACCCTGATTCAGCTAAAACGTTTATCACGAAATTGGGGTCAAAAGGGTTAGAAAACGCCCGTCAGTCACAACTGACCATTTTTACACCCTATTTCGCAATGCTTATATCGGTGGTTACTAGGGTGCAACCATGAAACATCCGAAACATTATACCCTTACGAAACTCGAACGAAAGACTTAGTATTCGATTTTACTTTCTTCTCGGGTGTGGGGATTACAGAGTCCCCAACTCGTCCCCGGAAACGGGGAGGCGCGCCACGCGCGCCACCGCCGCGGCCTGCTTCTGCCAGGGTGACAGGCGGCTTCACCTGTCACCCCCAGGCCGGCGCTCATGGGGGGCGGAGGTCGTTCGATAAAAGTAGCTATTAACACCATCCCAATTTTGTTGTTATACTATTGTATGTTATACTATGCGGTGTCGTATAAGACATCTAAGGGATATGGCTGCTTAACATCAGACATATATATACAGCTCAGACTCAGGCACAGATACAAGGCTCGAGTCAACAATAGTGCTTGGAAGACGAAAGATCATAATTACACGATAACATGCCGACCTCCCACCTACCCTATTTACTTCACCATCAATATAGACCTTATAAAAAACCCTTTATCGCTCATGCAAATTCATGAATTATCATTGTTTATGTTAGTGCATCAGTCAGCATAGCGCTAAGAAAATGCGATTAAGACATAATTCCTTTCTTAGCAAGCGGGAGATAAAAGGGACGAGAACAAACTTGTATGTAGGTTGTTTTTTGGGATTTTTACTTTCTGGGAAATGTCACAGCCTCCCATTTCCTACAGTTTTCTGAGAAAAACGCCCCCAGTACGATAACAGCGTTATTTTGCGTGGGGTTTACCAACATTTTTAGGGTTGTATGACATTGCGAAAATGTGCTGACAAGTGAAAAACTCATTTCTCATTTAACTGGGTCAATATATATTTATTATACAGGGTAGAAATACAAGTCGGGCCCTGGAAGGAAACGCCCATTGTCCATTAAACTGTATGCATGCTAACTACAAGTTTTACTGTAATCTATTGGTGTACAATAAATAATTATCTATCTATCTATCTATCTATCTATCTACCTTAGATCCTTACGAACATTCGCCATGGAACATCTGAATATATATAACTCAAAGGTGACTGACAGACATAGTTTCCCCAGTCGGACTGCTCAATTGGGCGGAAATACCGCCGTGTCCTACCTCCTCAAATTGTGATTATCTAGCTTGATTGATTTGATTGATTAATGGGTGATTTTACACACTTGTCAAAATTACAATTTAACACACTCACTAATACAAAATATCGGAAAACGTTTCTTTTTGTCGGTAAAGAACCATTTCAAATCCAGCCAGCAATTGTGGTGCCAGCCACGTACATACATACATTTAATCACGCCTTTATCCCCGGAGAGTTAGGCAGAGGTGAATTTACACTCACATTTCACAAATCAAGTATTCTGTCCCACGTAATAGGGGCCTATTGCCGTATGCCAGACACTACTGTTGAATCGAGCCATGCGTCTGGGCTGTATCTGTATATATCTGTCTGACATTAAACAGCCTTCCCTTTGTCGCCTTATAAGACACCGCATATGAAGAGATCGTATCGGTAGTGAACATGACTGCTATGCAGGGGGCGCGGGTTTGATTCCGGCTCAGTGTAAATATTTCCAAGGTTGTCTGGAAGAAATCGCTTCCAGCGATAAGGCCGCCCATTGTACATTAAACTGTATGCATGCTATCTCATTGACTGAAAAACAATGCAGCTACATCCAACGTAATGAACTGGCGATTTTATGGAGATAAGTTCTGACATGTTGTTTATGCGTTTTAATCAGTTGTAAATCGGAAACCATTACCACTTTCTTAGTAAGAGGGATATTATGACTAACGCAGCGTTATGGCGCATTTACATTAATTCGAAGATTTATAAGCTTTACAAGTATCACAAGAAGAAATGTATTTTTGAACATCAATAAACATACCTTTCCAAAAATAATGTATTTTTAATTTATTTAAAGTTTTATGAATTCCTAAATGTCCTGAATTAACATCATCATGATTAGATTTAATAGTGTCTAAGATGTGTTCTTTAGGTATACGACGTTAATTTTCGGATTCAATGTAGCTTTGAAATGGTTCCTTCGAGTGCTTTCACGTGTTACTCTTTCATCTTCCGTTTCATAATCCCTTATGTGTTTTGCAAAATCACTTAAAACCATTAATACATAGAGGCAAGGCACGGTTAGTATGGACAGGTTTTTAAAATGCTCGCTTTAGATGATGTGTCCTAAATGCTTAGTTCACAATCTCTTGTCAAAGACAAAGTTCGTTAGCACTAGGCATCTACTTTTCGGCTCCCTGGCTGGAGAACGTAGCGATGAAGTCGATGACAAGCTTCTTCAACTGTTCATCAGACTCTTTGGTAATTCTTAAATGTTGTACACTACAAAAAAGAACTTAATATGTTTCAGGAGTAATACACTTTTTGTGAAGCTGATAATCGAATATTCAACGGTAGCGTAATGGGTATGGCATTGAAAGGTACGGCCATGACTCACGATTGAATGGTTGCCGATTTGAACCCCACTGTAACCATACTTCTCCGAGATATCGATTAAGATATAGAAAAATGGTTCAGGCGGTATTCAAACCCGCGATCTTTCCCTTACAGGGGGAACGCTCTGACCACTAAGCCACAGAACCTTCGCACGAAACCATCCAAATTCTTCTATACATATATCAGGTTCCTAACGTTAAGATTACTTGTAGAAGAATATGATTTCAAAGTAGTGTATGTCAAAGGTACTGAGAATACGGCAGCTGATGTGATGTCTAGGATTGTTATTACATGTGATGACTTGAAAAAGATGCATAATGAAATGGTTTTAGTTTTAACAAAAGCTCAGAGCAGAAGAACTAATGAAGATGTAGTGAGTGAGAAAAACTACAATATATTTGATTGCAATCAGTTGATTAAAACCTGAGTCATGACCGAAGACAGACGACACCTGCCTCTCTTACAATTGGCAATTCGTTGGTAGAATTTAATGACAAATATATGAGATTTGACGTATATGACATTCGATTAAGATAGAAAATAAATGAATCGAACAGTGAGTCCTACCTGTTATGACTTATGGTGCCGGAGCCACGTGCGAACCACGGCAGCATCACAGTGTTGATATTCAAATGTTAATACTAATATACTTCTGCTCGACGCCTCGAGGGAATACCGGGGTGATGTAATCGGACACTACGATTTTTTTGATCATTGACTAACTTCGCTCCGCGGTGTCTCAAAGTCAAAGAAATCGTTCCCGGCGGTGAGTTTGTGCTGTCAGTGGGAAGATCAAAGGCTTGTCCTAATTATGTCTTCTATACTGACGGCACAGAAACCCTCTGGTGTGACTCCCGTGGTATAATACGCGTCCATAGGCCACAGTAACCACTTTCCATCAGGTGGACCGTGTGCTTGGCTGCCACCTAAAGTTGCTACCTACATATTCTAGCCTTCATTTCATACCAGCGTGGTTCCCGGCAAAGTAGAATTTGGACCACCCCATCTTTTCCAGTGCGGTGCCGTATTAGGCGACTTAGGGATAGGGCTGTTTAACATCAGACAGATATATACAGCCCAGACTCTGCGAATCGAATGGTTTTGAGATGGCCCCTTCGAACGTGGGAACGAAGTTGTCCACATCTTTCCCCACGAAGGCCACAAACACTCCTTCATTATATGCGAAAAATCCCCACGGTTATCCCTCACCGGAGCCGATGAGAGGGAACCGACTTAAACGAACGAAGTGTTTAGGTAAACCAGCTCAATAATGTGGACGTACTATGTTATGCGAAGAATTGTCACAGGCTGCACTTACTCCTCTATCCATTCCGAACACTCGAAGACAATGCCGAACGCGGAACGAACGGCAAGATGCACGATGTACTGTCCGGCTCCAGTGTGGACGCTTCAAGTTTCCATAGAGGTACATTTTGTTGTTTTTAAAACAACTGCTCGATGCTATCTAAATTTTGATCATGAAAAAAGTTATGCATACATTCGATAAAATTGCATAATGTACGAAATTCAATTCTATTTAGCGTTTTTATCTTATCGATATCACGAGAGAGACTCTTAGCTGTTAATTTTCTTTCAATTATTTTTAGTTCCCGGTAAAAAGTGTCTACAAAATGTCAATAATATGTATATATATCGGAGTCAGTCCCTGCAACACTACGTCACAGGGATCGTCTAAAAATGTCACAAGAAAATTAAACTTTATTTTGACGTATGTGTTTAAGTTATTTGCAAAATTTTTGGATTAAATACTATAAATCTTATATCACTCTTTCATTTCCATCATTTGCAAGATGTCACTCACCTTATCGATAACTGGAAACTCATCGGTAATATCTACCTATTATCCGCCACAGAGGCTGAAATGATGAATACAACTAATCTTTTATTAACAAAATTGACGAAATACTATTGTCAGTAAATAATATTAATGATGAATTCTGATACCTACAATCATATGATGTTATTTTATTTCTTACTAGTATGATCTACCAAACCTGTAACACTGACGTCACCATTCCACTGTGGGAGGTTCATTGTCATCTCACGGTAGTAGCACAGTGTTTTTTTATTCACAGAATAGCAACCGAAAACACCATCGGTGAAAGTAATTGTTATTAGGTATGTATCTACCTACTTTTAAAGTTAAGTAGGTACCTAACCTACCTAAGTAAATGAGCATTTGACTGTTATGCAGGGGGCGCGGATTCGATTCCTGCTTAGTGTAAATATTTGTATGCATGAATATGTATGTTTGCATTGGTTTGGGAGTTTCTATGTATAATGTGTATGTATTTAAAAATAAAAGTATCTAAGTATGTTTATCCGCATTCTAGAGCCCATAATACAAGCTAGTTAGGCTATGCTTTCAACTCATTGCCATGTAGATGTATAAGTTCTATATAGGTACCCGCTCCACCGATGCGCACGCGCAGAGGACACAGCCAGTCGCTAACCATACACGACGCGAAGCGCTTGCTATTTCCTTCCGCTAAACCGCATGTTTATTTACGTTAATCGGAACTTATAAATAAACAGACATAATAAAATAAAGTAATAATAAAAAGATAATCGGCCACCTTGTCGAAACGGTGACTCGCACTTGCTTCGCTCGTTTAGTCACTAATAGTAGGTATCTACTACGGTCTCAGCATATCAAAATCCAAACCCGATATGTACTCGTATATCTCCTAAAAATATATTAATTGGATACAGCCTGAACCAGAAACTAAAGGTTATTTTTGTTATGTTTATAAATAAAAATACAATTTTATTTGTTGATCAGTTTATTTTCTCATTTGACATAGGTACGTATGGATAATAACGCCCCAATGTGTATGAGGCTTTATCGATATAGACGCGTCGGTAATTTTGACACCAGACCCCATAGACAAGTGGTTATTCGTTTGCCGGTGTATTGCAGAATAGAATGACGGACGTATGGAAGTGCCATGTATTTTGACTATTTTTTTTTCACACTATCCACCTAATGAAAAGTATTTACCGTGGTCTACGGAAGTGTGCATCACCAGGGGCGTCACACTCGTGCTACTGTCCTATAGGACCCTTCTAATGCCCTTCTTGAAGAACATGGGTTTTTTTTATGTACTGTAGTCGCTTCATCAATGTATATCAAAGTTAGCCCTATAACTTTGCTATATAGGGCTAACTAATACCATTTATTTTCAACTTTTTGGATGTTGTTTTTTGTGACGGATTTTTATTTTACACTTTTTAAATTGATCTACTCGCCAAGCTCTTTGATTTGATATCCACATTGAGGGAGTTAAATCCGTCGTACATTGAAGTGTACCCCAATGTCCCCACGTCCTGTATCGGGTTCCCCACATCCAATATTCACTGCAAACCTGCAATTGAAAGAAAGAGATGACATACATACAGATACTAAAATACTCGATTATATTATTATTTTAAATCGGGCTACCCTACTCACTACCTTTTTTTGAATTCTGGCCATTGCACTACCGACGTAATTTAGCTTAGCTAGAGGCTAACCCCTCAAGCTTAGCGAGAATATTAGTAATTTCAGTAACTTTAATATTCTTTAAAAAAAAAACTGTCATCGTCATTATTTGCCAATAGCGACCATAGTTTGCACAGAATTGGCAGAATCATCGTCTCAACGATAATGATATATCTACTCATATTGATATGGGTATCTATATTTATGTATTATATTTATGTTATATATGTGTATATATTTTATGTATATGTATAACTAATGGAATGGAATGGAAGGGGGACTCCCTTGTCCGCACTTAGCCTCCCTTTTGGGCCATTGTGCGTGTGGAGTACTGGCTAGAGTAGCCAGCCTAGCTCCGCCCAGAAGCGCAGAAGCTTACTGGGGGCTTCACAGGCTTCGCGGAGCTAACATCCCTGGTGTTGCATACGTCCATAGGCGACGGTAACCACTTTCCATCAGGTGGGCCGTGTGTTTGTCTGCTACCAAAGTGGTATAAAAAATATAAAAAATATGCCACGAGCGAAGCTGGGGCGGGTCAGCAACGAAAATAGTTATTCCTGCATACAAAAATTTGCACTGAGCATAAATAGAACCCGGCTGGCTTGCAGTTAGCAGAGATTGCCGAATTCCAGTTGCAGTTAGTACTGACTAAGTAACACACTTGACCAAGGCACTAAAGTGACGCAAACAGTCAGTGTATTCGGAATCTTCACTACAAATCGTCATGTGCGGCAGAAGGGACAGTGTTAATTGCTATCTTTGAGTACAACCCATTTTGATAAGTATATAATTATGTACTCACAGTAGTAATAATTATGTAAAGTTTTCAAAAAGTATAATCCATTTCTTAAGTTTATACTATTTGTACCAATAAATATGTATGACGGCCAACAACAAACAATATGAAAGGGTAGCAGGTTTGTTGGGCTCTACTTGCACTGGCTTTGATGTGCCATTTGGTGGTGATGGAGTGGGTTACACTGAGGTAGCTCTATCGGATGGTGGTGGTACTATCAGTGATGGTAATTTGTCTCCTGCAATAGAACCTGTAGATGTGGTGTTTGGCCTTGTCACTGCTTTCAAAAGGTTGAAGTTTCACATGCTTCTATCTCATTAAAATCTAAGTATTTTATGCTAACGTAGGTTAATATAAAAGCATTCGGTTACTTAGCGTGGTTAATAGTTTAATACGATCGAGATGTAGAATCTTCCTGACTTTGTTAATTAATTCTCCGGTGGTATTTCTGTGCTTTATTTATAACCTCGATTCTATACATGACTTCTTTATCAGCTTAAACCCAACTGAGTCTTTCTACGGAAGAATAGAAGAAGGAGAGGTACTATCCCAAGTTATTGCCGGGTTAGGTCACAGTGTGGAGTTATAGTTAGGTATAGCATTAGAAACATTTTGGGTAGGATGGTATAAAAAAGACGGATGGTACGGTGGTTGACGACCCATTGCTCATAGCTGAATCATTTAACGATTATTATTTGGATCATACGGAGCATATCAACTTCAATACATTTTTTTCTTGCCCTCCAAACTTTTCAAGGTCCCTTTTTATGTACCCAACTGGACCTCGATTCTGCTAACTATATGTCATAGCAAAACCACTGACATAGCAAAAGGCTACCATTGATGAAACATTAAATAAGATCATCAAAGTGGAATGCAACGACTGCGCTTCATCTGCAGGTGGATGCAAACATGCCATTTGTTTTGCAATGTGGCTCATCAAGCGTTCTGATGAACCATCAGTTACCTCAACTGTGTGCTGTCCCACGTAATAGGGGGTGAGCATATTGTCATCTTCCGGGGACTGTTGTTGACTCAAGTCATGCCTCTGAGGCTGAATCTCGTCTGTATATATCTGTCTGATGTTAAACAGCCCTATCCCTTAGTCGCCTTGTACGACACCGCATGGGAAGAGATGGGGCTTCTGGATCGTCAAAACATAATTATCGCGAGCTATATTTCTACTATTCATATAAAAGGTCCGCCGGATTAAATGCTTTCGCATCACTGGTCTAGACCATTCTCAATGTTATTATTGATGAACATTGGATGAAATGTGATGGGAAAATATTTGCTATCTAGTAAAATTTAAATCACACTCATTTAGAAGTCGTTTTTGCGTCGGGGGTTAATAAAAATCAATGACGACATTGATAGGAATAAAGTTTCGTGTTCAATAATTAACGAACACCAACAAAGGAGCTCGCACTGTACAACAAAGGTCGGGCAGAGAAGTCGTAACTAGGTCACAGCGTCACAGGTTAGTTCACAAGAAGCGTCACAAGTGGCTCAGGTTAGTAAGTAAAAAGTTTATCTTAATGTACATAGTTGTTGTGCAAAAGGATTTGTATCAGATGCTCTACTCACTATCAAATCCAAAAAATCTGGCGACTATCATGAAGAGATGAATTCAGAAGTATATGAAAATTGGTTCAGGGAAATGTTGACATTACTAGAAGAACCTTCAATTATATTTATGGATAACGCAACTCTTTCTGCTTGTCAAATAAACACGTACATTATACCTCGTCCATTATGTTATTGTATTTTACATCTACATCTCTAAAATTAATATTGCAAGTGAAGTTGCAATCAATACATTATTCAGTTTAGGATTATTATTCTGTTTGTCTGTCTGTATGTTAAAAACTCGTAACGTGTCGAATGTCACTTGTGGATGAGGTTAGAGAAGTGCTTACGCTAAATCTCTCGAATTTAGTATTATTTTCAAATCATGGCCGAAACTTCCTCTGAAAAACTATCCAAAAAGTGAGTATTGTGAGAGCCATCATGACAAATCTTATGATAAACGCCTTAAGTTCCTTAGCCTTACATCACTTGAAAAACGGAGACAGAGAGGAAGTCTCATCGAAACTTACAAAATACTCCACGACTATTATGATATCGATAACATCCATGACATATACAGCCTCAACGAGAACAAGCAAAACAATGGAAGGGAGACCCCTTGTAGGTAAAATGTAATGCCTCGTCTGACAGTTGCTCGCCTGGTAACATTCCATTCAACTATGCGGGGTTAATCTTGGACCTGCTGTTTGATAAAGCCAGCCAATGTAAATTCCGCGGCAAGAATGTAGGCCTAAATGAGTGCTCCTCAAAGTCCGTGAGAGCCTTTTCCCGGGGTACAAAGGGCCAATTACATAATTTTGGACATTGAGGTTAACTCGAAAATTAATTTTGAACCTCTTTTTTTTACGAAAATTGGCCTTTTGGTTCTGTGCTCCGAAATAAATGAACGATATAATTATCGTACGGTTTCGTAATGTTTTTAAATTATGTTATAACAAATAACTGATTAATTAGTTCTCAACGGCTGAAACATTAATCAAGGAGTGTTTTAAAGCCCTTCGCCTCGTTGAAAGCTTGGAACAACAACTTAAACTGCTTAACAAGTCATGAAATCCTTAATTTAGAAATAGGAATCATCATGTACCGATGTACGAATCTCAAAAAGGATAAATTCGTGACTTATATATATGTGTGTGCGCACGTCTGAATGTTTTATTACTAAACATTCTAGCTATAAAAATGAAAGGAACTTGTGAAAATAGATTTAGAACGATTCAATCTTTAGTTATAAAGGGAGAGAAAGCCTTTGTGAGAAAACTGTTCGGCCAAACTTAATCAAATTTCTACGGAACCTTCCCGAAAGTATTTATCGTCAATTAGTTAAAAAATTTCGTACTATCAGCATCAGAGAACGGAGTATTGCGATTGGTCGGCTTCACACACACACAAAGGTTCACAGTAGGCTGGCGGCCAATCGCAATCCTCCGTTATGTGAAGATGAGTAATCGTATCGTAAACGTATCGAAAGAACAGAGAACGGAGCATTGCGATTGGTCAAAATCTTTCATAAAACCAAAATTAAAGATATTTTGTTTTATTTGATATCTATATTGAGGGGGCTGTGAAAAGTAACCAAATCTCGCTAACGTAACAAACAAACAGATCGACAATCCAATTTTTTTGTTTATAGTATAAACGTAAATCAACCGAGTAATGACTAGCTAACGATGTTTGTAAATTACTGAAACATAAACTGGCGAAATGTGGGTGCTAGCAATTATTATTATTTTAATTGTTGATGATGATGACGATGTTAGTAGGTAAATGTATTCGAATAATATATTTTGAAGCCTCAAATATATGAAATACTAATTACAAAATACCTCGGCATCAGGTATTTGAAATACGAATTACAAATTACACTTGAAGGAAGTAATACCTCTGCCTACCCCTTCGGGGATATAGGCGTGAGTTTATGTTATGTTATGTTATTTACTAACTTTATGCACAGTAACTTTGTACAAAGGCAGACTTAATGCCAAAGGCATTATCTAACAGTTAACCTTAGGGTGATGCAGAGATACATCGAGGTAGGTGCAGGCAAAATAACAATCCATTTACCGCATTGATGATATTGTAATTTAAGTTATTCGCCTAACAGTTCGTCGTCCAATATTAAGCGCACCAAAAAAGAGACAACGAGCAAAACCACTCGTGTCAAAACGGCCAACATAGCGTGTTCTCAATATGTGTAGTTTATTTTAACTGTTTCTCAGTTTTTCATTAGTGACAACTGGGCTCTTTGGGCTTTGGGCCGGTAGGCGATTATATTTTTGGAAATGATACACGGAGTTGATTTCTTGTACAGATTTATAATGGCGAGAGAATGACAAGTTCATCAATTTTATAAACCTGCGATAAATACACACATAACTTCGAAAAGCATCGAAAAGTCATTGGTGTGTGCCATGGTGAAACCTGGGATCGAACCCGAGACCTCGTCTCAGCAGTCCATTACCCAAACCACTAGGCTACCGCGGTTATTAATTTTTAAAAAAACTACTTCCGTTAATAGATATAACAATGGCAGATATGAATCACTACAAATAATATCATTCAAATCATTCAGAGCACGACTCGATACAAACAACGGAGCTGTTTAATCGATACGATAATGTATATTCGCGTCATTCGCACGTTTCACAAATGTGTGTTTCAACGCAGCAAGTGTTATGGGCACTTTTGCACCAGGAGCGATCAGGGGCGGGTTATTTGATTAGTAGTTTTGACATATTGTATTGTAACAAATGTATTCTGTAAAATCACGTTTATACGAGTATATGTATACCCACTAAAATAAGGTTCATATCTCTAAATCAATAGGTTCCTTTTAGCCTTGTAGGCAAGCGTGTGCTACTGTCCACCAAATTATAAATAACCAGCAAGTCGGTTAGTAGTCATCACGAGGTCTGAAAGGAGGAGGCTCCTATATTTAGCATCTTCATATCCACAGGCAATAATATACTCTCAAAAACTCTGCTTACTCAAACTAAACTGGTCATTCACATAACATAAATTCAAACGGAGCATCATTAATAATTGGTGTTCTAATACTAGAAAAATAAATGTAGGGTGAATATGAAGGTAAGTAATTTTTATTTCGTATTTCAATCGGTTACTTTAAAACACATAAGAATAATAATTATTTGATTTAGTATTATTACCATGATTATCAAAGTAATCATTATTTATTTTAGTGAATTTTTTTAGTTGGTGAATTCTTTCCATCAGATGGGCTGTGTGCTTATCTGCCACCTAAGTTGTATAAAAAAAGATGTCAAGTTAGTTAGGTGAAGTGCCGCGTGCACGATAGAATGTACGATAGATAAGTAAAGGAAAAAACCAAAACCCTTATATCACTTTGCTGTCCTTTTGTCCGTCTATCTGTCAAGATCTTTTTCTTACGAATGCATGGAGGCATAGAGTTGAAATTCATACCAGTTAAGTCGATAACGTCTTGAAACTGTGAAAATATTAAACTTCTAAGTATATCAGAAATGTCAATGATATACCCGAAATAGGAATCACTAGCCCGAAATTAATATTATTTACCCGAAATGGTAATCATATACTAGAAATTGGTATCTCATACCCGAAACGGGAATAGTATACCCGAACTGTGAATCATAAACCCGAAATGGGAATTATATACCTCAAATATAATTCTAATAATTCATCATTTACCCGAAATGGGAATCCTATATCATAAATGACAATGATATACCCGAAATGGGAATCATATGCCTAAAATGGGAATCATGTATCCGAATTGAGAACATATGCCCGAAATGGAAATCGTATACCAAAAAGTTTAAATAAATAAAAAAAAAAAAATAACACATACAATCAACTTATAAATTTCGACAGGGCACGCATTGTGAGGAGATTCCTCTATCTGGAGACCTAACCACCGGTAGCTTGGTCCCTGTACCTATTACCGATGGAGCAATCCTTGACGAATCTTTTGCACACAAGTACCTCGGCCTACTTCTTTGATTATGTTTATTTGCTTGGGATCAAGGAAATCACATATGAGAAAGAAATCTGACAATAAAATCCCACGAACACTTTTCTGATCGTCTGTGATTACAATAGCTGTGAATATAAATTATGTTTTTTTTTATGATTCCAGCTACACGAAAGATTTTATTGTTAAAGAGAAGTATTAAGTTACCTACTTATTAATTATATCATACAAAAAAAAGTTATCAAACCATTTCCAAAGTCTAGTCTAGTCTAGTATCATACAATAGTTGAAACTAAGAACTTTAAATGTCCACAGCAATTATCATTTATAATATCGGCGGAATCTGTAATAAACACCAATAGAAATATTACTGGTGATAACTGGTTTTCGTCAATCGAACTGGTGGACAAGCTAAAAGAGAATGGTTTGACATATGTTGGAACTCTTCGAAAAAATAAGAGAGAGTTACCACCAGAATTTTTGCGTCATAAAACTCGTGATATAGGTTCTGCTGCGCGGATACGTTGGTGGCCGGCGTCTCCTTCTGCGAGCAAGTAATGCTCGTGTAGGAAACGGCGGAGTGGGAGCGAAGGAGACTCACTGCTGCGGTTTTACCAAGCACCTACAATATAGGGTTCTTCAAGAGGGGCATCAGAAGGTTTCTTCATGGTCGGCAGCGCGAGTGTATCAAAGTAAATAAAAAGAATTTTAACCCTCAAATTTCGAATTTGATTCGAAAATATGTGTGTTATACTTAATTTCAGCTGAGAAACTTCGTATGAGTTATTAATTAAGGATTTTCGCTAAAATGTCTTCTAATCGTGAAAAAATTGACTTATTAGAAGCGTATTTTGTCACTACAGCGAAATGTCAAATCTTGTGAACACACCCACAGTTTCGTTGTTTAATCAATACGAAGCGACAGTTATTAATGTCGACATTAACAACATGTTAACCTCGAAAACTAAACTGCTAATAGTTTTAGTGCTGCAATTATTTTTCATTACTAATAATAATTGACTTGAGATGTGTCTAAATAACTAAATTTCTAGTGTCCAATGCAAGTGCCTGAAAAGGAAGGTCTTCAAGCATAAGTCCTGCCTGTTATGATTCACGGTGCCGAAATGTGGTCACTGACGATGACGATGGTTAGGCTTTCTTTAAAAGACAAAATTCGTAAGCAAGGTTATCTGACACCCAGGCAACCCGTCTGGCCAGTGTGGAAACAGTAGGCCAAAGCCTCCCAACATTGGGAGAGGCCTAGTCCAGCAGTGGACTGCGATGGGCTAGTTGATTGAATATAGAAAAAATGGACACGGTCCCCCTGTAAAGGAAAGATAGCAGCTACTGTAGCTTCAACGTCATAAATTAAATTAAGGGATTGTTCTACAATACTTCTATTTGCTGACTGCTCATCAAAATTTTGCGTCAAAAACGACTTTAAATTATCTAAAATTGCATTGTCATCATCTTGACAATTTTTATTTTTATTGGTATGCAATAAATTGCTAATCATTGCGGTTTTGAGTGCTGCAACAAATTAGAATCCAAAATTATAAAACGTCACTTTACGTCAAAGATGTCAAAGTCAGTCTATGACCTCTATGAATAAAATTACGTTTAAATGTATTTGCGCGCAAGGGTCTGGGGACAATGGATAGCCTCAGCATTTTAACTACTGACGTTAGAATAGCTTTATCTAACTGAGTCGTGCAAAAAGAACTAAAGAACTCTGACAATTGCTTCAGTATCAAAATAAAACGGGATATTTGGACACTGGAGTAGTGGCGGTGAACAGAGTCTCTGTTCACCGCCACTACTACAGTTCCTCCGTGATCATGGTGCTTTCAACAGCGCCAAAACAAAACAGCAATCGAGCGTATGGGTCTTTCAAGATGAGCCGAAACCAACCAAAGTGGCGCGCGTGAAAAGTGCATCTAAGCGGATGATTGCTTCTTTTTTTAATAAAACTGGACACGTGGCTACTGTTGCTTTAGAAAATCGTCGTACTGTGAATAGTGACAAGAGGACCGGTCAAAAATTGCGCTCGGTCTCCCTATACGGCAGCCGGGCGCGGGAACAAGATTATCTTGTGGGTGTCAGCATAAGTGCTCTCACTTTACGATCACTGCGCACTATGCTCCCCAGGACAAGGAGGTTAAAACGAAATATAACGCAACACCTATAAAGCAGTAAATTATGCAACTGACTCATGTTAAAAAAATCCTACAAGCATCTCATCTCTTTGTTCCAGACATAACAAACGATGAACGCAGCCACAGCATCACATCAACTACATAAAAAGCTCGTCATCCGAACCTCAGCATAAATATAACACATCATTCAATCTACAATAAATGCTTACACATTCAATGATCTTATATTAATGTACTACAATCTATAAACAATATTAACAAAAAAGCACAATGTTACAAGTGTACCTACCGCGTTTTATGATAGAGGTTATGTTTTACTCTCGTCTGTGCTCCCGTTCACACTTACCTGTTGCATTCGTGCTTGCGTGGAGGTAGACTAATTAGTCTACTTTTATTGACGATGATTTAGTGACCATTTTAAAGATCATCTAACCCTTTTCGATGTAAATAATAAAATAAATCATACAATTTGGTCAGTATCTCCCGCTTCGCCGTCTCCATCACGAGTATTACTTGCTCGCAAGCATTACTTGCTCGCAGTTATTGCCACCCTATAAACTAAAGCTGTCATACATAACAATCCACTCTAACAATAGATAATATAAACTTTAAACACAGATAACCAAACCAATAAACTTCGATTGTACTTTTTAATGATGATTTTTACCGCGTGGTTCCCGGCAGAGTAGAATTTGGACCACCCCGTCTCCTCCCATGCGGACGTGTCGTACAAGGCGTCTAAGGGATAGCTTGTTTCGCTCGCTGTTTAACATCAGACAGATATATACAGCTCAGACTCAGGCACAGATACAAAGCTTGTGTCACCACCACCTCTGCCCGGCTATGCACATGCTGACCCCTGAACACAATCCAACCGAGATTGAATTGCTATGGAGGGTTTTTCGCAATAGTGCACGGTGGTACCTACCCGGTCGAAACTTGAGACAAATTTGTGCCACCAAGTTTCTACCACCAGTAATTTTTTTCAAACCAATACAGACAAACGAGCATGGCGATGGACCTTATGTAGCTAAGTATAAAAAGTTATTCTCAGTTATAAAAAAAAATACTAAGTCCAATTCGCACTTGTAGGTACTATGCAGAATGTTAACCTAATCGGAGAGGAACGTACAGAACTAAGGAGCTTTTATGAAGCAAAAATGTGCATTTTTTCTTCTTTTGATTCACTATTCCCACCTACGGCTGCTGATCCTTACTCCCTGACAAGTTCCGCTCACGCCGATCCTATATTAGACTTGACCAACAAACTCATTTCTACCGCCATTTTCCCGCCTAAGTCTCAAATTAAACGACAAAAGATGATTTATCCTATTACTTAGAACTCAAATCCGAAGAACAATTTGTACAAACTGTGTCTGTTGTGATACAAAATACAATAGCACAAGAATAGTCTGCAGTAGGTGTCACTACGCTGAATGAGTTCTGTGACGGTAGAAGGTACGAGGACCTTCCCCAAAGAACTCGTCAACCACGCGTCTTTTAATTACATTCGAGATTGTACAGAACAAAGTACGGAATAAAATGTGGGTGTTCACGATAAACATACGTTTTGTATGCTTTATACAGAATCGCTAGGACTTGCAATATTACAGGAAATGCCAGTATAAAGATATTTCTGAGTTTAGGTACACATACACAATTATGGCAGACAAGCGCACGGCCCACCTGATGGAAAGTGGTTACCGTGGCCTATGGACGTGTGTAACACCAGAGAAGCTACAGTCGCGCTTCCGACACTGTAAGCGCAGAGTTTCTGTGCCGTCAGTGTAGAGAACAAAGCAGGATAAGCCTTTAGTCATCCCACTGACAGCCTGCGAGAGAAGGAAACCCTGAAATAAAACCCTGTACCAACCCGTCTGGCCAGCGTGGAAACAGGAGGCCAAAGCCTCCCAACATTGGGAGAGGCCTAGTCCAGTAGTGGACTGCAATGGGCTAACTGATTGATAGTCATTATTTACCTATAAGCTATCATTTTCAATACTTTTTATACCGACACAAACACACACCCAGGCGTAAAGTGTTCCCACTATAAAGATTCAGTTTTACACTAAATATTTCTGAAAACAAAATAATGTCGTCTGCAAAGCGAAGATGACTTAGATTTTCACCATTTATATTTAGTCCCTTTGTCCATTTTAGGTTCCTAAATATCATTTCAAGAACGGCTGAAAATAATTTTGGTGATATAGGGTCTCCTTGGCGTACACCTCTTTTAATAGGGAATTCGTCTCCTGTCGATTCTCCCACAGACGTATGCACCTATACCGTGATCTCGTAAATTCCCGTAAAAATTATTGTATATTTAACTTACTTTTCGTATACAGATTGTATAGTATCCTTGTGTAGAGGGGCAGCTCCTGAGTAGATCAGTTTCACAAAACTCAGGTCGTACTTTGATGGGTACTTGCAGGCTGCTACCAGTACTGGAGTTCGTTGAGTTTCTTGCTGGTATCTACTCAGTAGAACTAACCTACCGAACCAGCGAAAGAATAATTTTCCAATGGTTTATTTATACATTATTTAATATTTTTATATTATTTCTTGACATACCTAATTGTAAACTTTTGACGTTCATGTGCAGATGCGTTCTAATCACCAGAGCATCACAAACGCATACACAGACCAATTGTTTCGTATTATCTCGAGTGCGACGCGGTTACGTGCAATCAAAGCTTTGGATTACCATCCTTCACCGCAATAAGCCGCAATTAGTAGAGAAAGGCTGGTAATGAATTCCAGGCCTTAATGTTGCCTTAGCTAACTAATCTGAAACGACTGTATTAGTTTTAATGGGACACACTGGTAGATAACTCATGTTTTAAGAAGTAACTCAGGCTGCTTTTATTTTATCAATCAATTGAAATGTGTCAGAACTTTCTGCCTAAATATGGAAAGATGTGGCTTCTGATCCTCCTGCCCTTGAGAAAAATGTAATAAAAAACTTCGAAATTATTGACAACCTCTGTGGCGTAGCGATAGGGCGCTATATGGGAGGCGCGGGTTCAATTTCCACTCAGTGCAAATATTAGTGTTTGCTTTTTCTGGGTGTTACTAATGTATTCCAGATCCCATAACACAAGCTGAACGTGCAACCGCTACGCAGGGGCCGCTGGTTTGATTCCCACTCATTGCAAATATTTGTTTGCATGAATATGTATATTTGCATTAGTTTATTTGTATAATATCTATGTATTTACAAATAAAAGTATCTAAGTATGTTTAACCGCATTCTAGATTCCATAACACAGGCTAGTTAAGCTGTGGGTCTAGATAGCGTTGTGTGGAATGTTGTGGTTAGAGGGAATATTAGTAATTTCGGTTCTAATATTCTTATGTGTGCGTTGTGAAGTATGTGTGGAGTGATCTTTAGAGATAGAGTGAGATCATGGCTGTATTTTACCGTCTGTACCATGGGGAGTGTTCTGATGAGCTCTTCCAATTAGTCCCACCCTCCCCTTTCCTACACAGGACAACACGTGCAGGTCTTAGATGTCATCTGCACACGGTGCAGAAAATACGATCAAGAAGCAAGCGGTTCGGAGACTCTTTCCTCTGTCGCACCATTAAGGCCTGGAATTTATTACCAGCTCACGTGTTTCCTTCTTCCTACAGTCCCGGGTCCTTTAAGCGGGGCGGAGCAGGGAGTTCATTTCACAGCTGCCCACAGTTACATTCTAGCTACGCCCATAGCTAGAATGTAGCTGTGGGCATCATGTATCCTGAAGCTTCATCGAGCAGTATCATCTGGCTTAGAGTCTCTAGTCCATGTCTCACTCCGCAGAATGACGGAGAAGAAACTTGGTTAAATAATTCAGTATTGAGCAGTGAATTGTTTGACAATCGTTATGTTGTTTACAGGAGAGATAGAAAAACATCTGGCTCTTGTAAGATGGAGGGTGGTGGGGTGTTGATCGCAATATAAAGTAGCTTAAAATCGCTACAGTTACTACGTCGTAGAGCTCGTAGTACAGCTACGACGATATCGTTGTAATGTCCCCAAATGATGCATGATTATGTACAGTCAACCAAATATTATCATGGACACCGCAAAAAATGATATTTTGATTTTTTTAAAGGACCAATTTATACTAAGATACTTTTGTGATGTTACCTCAACATTCCCTTAATAGGTAAGTAATTAACATGAAGATATTGTACACTTCATTAGATAGTGATCAAAACTTAGGCAACTTATAAAATACACTCAGTGGTGGTGGTTTTTTATTTGATGCATAATGATTTCAGACTACAATGCCCATGCTAACAAGGACAGTGTAGGTTAGGTTACTTCTATTGTTAGTAATAGGAGATTACTAATAATAGAAGTAACCAAACCTTACAATATCTATAACCATGTCTACTGTCTAGCTACCTGTTGGAGAGCACGTCTACTGTCTAGCTACCTGTTGGAGAGCACGTCTACTGTCTAGCTACATGTTGGGGAGCACGTGCAGTAGTCTAGCTACCTGTTGGAGAACACGTCTACTGTCTAGCTACTTGTTGGAACATGGAGTCGCATACAATAAAGATGTTGAAAAATTTTTGGTGGCGTTCAAACTGGATAGTTTATCTGTTACTTGCGTGACTTGCGGTGCGGGTTTTTATTCATTTGCTTCTTTACTAACCCATACCAATAAAGATCACAAGCATAAGTCCAATTGACGTGTCCTATATATATAAAAAAAAAAATATAAATGTAATCTTATAATCACTCCATGCTTGTTGTTATGTTGCTTGTTATTTCACAAGGATTTTACGGATACGATTTTACATGGTGGCTTACCATAAGGTTTAATTGGCTATCTCTACCGCCTATTATCAAACTTATTTCTAGGTTTTTTATTTAATGGCAGATTTACTTTTCTTTGTATGCGTTCATTAACCTACTTTCATGGGAGGTGGATCTTCCTCAAGTTCACCCTCACATACATGTTGCCAACTTATAATACCTAATGGGTGATTGTGCATAATATTTACGAACCGTCATCATAGCGTTTGTTCCGGTTGCATCTAGAGCTTGTACTTTAGAATCCAGGGTCCCTATTCCTAAACTTCCTCTTGAGGGCACAATTGGTGTTTGACCCATCCTACCCTAACCTGAAGAGTAAAACCTGCGCCGACTCGCAAGCAGATAAATATATGTGACGTGTGCGTGCTTTTTCACTAGTTATATATAGATATGCACACACTGCAAACTGATACAAAACAAATAGGTAGGTATAGGTAGCTTATTTGTTTTGCATGAGCGTGTACCGAGACGACAGCACAATGTCACATCTCTGGAGTCAGCACTGGTGTGTGACTCCTCTGGTATTGCACACGTTCATAGGTCGCGGTAACCACTTTCCATCAGGTGGGCCGTGTGCTTGTCTGTCACCTAAGTTGTATACAAAAAAAGTGTTGTATTTACGGAATTGATTGATAATTAAGAATATTATTGTTTTAAAATAACTGTTATCATTATCTTTACAGTAGGTATAAAAAATATTTTAAAATATTTTTATCTTAATTAGTCCCACCCTCCCCTTTCCTACACAGGACAACGCGTGCAGGTCTTAGATGTCATCCGCACACGGTGCAAAACATCCGATCAAGAACCAAGCGGTTCGGAGACTCTTTCCTCTGTCGCACCATTAAGGCCTGGAATTCATTACCAGCTCACGTGTTTCGATTTCAACACTGAAGTTAAAACACATGGCCCAAATAGCTACCAACATGTCAGCCAGGGCTAGAGACACAACAAAATAATTTGTTATCACTCTCAGTTTCCTGTGTCTCATCACTGATACAATCACTAATAAGTTGCCGAATATCGCCGCTAGAATTATGAATAGCATAATCAGGCATTTTAGTATCACTAGGAACACTGCTCTTCATACGATGGTCTCCGACAGTTGATCCGGTCTCGCTCATTTTGAACGGCTAGATATGAAAAGAAGTCTAATTTGTATTTGTTCGTATCGTAATTTATGAACTATCGTTCTATCAAAACTTATTTTTAAAGAGATATATGCTCCAGCTTGTCAGATTGTAGGTATATGGCCCTAGTGGAACATAGCTACTGCATGTATTCCTACCGATTTGAAAAAAAAAACACCGTCAAATAAATCCTTTGAAAAGTAGAAGATAAATTGTGTTGGTTAGCCCTTTAACTTTGATATACTGTACCCTAACGAAGTTTCTAGTTTAATTCAAAATATTTAATATTCTAGTCAGAAATTATACATAGCGGTAAAAAAAACTTCGATTCTGTGCAATGCAGAATGCTGACGAATACCAAATGTATCAAATAAACAAACTGTATAGTTGTCACGTCTGTCGAGCTCTCCACACTGCGATAAACCGAGTCCCATATAACACATAGTGAAGAGTGTGACACCGCCATTATATATAAAGTTATGCAACAATTCCGCAGAAGTTTATTCACAAATATATTAGGTAAAGGCAAGGAGATTGGAATGAAGCCAGCAAGGGGAAAATCGATGACACTTTGACGCAACTTCCATAAAAAATAAGATGTAGGTACATCAGACAGATGTATACAGACCAGACTCAACCTCAGATGCATGACTTGAGTCAACAATAGTGCCCTATTATGTGAGACCGAATACAATGATTGGTGAAATATGAGTGTTAATTCACCTCTGCCTAACTCTCCGGGGATAAAGGCGTGATTATATGTATGTATGTGTATTGTTTTCTACTAATATTATAAATGCAAAAGTTTGTACAAATGTTTGTAAATTTGTTATCAATTACGTTCAAACGGCTGAAGGAATCTGGCTAATATTTCGTCTAGGGATAGATTTATTACCGTTTGGAATAAATAACGCAGGCTACACTTTATCCCTGGTTTAGATTTATTAATATTTCGTACAAACTTAGTTTTGTATACATTTCACAGTAGTTCCCCAGAATATCTCCTTAACATTTGCATGTATTGTAGGAGGTCTATCAAAAAAGGACCAGTAAAGCAAATTTTATTTTTTAATTACTCTTTATTCTAGGAGCGTGAATCCGAACAAGAAATGATTGGACATTACAAACGCGTATTGGACACCGCCCTAGCTGAGCTGGCAGAGCATAGAGAACGGGAGCTACAGCGCCAGAGAACCATAGAGGCCATGTACGATGGGGAAGCGAGACAGATCAACGACAAACAGGATAAGGTACCGTTGTCGTTATCCTAGCGTCAATTCGATTGCATACAAAACTTGCACCTTTCTTTTATAAATAGGACACGTCAATTATTATACTTCGCCTCACCTGAAGCTGAAGCCAAAGTCTCAGAAAAGAGAATCACCATTAGGGCTACAATGGTGACACTCAGCTTGACGGCCTCATCATATGCTTTTTCACGCCCCGCTTAAAGGACCCAAAACTGTAGCAAGAAAGAAACATGTGAGTTGGTAATGAATTCCAGGCCTTAATGGTGCGACAAAGGAAAGAAGGCCAATTCTTTTAATAAAAATCTGTTCAAGACCATTACATACAGACATGTACCTATGTTACAATATTATTGTAGAATTATGCTATAAACGTCTATCGCCTGAATCGAGTCTCATTTTGACCATCCCAGACTTGATTCATATCTAAATTAAGGCAAACTGTGTTTTAAGGCCTTTTTAGAATAAAGCACCACCCGGCGGCGTCCACTGAATGTAGCAAGATTTTTAATGTTTTCAATGCGTATGTAAGATGTTTTAATCAGTATCATATCAGTAGTCGACGTCAAATTTCATTTAAACGTTAAATGGTGATATTCAAATTAAATATTTCTAGCTGAATTTGTGCGTCCCACGGATACCTCCCCACCGGAGCCGGTGGAGGAGGTTATGTCGGACTCGAACCGACTAAAACGCACGCCGCCTGTGGGTCGCTTTGGTTGCCGAAGGTGAGGTTGACAGGCATATCCCTCGCACCCCGGCCGACCCAGGGCCATCTCTCACGATCTGGCCCTCTTCTCGGGTGTGTGACTCTTACCCTTAGATTCTCTTTGGTTAACTGTGTAATTTGTTGACATTTTTATTATGTTTGTACAATTATGCTTTATGAATTTGTAATTGTATCTTTTTTGACTGTACAATTTCATCAAACAGAAAAATCTCTCCCCTTACCATAGATTATTGTACATATATATAGACCAAACATAGACTCTGACATGGCAAGTTCACAACATATTAATTGCGTTTTATTTGGCAAATTTCAAATATTGGCAGGATTTTATTTTACTACATTTTCAAAATAGACCAGGCAAAAATACAAACAAACAAGACAAAATAAAGGTTTTAGGATCAACTATACAAGGTATTTCAATAGATTTCATATCTTAGGACTTTGCAGTTTGAGAAACCCTGGCTTAGACTTTTTTCTTTTTGTTACGTGCGCAAAATCCCCACGGATACCTCCCCACCGGAGCCGGTGGAGGAGGTTATGTCGGACTCGAACCGACTAAAACGCACGCCGCCTGTAAGTCGTTTTACCGTGTTTTTGTGCAAGCGTCGGTAGTTCATTGGTTAAGAAGTCAGTCTTACGATCGAAAGGTCCTGGGTTCGAATCCTGACCATTACACTACCGACGTGAACCCATACTCTTAAAACACGTAATTTAGCTTAGGTGGAGGGGTTGGAGGGAATATTCCCGAGACCTCGTCTCAGGAGTCCATTACCCATACCACTAGGCTACTGCGGTTGACCGAATTAACAGATAGTGTATATAATCTGTACTCAGAGAGCACCATTCTAAAATTCAGGCTGTTACTTATGTAGCCGAGTAAAGCAAATAAAATCACAATATTCGTATTAACAGAAAAAACATTTATAGGTATAGATATTTCGGTAATCTATTGCACATATATGTATGCTTGTATTGTGCAATATTATGTTTTAATGTACGATTAAATGACTTTTGTAGTAGATAAGGCCATGTTTTTCTAAGTATGTATGATGGTATAGCGTTATTTATATTTAGAGGTATGGGATGAATGAATACAATAATGGTGAAATGTGGATATTAATACACCTGTGCGTAACCCTCTGGGGATAAAGACGTGATGATGGACAGTTTTTATATTTCTTTATGGTATCTATTTCCGTTCTTGAATTCTTGTTGAAATCTATATTATGTATATATTACTACCATAAAGCTACAGAGTTTGTTTGTTTGGTTGAACGCGCTATCTTTGGGAGGGCATGAGCAAAATAAAAAAACGAAAACAAAAAACTAAGAATGAATCGGGCAGAATAGTAAATATTGTATAAATCCTTCGCGTGTGATGTGATGTGTTTCCATCGAATTTCTCATCCCATACTTATGTAAACTTTAAGAAAGACTTTCAAGCGGAGGTCAAAGGGTCTCCGGGCCGGCCGGAGCGCGCGCGAGCGCGGGCTGCGGCTGTGGCGCAGGCCGCCGTGTGCCACCGCTCGACGAACCAACCGTGCTCCCATCGGATGCGGCATTACTATTTTCAAAATGAAGTAAAGTGTGGTGTCTCGCCGGACATTTGCGACAACTATTTCTACTATTACATAAATTCCGGTCCTACTGAACCGATTGCGATCAAAGAAACATAATATTTTAAGCCTGACCAAAACCTTTCAAACAGAAAACCACATCAAAATTCGTTCAGTAGTTTTTGCGTCCATCGCTGATAAATTGACAAAAAAAAAACAATTTAAGAAGAATATATTCGTGCATAACATTGATCAAATTCTCCGTGAAAGGCACCAAGTTCGTATTTGACGACCGTTTTGCTACAAATCCATGCTGATCAACGCTCAAATACATTTTTAGGTGATTCTGCATATAAGGGCATATCAAAGTTTCAAATATTTTAGCAAACGATGATAAAATGGAAATGGGTCTGTAATTGGATATTAAAACGATAAAACTAAAACGTATTTACAAGTTACACACCAGCAATGCGCCGATAGTACTATATGGTATGGTAAAATATGGGATAGCTACAGAAGTAAAAGACCCAGTCGATGATGGTTACTGAATTTATTTTGACATGAAACCGGAACTACTTTGGACTGGAAGAGGCGGACCCTGGACTCCGAGATATGCCTAGACGATTTTTTTTATTTTTATTTATTTGTCATGTTTGCCTTAGTTTATCCACAGATATTTGCGTTTTAGGGTTCTGTACCCAAAGGGTAAAAACGGAAACCTATTACTAAGACTCCACTGTCCGTCTGTCTATCCCTCTGTCGCCAGGCATCTCGTGAATTGTGGTATTTAAACATTTGAAATTTTTCACAGATGATGTATTTGTTCATGTCTTCTATTGAATTTTATAAGAGCGATCATTAACCGGGCACTTATAAACCTGCGATAAATACACACATCACTTCGAAAAGCATCGAAAAGTCATTGGTGTGTGCCATGGTAAAACCTGGGATCGAACCCGAGACCTCTCAGCTGTAAATGTATTGGTGTACAATAAAGAATTATCTATCTTAGGTAGATAGATAATGTTGATAAATAATTTTGTGTATATTTTATTGATTGTTCTGTGGGTATCTATTTGACTTTTCAGGGACTATGGGAACGATCATGATTCGGCCAAAAAGGCAAGTTGTCATAATAGTTGATAATAGTCATTGCAAAGCTATTTTCTCTTCCTGTTAAGGTCTTTTCAATTATTTAGCTGTGCATTGCACGGCTTGGTCAAGAGCTAGTGGCACATCCCACGGGCAGTTGTGGATACTGGCGACTGGCCAAAGCCGTGCAGGCCAACTTCTGTCAGCCTTCGCTGCCACCGCTGCGCTACCCTGATGGATCCCTGGCCCATGGGGGGTGCTGGTCGGGTTACCTCCACGTTGGCTTCCTTGTTTCTTCTCCCTCTGGACCACGGTCCTGGGGATCGGAAGCGGGGGGGCTGGTGCACCCTGGACGGCGGTTAATAGACTCCGACTCCAAGGAGGAGGAGCTCTACTAGCCGTTGACTAATAACCCGGCAACCCAAAGCCCTTTTCAGGGCTGATCCCTCAAAGATTGCATTACGAATTGTATTAATTAGAGCTGGTAGTTAATTAATTATCTGTTCTCAATGACAGCCTTTGTGGAACAGATGTTAATAGGTGCTTTGATTGAATTAATTAAATTTAAATTCATAGAAAACATTGGCGTTAATGTATTCAATAAACCGACTAAAATTACAGATGAAACACCTAAATTTACAATTGGAATCGGCACAATTAAAAATTGACAATTTGAGTATAGAAAATACAGGTCTTAAAAAAACTATTGATGATTTGACTAAAGTGACTGAGACAAATAAGACCGCGAGGTCGAGCATACCTACGCGACTGCTCATCAATCTTAACGGCGAGACACTCCACCAACTTCCTCAGTTCTGCGATCTCGTTCGATGAACTACTACTCGCTGGGGCCGCTGACGTAGACGCTACCGCAGGTAGCACATATTTTATGAATTAACTCGGCGGGAATAAGTTCATATTGGGAATGAAAACAGAAAAACTACATCTATAGTTAATTATTTTAATCAGCAGACATTCTTGTTCTGCGTATTGGTACTTAAAAACAAGTCTATATTTTGAAAGAAAAAGATGAGAAAGAAGGATGTTTATATCAACTTACTGCCTACATATATATCACACGTAATATAAACATATATTTTGGAAGCTTCGTTAATAAAGTTTATATTATCAGGAACTACATCGAAACACCGCCTGTCTCATCAACATCACAGATCACCGAGACACACATGTCATGAAATCGATCCAAAAGAAACATACATATCGCTCCGTTATCAGACCCCCATCCCCACCACGCGCCTTTACATTCAAGTTTAAATTGCTGTCCGTTAGCAATTTAAACTTCAGAGTAATTCTCTGAAGTTGTACCCACTATGATTTTTGATCCCACGTAATTGGAAGCGCAGTCCCCACTTTGGAACTCGGTTGAAGCCATTGATTCTTCGGCAGTTGTAGCTGCCAGTAGGCGACCGTCTCCTACGCTTAGATACAAACTACAGTCGAACGCTCCTCCGTGTTGGTAAGATTCCCAGTATTCCCACCCACGTGTCAAGGTAGTTAGTCTACCCATTATTTCTTTTTATTTTTCCATGTCATATACTCTGCCGGAAACCATTCGGTTAGTAACTTAACAGGTCAACAACATTGTGGTGACGTTTTATATAAACAACTAATTTAGACTAACTAACTGACTAACTAGTTCGATTTTCGGTTCAATTACGGTTTTAGTCTTTAAAATGTGTTTGTAAACAGAAATAGAGAGTCCACTGCCGGACATAGGCCAGACACGTATTTATAATGGAGAGCATTAATAGTAGTAAAAATAATAGGTACTCATTTAATACCATTAGTGCATTTGAACTTATCTATGAGTATAAATTCCGTTCATTTGTAGATGAGATTACAAACGATAAGTAAGACACATAAGTTTGAATTTTCTATAACTTGCAGTTGTTACAGAGGGTATATACAGGGTGTTAGGGAAACGCTCCCGAAAAAGAAACAGGCGATATTACTGACGATTTAAAAAAATCAGCTAAATATTTAAACAAAAAAATGTGTCGTTGATTATGTTGTATTGATAAAACGCTTTGCTTCAAAGCGCATAAAGGCTTTGCGTTATGCGTATGCAGATGTTATAAGCTCGCTAAACACAATAAAACCTCAGCTTATACATAGACATTTATTGTGTTGTGTATCGAGGTCCTAATAAGATCTTTGGGGCTCAAATTAATTTAGAATATTCATTGAATGGTATTTTTAAAGCATTAAGTATGCTAACTATTCCAATCCATTGAGATAGGTAAAAGTTTGAACCGTAGTGGTAACATACATACATACATACATAAAATCACGCCTGTTTCCCATAGGGGTAGGCAGAGATCACGGATCTCCATTTGCTACGATCCTGACATACTACTCTCGCTTCATTCACTCTCATTACATTCCTCATGCATGCTCGTCGGTTTAGAGTACTCCTGACCTGCTCCTTTTCTAAAACTTCCCCGATTTGGTCCAGGTATGTGCGCCTAGGTCTTCCCCTTCCGACGGTACCATCCACACTCGCCTCATACACCTGTTTCGTTGCATTGTACTAGTAATCTTCTTTTCTTCTTTACAGTATTTAGTCAAAGCAAATTCCATATTCTATGTTTAAATCACAACTTGAGAAAAATTCTACTAAAACATTAACTGTTCAAATAAATGTACGTTAAATCAAATTCCGTATGATGAATAGTTCACAAACTCTCGCCTCTGGTTATAACGTGGGAGTTTTTGAATTATCTTTTTTTTTCGATAGGTTTTTTATATATTTTTTTATTCTTACCACTATTTTTCTATAGGTCCATGCTTACCACTACACCCCACCTACCTAACGGATAGTTAAAAAATATTCTCCAAATTCAAATTAATTGAGATTGACATTTATGCAACTGCCACTGCCGGCTGCCGCCAAATTTTTGTCAAGTTTTTTTTATACCAGCTGCAAAATGCAATAAACGGCGGTAAAAAAGAATGCGGTCATTGAACGCTGTCTATGGATTACTAAATGGAAAGAAAGAATAAAACACAATAATATAAATTTGTAGATATATCGTAATTACTGCAATTTGGTGAATTAAGAGTTAATTTCATTTTAATTATTTTGGGTATTGTGGAAGGTTAGTATTGCTTACCATCCCATGCATTGAGAGGAAAGCGAAGGTAGGCAATAAAATACTTATACAGCCAGTTGTTTTTTCCGCCAAAGATGGTGTTAAGGTACGTCTACAGCTCATATTTTTCGTAACAAAACATTATAAAGATTTTCATCTCTATTGTTTTTCATATTTTTTTTATAATATTCGGCACTTTAGAATAAGAAAAATCCTCCGTCCTTGTTAAACACTTAGTTTGGCATCTTAGGGAAAGTATTTATTCTCTAAAGTGCAAAAACGATAATAAAATTTGAAAAACCGTAGAGATGTAAATCTCTACAATGTTTTGTTGCGTGTTTTAGTGATAATGTTGCATATGACCTGTTAAACCTTTAGAATTCTGTTGATTTTTGTTACTAGATATCTATCCTCAGATCTCTAATCTGAGGGTAGATATAATTTTGAAAACTACTAACTTTTTCAGTGCATGCTGCCTTTTGACATACCGTAAAACGGGGTTAATAGAATTCACGGGGTGATTAGACACAAAACCATAAAAGTTTTGATTTTGTGTTCTGCACTGAGGGCACATAAAATCTCTGTTCTTACAGGGTCGGCAGCACGGATGTGACTCCACTGTTGTCACACACGTTCATAGGTCACGGTAACCACTTTCCATCAGGTGGGCGTGTGCTTGTCTGCCACCTAAGTTATATAAAAAAATTGTTACCTGGTGGTGGGAACATGGACGTTCTGAGATATGGACGTTTTGCATCCTCTGAACATTTTGGGATTTGCATATTCTAAATTTAAACAGTTTAGCTTACTCATTGTATAGATTGAAATTGAGTGGAAAAAAAAAGGAGGGAAACGTGGACACTTACAGTGGGGCAGGTCCATAGCTTAAAAGTCGCGCAGCAGTTTCTCTGAAGACTAGAATTCGGAACGAGGTTATCCGACAGAGAACTAAAGTTACCGACATAGGTCACAGAATAAGCAAGCTGCAGTAGGACACAGCGGTATTTCCGCCCAATTGAGCAGTCCGACTGGGGAAGTACCTCCGCCCTACAGAATACCGCGGCTATAATAACTTCGAGTTGTGTTCCCAGCGGTGAGTAGGGTAGCCACAGCTCACTGGAGAATTTGTAGATGCGTGCGAATCTTTTTTACTAATACGTAATGAGATTAGTGGATCGTGCCAGTTTCTTTATGATTTCATACTGGTGGTACATCAGAGAGTGGTTTTATTGTTACGGTGCTATTAACTCTTTTTGAGGCATGGCAGATGTGATAAATCATCCTGTTCATTGTGAAGAATTCTTGTCTTGTCTAACTAAGATGCATCGAAACTTCGATATTTTTCGTGAAGCGACTGCCATCTGCAGGTATTAGAATAATATTTTGTCATGCGGCAATATTTACACGAAAGTAAAATCTGCTTAGTAAATGTATTGTTGTGATTATCAGTATCAAAATAATCGGGATATTTACCATTTTGCATTGTTTTAAATATCCCGAGGATCTGAAGGAATTTAAGCGTGTTATCTTTAAGAAAGATTATCAAGTCTTTTGTAAACAATTGCTACGCCAAGGCGGCATATTTCTATGTAAAGGAATATAAATGTTAATTAATTCTAGAGATGATTCGCACCCATATTATGTTGAATATGTCACATACTCGATTTCAAACATGTTTCGTATAATTTTCTTGTGTGCTTCCAAAGTAGGTAAATTGCAGAAGACACAATCAGGACAAGCCTTTGGTCTTCCCACTGACAGCACAAAAACTCTCCAGTGAGCTCTGGCTACTCTACTCACCGTCGGGAACACAACACGAGGTTATTATAGCCGTTAATTCTTTTAAAAATTCAGTATATTTTTTGGACTGTAGATATCTGTTTGATGTTAAACAGCCCTATCCCTTAGTCGCCTTGTACAACACCGCATGGGAAGAGATGGGGTGGTCAAACATATTGTTAGTTACTATTGGGTGTGGGATAACTTTAAATAAGATATAAGGATCCAACTATAAGATTTTAATGTTGATTGACAATAACATTGTCAAATAGAGACCTCTATGTATAGAAAAATTGTTACAACCTTTGAGGGTGAACCGACACTCAGCTTGATGGCCTTATCGTATGATTTTTCACGCGCCGCTTGTGCTGTGTTCCCAGCGGTGAGTAGGGTAGCCAGAGCTCATTGGAGAATTTGTGCTGTCAGTGGGAAGATTAAGGGCTTGTCCTAGTCTGTCTACCTTTTCTTGAAACACCTCAAATGGCGGCTTAAACTCTTACTTAATACTTTTCTTCGACTGGGCATGATGTGAGTACTGCAAGTTTTAATTCCATCAAAATGAACTTTTTTATTATGTTGTATAATTTCGCTCGTGTTGTGAGTGTGATCGGTATTACCCCAGAGCAGCAATGTTTTCTCTACAAGACCTACTTGCATCTCTGGGATGGCTCCCCAAAATACCTACTAGATGCTCTCTACAGGTTGCAGCGACGCGCAGTCCGCATTATTGGGAATCCTGAGGTCACGAACACCCTCGAGCTTTTGCAGATGACCCTCTCACCCAAGCGATGTGTCGTGAAGTCTAATTGACATGTCCTATATATAAATAAAGGAAACCTGTCATTAGACATATCTCCTGTTTCGTCCTAGCGTTAACCCAGTCGCATCCGAATGTTTACCCTCGGAGTCCAGGATCCGCATTTTGTACACATACAATTTACTACACAATTTTAAATAAATTATGTTATGTAAGTTCCGATTTAATTATCTGTGCAGAATAAATTATTTTTGACTTTGACAGATAGACAACGAAACTTATAAACCTGCGATAAATACACACATAACTTCGAAAAGTATCGAAAAGTCATTGGCGTGTGCCATGGTAAAACCTGGAATCGAACCCGAGACCTCGTCTCAGCAGTCCATTAAAAATGTTATTTGGTATTGCTGATAATGGTTTGAATACCTACCTATTTGATTATATTCATCTGTATTTTAAAATTTCCTCGTATTGTAATGTTGATTTAGAAAACTTTGAGAATAGTTTAGGGATTTTCCTGATTTGATTTATTGATGAGATAATATTCAAAGCAACTATTGGTCAGAGTATTCCCCTTGTAAGGGACTGGTCGCGGGTTCGAGTCCCACCTGAGACAATCATGAAAATCGACCATCCTCATGGCTCGTCTTCAGTCTAGTTGGTACCAGCCGTCTAGATTCGTGAGGAAGTAGCCCTTGTCTACGTTGTAGATGCCTTCAACCCAAGTAACAGAATGGTACATACAAAACACTTGACTCAATCATTAACATGCTTTCAAACACAATGAATGACACTTTGACAACTTGACCGTTCACCATAAACACATGCCAACTTTCTTTTCAACTATTTTACAATGTCGCCCTCTAGTTTGGATGATAATATGATTTAAATCAATGAAACAGTTTAGTATTAATATCATTAGTACATATTAAGATCATTTTGAGTACTTTTCTAATCAAAGTCGATCTAGTGCTGATTTTAAATTCAATAGGCAAATTATAATACAAATACTACTTTAGTTCAATGTACCAATTGGTAGTTTGATTCAAGTACAGTGAACTTAATATAAGATCTGATATCGTTAGGAACAAAGGGTTCTGTGGACTTACAGGTAAAAATAAGTCTATTACGACAATATTTTGTTATTTTTACGTAAACGTTATGTCATGTTTTAATGCATATTCGTTTCCTTTTTCCAGGAAATACATCTTTGTGGATAATCTTAGAAGAGTAACCTTGATAAAAATACAAATTTTCGTCCAAATCGATAAAGCTTTTTCCTCCTATCTATGTAAAGATTCCTCGTTCAAAAGTTTAAGATGTATTAGATATCGGTGCTAACTTGACCGATTTAATGTATCAAGGGAATTATCATGGTTCAAAGAAACATCAGCCAGACTTGGACGTGGTACTTGCACGGAGCTGGGCAGGTGGTATGCAGAAGATGATTATTACTGGAGGCAATTTGAATGACAGCAAATCAGCGTTGCAACAGGGGCATCGCACTCACGCTGCCGACCCTGTAACAGCTTAAGAGTACGTGGACTGAAGTTACTATCAAACCTAACTGTGCATACTGTTGTATGTGTGTACATTTAAAACCTATGGTACCTTTTTTTTTACGTGCGCAATATCCCCACGAATAATATCTAATCGCCTACATACCAGTTTTTTCAGATTGAAAATAATTTGGCTACGCGAGACCAATCGTTAACAGCATGAACAATCTGTGTACTAATAAGTAGGTACAGTCTTATGACATCATATTTGGATAATTTAATAAAAATACAAAAAAAACTAAAGAATCGATTGCCCACCGGAGCCGGTGGAAGAGGTTATGTCGGACTAAAAACGAATTAGTAGTCAGAGGCGGGAGTGGGGGCGCACTCGCCTTGTCCCGGGCACCGGTGGGTGGCAGCGCCAGCCCTGCGCCCGCTCCTCTCCCGCAACCTGCGCCTTCGCCCGCACCCGCAGCTCTACCTAAGTGGTATAAAAAAAATTCTACTTTTCTTAGGTCGCTGAGCATACCTAATTTTCTAACAATATTAGTCTTGTCTATTATTATACTATGTCCACACCATGACAGCCGCTTGCTTAGTCAGGGGCGATTACTTAAACCGATGCGATGTACGCGCGTATCAACCATCCAGTCTTTCCAGTCTTTGCAAAAACAATCGGGAACAACCTAAAACAAAATCGCGAGTGGATACAGTAAGCATCGTATGACGTGAACGTGATCGAGATCGGGTTCGAGTTTGTAGTGAGAGTGAAACCAATAGTGCTCAACGCGCCTACAGAAATGTTCCCTTCAAAATGACTGTCGTAATCTTGCTAAATTATTACCTCAAGCACATGAATATGAGTATGTATTGTCCAAAACATCAAACATCATTGATATATTATTAACATGGTGCAAAACATTTTTTTTTAAATTTCGTCTTCATGCTTTGACAGACCAATTTTGATATGTATACGTTTCTCTAAATCCTCACTTGATTATTATTTATTATCAGCACAATATATCAAGCTTGGCTACATTTAAAGAAGTTTGCCGATTTTATTTGTTTAGAAAGATTTTTTGCAAGTCTTGATTCGATTTGTTTGTGTAGTTTTGTAATATTGAAAGCCAGGTTTTAGGGACAAATCTTAAGATACTGAATTTTGTAGACCTATCCATGAAGTTATTTCTGATTTCTTCAAGTTTTCAGGGTCACGGTAGATACGGTCTTCGCCCGTGGCATACTTCGACCCCCGTATCACCGCTTTAAGTCATATTACATATATGCCCGTATTTTTTTGGTTTTTAAATTATGTATAGAAATCTCATCTCACAGAATATTCAATAACCAAATTTGATGTATTGAAGAAGCAGTGGACTTACATAAAAGGTATAATGACAGTAGAAGAAGATCGTGAAATGTGTAAGGCTAGATGTAAACGGCGGCTGTTGTCTCTGCCTACCTCGTAGGGCAAAAAGGCGTGAGTGTTATGTCCTCGGTAACAGTAGTATATTGCATCTTAGTGGATAAGTAATTTTCATCATATAAATATGAAAGAAAACTTGTAATAGTATCAAACCTGCCTTAATACTTATTGAATAACATAAAGACTACAGATTGGTTTATTTGTTTAAGGTAACATGTTTATTGTGGGCACAGTTCTAGCGTACATTTGAAAAAGTCTGATTCACCGGAGACACTTTCATTCGATCCGGAAATATCTACCGTGCGAATTTAGCCGTCCTTGTATGTAAATTTAAAGGACAATAATACATGCGTATCTGTAACGCCGAGAAGGTTAATGTGTGAGTTGTTAGTCATTGTCATGGTTGATCCAAAAGGCTTCGCACACCTGCACACACTTCTTGCTGCTATGATGGATCGTTCACGGTGCAGGCTGTACGTCTTTGGAACGCACTACCTCACACCATTCGCGGTAGTAATACCCTGGACGCCTTTAGGAGAAGAACAAGGGAACATTTCCTATCACAGTAATGTGGTGCTGCGTTCGTAATAAAATTAAAAATGTAAATAATATTAATATCGTAAAATGTTGAACTCGGTGTGTGAAATTTAGGTACATATTTACTATTTATTTTCATCAAATACTTTTAAATACTATATGTATAATCCTTTGTCATATGTGCACGATGTGCGAGCAGAACTCCACCGCGATGCCCACCGCCATGCCACAGTGTTATTTTCTTCAAGAAAAAAAATCATATAAATTTGTACGACGAATGTTTGATGATCTATGAGTAATTCGTATACTTAACATAGAATATACTGTCAAGTGAAATCAGTCGCAAGGCTTCGCGATGAATGAAAATCAACATTCTAACTGTTGCGCTGACGGCCCAGCGAAACAATTCCGAATATGCAATCGCTCCATTTAGAAAATGGCGTCGCCGGCACAAGTGAAGTGAAAGTTAAAAAGAAAAAACATTAACACTTCAATTTGGGCGCGAGCGCTAATGACAAAGAGCGAGCATTACAGAAACTTTACTTCCTAGTACACGATTGCCCGTCACTAGGAGATGCGCCGGGAGGTAATTTAAGGTCGCTTTTTAACATCTCAGGTCATTAAAGACCACCATTGATAATAGGATTTATCTATATTAGGTATAGTAATAGTACAGTGTAGGTACCTTACACTAGTTTATAAACATTAATCATTTTGAGAAAACTTAAAGTTTGCATACATCCTTACTCAATGCATTTTTAGGTTATTTTGAAGTTTAGATTTAAAATATAATTAAAGTAAGCTCACGGCATCCCTCGGCGAGTATATGTAAACACAGCAGCGAGAAAGCTCGTAGCAGGCGAAGTTTTCAGTGTAAGCCCATGCGAATTTGTTGTTTTATTTAGAAATAGCCCACACCTTTCAATATACAAGCGTATCCACGACAAATGGTGCTTAGCATTAAAATAAATTACAGACCTTGTTTTTTACTTTGAATAGGTTTGTGAATTAAGTGATGTATGTCTGTAATTTATTTATTTGGACAACCTGTAGTTACATTTTTGCACTGAGGCTTATGTCTCTTTTGAGAGTATTGTTCACGATCAACTCACCTATTACCTCTCCTCTAATGGCCTGCTAAGTCCTTTCCAATCTGGCTTTCGCCGTGGCCATAGTACTATAACAACTCTAGTTAAAGTTACAGATGACATAAGATTGGCCATGGAGAACAAAAAACTTACAGTTTTGGTCTTATTGGACTTCAGTAGTAATACTCAGCCAGTGGTGTGGAAGCCACAGTCGGTACCGCGGGAATAGCAGTTACCTTGCCTTCAAAGTTTAGTCGTAGAAAATGACGTTTTTGATCTAACTTTTTGAAATAAAACTTTATTAAAGATAGGTAAGACCAACAAGAAGTTATCTAGAAAACCGTTGCTAATGAAGAGTGCAATAATGGAATAAAACTGGTGACAAAAAGCGCTTGTGAAGCGCTCTTGTGGTGTGAATATAGCTAGGTACATTATTATTATACTGATGCTTTATAACTACGTGGTATAAAAAAGTCATTTTTTTCTGTTAATGGATATTGCGACTTGACACATATACCTACTGCATTACATTCTATATTATCCTGTCATAAGATACGTTATTATATCATCATAAATACCTTATTGTTTGATGCAGACTTACTACATAGTCTAATATAGTGTTATGATCACAAGTCTGTAGTCATAATATTGAGTTTCTACATAATTTGTGCTGTCAGTGGGCCTTCAACTAGGCACTTTTCTAAGAGCTGAATCCAGCTCTCTAGCTCTTAAAATATAGACACATTTTTTTTTCTGTGCTCTCCCAATTTAAAGTACGAAAATGCGTTCACTAATTCGCAGTTATTCCCGTATACATTACTTCAGTACACAGCGTAATAGGTTTATGTTAATCCTTATTTTAATACCTCGTAATAAAAAAGGAAACCTTCTCGATATGTACAACCTACCCAATATACCCACACCAATAGTAATTGTGAAAATATCGGACAACAAAACAAAGAAAAATCTTTGTACTTATGTACTCAAATTGAATCTCATCACGGACAAACTAATGAAAAAAGAATTATTAAAATCGGTCCAGTACTTATGGAAAGGAGGAGTATTATAAATAAGTTTGGGAACCCCTAACCTATTCCAGAATTCCGTTCAGCCGTTTAGGAGTCATTGAGTGACAAATATCTTTACAAAATTTCACGTTTATTATATTTCTTTTTTGCTAAAGAAATCGGACAGAGGCTCATCGAGGCGACCGGTGATACTCGTTCCGAGTCGTTCCTGGTCCAAAGGCTGTCCATTGCCATCCAACGTGGCAACGCAGCAAGTGTTATGGGCACTTTTGCACCGGCATACGACCACGGCTATCCTTGATATTTTCTTGTTAAATATTTTTCAGAGCGTGTTTTTTTCGGTAGGTACTCGGAATTTAGTTTTAAATTTAATTTTTAATTCATATTATTTTGGGGCACGCAATACGTATAATTAATACATTATTGAAATGTACAAACAAATTATTCATCAATCTCCTGCTCAACTGCTGTAAGTATATTTGAAGGACTAGTGCAATAATAATAATAATCTTTATTGGAGCAAAATAAATACAGTACAGACAAATACAGATTGTGTCGATGATGGCTGCAAAACTATACACTGTGGCCGCAGCCATCAAAACAGTTTATGAATGGCGCAGTGGTTTAAACTTTCATTTCGTAAACATGGTGACAAGACTACCATAGAACTATTATAATCGTACTAACCCAATAAATGAGAAAGCTTGTGAAAATGTTTGGATGTTTGTTATTCATTAACGTTCTAACGTCTGAACGTCTGAAATTTGGTATAGTTGGTATACTTTTATCCTGGGAATAGGTTCCCATTGTTTGCGGGAACGGGATCTCAAAACATGGGCAATAGCTAGAAAAACCTCTTATTCTTATTAGTTCTTTAGTGGCTCCAATGTAGAGTGTGATGGACGACCTCAAGTGAGATACTAAGCCATGAACAAATTTAATACCTATTACAAATAATGGAAAGTGAAAATAAATTGTTCCTTGGTTTTTTTGAAAAAGAAACACGAGCGTTGCCTTCTTATCTCTTGTTAATTCAACAAACATAAACAATCCAGACTACTCGTTGATAATTAAGACAGACCCAACTATATTTTTGCAACCCATAACGGAATTAGAAATAGTTAAAATCATAAAATCGCTCAAAAATACAAACGCAGTCGGTTATGATGGTATATCTACATTTATTTTAAAACAATGTGATATAGTACTAGGTATGTATAATTTTGCATTGAACCCTAGAGGCCAACATTTTCGGACATTAGACGAAGTGATGTGCTGTAGACATGACCTATATAAAAAGTCATTATCTATTTCTATTTACAACTACTGGATTTCAACGAGCTGTACAGGTACAAAGACCGGGAGTGTGCGTGCGCGTCATGTTACTAGGTACGAAGTGCGACTGTGTACCACAACGAGCTGTACAGGTACGACGGCCGAGATTGTGGGTGGTTTGTGTGTGCGTGTGATGTTACAAGTTACAAAGTGCGACTGTGTACCACAAGGAGCTGTACAGGTACGCCGGCAGGGAGTGTGTGCGTCTGTGCGTGCGTGATGTTGCAAGTTACAAAGTGCGACTGTGTACCACAAGGAGCTGTACAGGTACGCCGGCAGGGAGTGTGTGCGTCTGTGCGTGCGTGATGTTACAAGTTACAAAGTGCGACTGTGTACCACAAGGAGCTGTACAGGTACGCCGGCAGGGAGTGTGTGCGTCTGTGCGTGCGTGATGTTGCAAGTTACAAAGTGCGACTGTGTACCACAAGGAGCTGTACAGGTACGCCGGCAGGGAGTGTGTGCGTCTGTGCGTGCGTGATGTTACAAGTTACAAAGTGCGACTGTGGGAATTATGACTGATTTTTTTTATACCACTTGGTTGGCAGACAAGATAGATAGATAGATATTTTTTTATTGTACACCAACAGATTTACTTTAGGACAAGTAGGTAGCATGAATACAGTTCAATGTACAATGGGCGGCCTTATCGCTAAAGCGATTTCTTCCAGGCAACCTTGGGATTGACAGTAATATTATAAAAACAAAAGATATCAATAAATGCGAAAGGTAACTCGTCGTGTTTGTCAGTAATCTTTTCACGCCTAGACCGTTGAACAGGCAGATTATTAGCCTCCCTAGGGACAGCTTATTATAGTCTGAAGACCATAGGATACGATTAAAAACTGCAAGTTGCCGCATTAAAGAGTTTCCATAGCACCTAGTTTAACAAAAATCTAACTTATTTTTGACAGGTTTGAAGACCTTGCCTGTAGCCAATTTAAGAGCGCTTCGAGGTGATCCCTCCAGGTGATCAGCCAGCGCTCTAGATGAAGTCCTGGGTATCCTATATGCTCAACATGTGAGGTTTTATTAGCTAGGGGCAGGGTCACAAATAAGCAGTCACCCAAAGATTATTCATACTCGAAACATCCCACAGGTTCTTCAATAAACATAGTATGTGTTTAACATTTTAAAGCACATTAAAAAGTTTCTCAGAACACTAAATTAATGTTCTTATATTTTCGCATTCTTATTTCAATAATTTTGAAGTTGACCTAATAATACAAGAACCAAGGGTGTGCGATATAATGGACTAGGTACAAGATATAATAATAAATGGCCAATACCAAATAAAGGTAAAAATATAATTCTAAAAAAAAGAATACAAAATGTAAGACAACACTTTTTTTTATCTAGGACACGCCAACCTCGAAAGAAACCAAATAAACTGTATTTCGTGAATTCAGCGCCATCTAGCGAGAAAATGGACGGGAACCGCCCGTAGCTTTCACCTTAAGATTCGGTTTCGTTTTTTTTCAGTGTCACAATCAAATGAAATGTCATAAATGTTTAATTCGTGATCGTTTTTTTTAATAGTTGAACATGATTGGTCAGTCCGTTGACACCTTAAAATGATGTCCTGGGGATCCTTCGGTCAGCTATCTCTTTCTGGTTCCCTGATTAATATTCATTGAAATGTTTTTAATTTCTGTAAGGGTGTTTTAAATTAATTTCGATTTTTGTTCACTTTTAAACATTCACGTTCAATGATATACTATGGAATGACCATGATCCCGAGAGCAATATTGTATACATTTTTAATATCCTACCAGACCCGTAATAACACAGAGTAAAAATAATTTTAAAATCATAATGCCGGTATAATATCGTGATAGCAACACGCGTGCGTCTGCGCAGGCCACTCGCGACAAACTGTTTGGCTTGGCACGCAAATAGACCTTGTTTGCCTTTCGTTGACTTGAGGGCATGCAGGTAATTAAACGTTGCTTATATTTGAATGTAATTTTTTTCAGAGTAATTGCAAATAAGCAGGACGATTTCGTCGCCTGATTGCTGATGATTTATGTATTTTCTATACCACTTTTAATTGAATGAGATTGGTAATAAAAACATTTAGGGTAGAGAACCTATAACCTAGAGTTTAAACGTAGAGGTTAATGTTAAAGCCAGTAAAATAATAAAAAATATGTAATGTTATAGTTAAAAATTGACACACTATTTATTAGTAAATCATAAATTACTGAGTATATAACTGAAGTCATAAACACTAATTAGGTTAAGAGCTTATGAAATTCTGCACAAGATAAAAATAGTAATGTTATAAGGTTTTTAAATGAGTATTGGTTTGAAAGCGAGCTTTTAAAGGTATAGCGTAGATTTCAACTGTGAAGAAAAAAACATGCTTTTTATTATATCATATTTACGAACACCACACGGTGACTGAAATTGCAATCACAGCCGTCTAGTTTAAATATTAATACTTCTTTTTTTTTTTCTCGAGTCAATGACTAGGTCTTACATGTAGTGACTAGGTTTAAATGGTGTCGACAGTGAAGGGGCATAGTGAAAAAGCGTCTCCCCGTGGCGTAATTTGAAGCAGTTAGACCCGGTAACGCAGGTAGACCCTGTAGCTGACCAGGGTCTAGGCTGACCAATTGCATCACCACAATGGGTCTATCATTTTCTGGTAATGGTCATCTCCTAATATTAATACTAAGCCCCTTATATAAGATATATAAGGCCGCGATAAACATGCGTAAGCGACTCGCACACTAGCAAACAGTAGTAGTGAGTTTAAGCGACCGTTTCGTGATACCCGACATGCACGACTCGAGTTGCCCGTAACTCGTGTTGCGTCGTCAACAGTTAACTCACAAAAAGTATCGGCAAGATGGTACTACCTATCATTTTGAACAGTGACAGCTCACAAATAATATGCTTACTATTTTCCCTTCTTATTAGTATGTACTATGTTCTTCGTTCTATTTATGTGCTAAAGTTGTATATTTATTATACTTTATTTAAACTTGTTCGGGATTCGATCAACATACAGGTTAAATACAGAATCCCCTTTTTTGAGGGTGATTTAAAATAAAACCTACTGATAAAGTGACCACTTAATAGCAAGTACTTTAATTTGAGGTTATGTCGGACTAGAACCGACTAAAACGCACGCCGCCTGTGGGTCGTTGTTGGTTGCGTACGGTTTCGGCGGCTAAGCCGTTGGCCGGTGGTTGACCATGTCGGCGGGGAGCACGCACGCACGCACGCACGCATGCATGTGTGTAAATCTCCGCCGATATGCGTCAAGCAGAACAGCTATAAATGTACCTAACTACATTATTAGTGAACAAAAGGCCCTTTTCAGGGCCGAACCGATGTGTAGTATTAACCACCCGCTGGGAGAGATGCACCTCAACACGAATTGCAAGATCTTTGCCACAGGCGCTTGTAATTATTGAACTATAAAAAGAATCTGTGGATTGGGTATGCTATACTGGACATGACAATAGTAACACTCAAGAAGCCAGTAGGTACTTAAACTTAAATCGACATCTCCATCGCCTCCATTTTGCTTTGTTTGACACCAATCGCACTAAGAAGTTAGTATATTGACAATGTTCACGTGTTAGACAAAGACTGACTAACATGAGAGAAGTGTGATAAGTTAACTGTAGGTACGTACCTAATGTGTTTAGGAAGATCATGGGGAGCAGCTAGTTTAAAGACGTTGACAGATGATTCTTCCTTCTTTGACAACACGGTGACTCACATCACCTTGCCTTGTCACCAAAGCGACAATGAAATCTGCATTCCTATGTAGGATCTCCGAGCTTAACTGCAGACTTTGTCACGTGATCGTGATCGTGAACGTCTCCCGCCGCCTGAAAAACGACGGGATTATTGATTGAAAGCGCTCTATAAATTACATATTTGATCAAGTATGTTTCTTTGTTTGGTTTGACCTTCTCTGACGTAGATGGAGCAATGTCTGAGTCGTTTAATAATTATAATAGTCGAATAATAATGTACGTGAGAGTTGTTATGATTCTCGGTGTATGTTGTGCATTCCAATTTCAAAATATTTTTCGGACGAAATTTAAATATTCATGGCTCAGTCTGTGGTCTTATGAAGACGGGTAGACATTAAAAAGAAAAAAATAATATTCTTATTTACTTGATAGAGAATGACGGAACACTTCGTAACAGTACGTATATAATAGTTTATTTATGTAAATAAAGTATGTATAGCTATTATGTTTATTTATGTAGGTTGGTATAAAAAAAAAGTTTAAGCACAAACACCGCGTCACGAGAATTTTAAATATAAGATGGTAGTCACCTTGCGACTATGGCTGCTAACAAGTAACCCTAGCAGAAACGTCAGGCTAAATTTAAATAAAACCAAATAAATTGTGATACAATCCTCTATGGCATCTAACGGCGTCGGGGTGCTAATGTAGTATTATTATGTAGATTCCATTTAATTGGCATAAATAATCACATAAAAACTTACAGATGTAAATAGTTTGATAAACTTTGGGAATTAATAATATTTAGCAATTAGTAAAACTTCATACTACCTTGGCATAAATACCAATTAAAAAATTTGGTAAAACTTTTAACTCTGCGTTCATCCAACATTCACTATAGAGACTTACGCCCGCTTTCTATATGCAATCTCAATCTGTATTTCGTAATCCAAGATTGATAATATAATTTAAACCGCTTCTTGATTTTATTATTTCAATGAACAATCTTTAGATCAATATGCCAATCCCTTTTTCTAACCGGTAGGCGAGCAGTGAGTCAGTAGTTTTTGCGAATGAAAACCAGTTTCCCCGTCGTCCAGGCATGCGTTACTAGACCCTCTAATCGGGATCCGCCTTTTAACAATGTCATATCGTTCTGTGGTAGGTAGTCACGTGACGAAATTAAAAGTCTACTCGTAGTCATTCCACAACCATCCAGTGCACCCTCAATCGCCAAACTCACAACAAAGCCGCGATAATGATCTTTGGAAATGATATTGAACTAACACAAGACCCCCAAATGGCAACAGAGACTGAAGTGGCTGCAGCGGTGAAAATCGGAAACATGAACCTGCCTTATACGACACCGCATGGGAAGATATGGGGTGGTCCAAATTCTACTCTGCCGGAAACCACGGGGCTATTTAATAATTACCACTTTCTAAATAACGCGACTCAAGATTTTATACTTTTTACGACAGTCAATTTTGCCAAGCCCATTTTTGCAAGGTAGCTCCAATAGCGTATACTAAAATTGTTGCGGTTAAAAAGCTCGTAGTCTGAACTCTAAGAAAAAAGCCTTTGGAGGTTACACTTTTTCTTTTCGCCAAAAGCGTTTTAATTTTGGACTTTTTTCCCATTGTCTTAAAGTCGAAAAAGGGAATGGATTTTTTACCAGGGTCTGTGGTATAACAGTGGTTTTGCTTTAACAGAATCGAGGCCCAGGTATATGTGAGAAAAGAGTCCGGCATAAAAAACTAATACTGTCACGCTGAGGGTATCTGCAATAGTTTTACGGCAAGTTATGCAAAATGTCATAAATAGGGCTCAAATGTGTATCAACTCTGGAGGTCACCATTTAAAAGACATCATCTTTAAATCCTAATGGTACGAAATTTAATGGTACAAATATACATTTAAAAAAACCTAAATCTAGTTTTCTAATTCAAGGCGTGGTTTGCATGTGTGCGTACGTCGGTGTCGCGTGCGAACACAGCGGCGCGCGCACACACTCGCGCGGGCGTCACACAACCGCGATCAGCGCTAAGATGATGATGATTACTTAAGTTTATATTGATAATGTGAGAGCTTCTCCAAAGCCAGTTATCCATACGAGGAGAGCATAACCACGTACAAATAAGGGCCTTATCATACTAGCGGTTTCGAGGCGGAATGGTCGCGGAGCGGAGATGGCAGGTAAAGTGTATAATTATGACAATTACGATATGGTATTGGTTGATGCATTTCGCATTACTTACTTGCACAAGTAAATTGTAATTATTTTTAATTGTAGTTTATGTACAAATCACTAAAGATAAAACTAATAAAATATAATTTGAGTTACTACTATCTACCATCTTTTATATATTATAATTACTATACTATACTCTACATCTATGTGCGAAATTTTGCAATGGTCATTTTTATGTTACACTTGCTTATATTCTGTATTTTAGCTAAGTATACATTTTCAGATTTTTTTTTAAATATGCTTTTGACAATCTGTTGTACTGGCTCTCGTGTTAACGGCAGTAGCTGATGTATACGTATAATTTCCTAGAATACTTGACAGTTTGGTGTTTGTTTGAATTTTGAGTGACGGAGTATCGTTACCGTAAAATGGCGGCCTTCTTATAATCAGCTGTTAGGCATATGGTTCTTGGAAAACACGAATAGAAATGATAAAACCGGTCAGGTGAAAAATAAAATACAGTGGAAAAGTACAAGTGTCTTATTCAATAAAGATAAGTAGACAGATAAGTATAAAAGAATATTGTAAAACTACTTAATTCAATTATTCTCTTGGCAAATAAAGATATGATTTTCCTGGAATTCATTGACTTAAAACGTGGGTAGTAAGTCCTTTACGCTCGTAACGTTCGTGGGAGTTTTGTTTTTGCAAGCGCGATCGACTTTATAATATAAAAATACCTGTGTAGATGTAAAATGTTCTGTATATATGGGATGGTGCGTGGCGTCAGCGCTCCCTAGTGGCACCCCATCTCTTCCCATGCGTTGCGCCACACTACACATCCACTTATGGGTTTTGTTCCGACACGTATATGGTCTTCCAACTCGGTTTTTGTCAAGGTGACCAATTAATAATTAGTTTAAAAACATTAGGATGCAATCCTTCATAATATGATATTTAAAAAGAACAATAAAATAAAGTTACCTATCCATCTAATATCATTGACCCATGCCCGATATCAGTGAATGTAGACTGTTTGGGTTCAAAAGCTGATTGTGTAATGTTATACAATATTGAGTGCGTCTCAATTTTGTGTAATCAGATATTCGAGGAAGTAATGTTCTAGAAGGAGGTGGGGGAGCGGGACTGGAGGAGACTTAAGTCCCTCCTGTTCCCCATAGTCTAGCACAATCCGACGGGTTCTTACCTTCAAAGCAGCGCTCAACCCACGGGATGGACACAAAATAGTCACGAAGTCCATCCCAATCCGCTGACGAGTAGTGCCAGAGACGCCGCTTCCCCTGCACGGGTCGTGGGGGCGCTATAATAGGCACCGCGACGCCATATAGACACTATTATATTGGCGTCGCGACGCCAAATTGACACTATTATAGTGGCGTCGCGACGACAAATAGAGATTCTTAAATTGGCACCGTGACATCTAAAATACGTTCTTGCATAGGTACCGCGACGCCAAATAGACATTCTTACATTGGCGTCATCTTAAAGGACCTGGGATAGTGTCGGCCTCATCAGATAGATGCTTTTTCACGTCCATCTTACCTAATGGCCCTGGGATAGTGTCGGCCGCATCATGTAGATGATTTTTCACGTCCATCTTACCTAATGGACCTGGGATGGTTTCGCGTAAAAAAGAATCCGGTCGTAGACAGGAAGGAGGCAGAAGGGATGCGATATAGGGTGGCGAGTGGCGACAGGTGCAAGGACAGATGCATGAACACGTGACTATCTAACACACATTATTTGAAAAAACACCTTGCGTAAACTTCAATTGGCCATTCTTCGAAAAAGAAACCGGTATATTATATTGGTTCATTCTTTCTATATCTATGCTTACAGGGTTGGCAGCGCGAGTGTGGCTTCTCTGGAGTTACACACGTCCATAGGCCACGGTAACCACTTTCCATCAGGTGGGCCGTGCGCTTGTCTGCCACCTAAGTGGCATAAAAAAAAATACTAAGTAAATGCTCAAAAATAAACAGATTTATTTATAACTAGCTTTTGCCCGCGAATTCGTCCGCGTTACGTTCGGAATATATAAAGATATGCGGTCTTTGTAACTCGTAGCTATGTTTATATATTCATATTGTGGATAATTTTATTGAGTGACTGATTAATGCTGGTTATTACTCTCTTAATTTTCGTTCATAATTGTTAAATGATATTTGGTTCGAAGGTGTTAACTTATTAAACCAATTACTTTTTTTATTAGATTCCGATGGTAGTTTTGTTGAAATGTGGAAACAATCTTTTTCTTGATGTTGTTTTAAATTATTATGCGATGTAAAGTTTAACAAACAACCATCACAAATATGAACTGCACATTTACTTGATGAAATTTGTTGAGCTACTAACCTTGAAATATTTTTTATATAACAATAATGACCTCTGTTAGCCTGAGTTATGTATAATAAGTTTAAATGGATGTTTTTTTTTTCTTTTGGTATCAAACAAGTTTACAACTAGTTTCTTGGTGAAAAGGAGGGGTAAAACTTGTTATATGTACTTTTCATAGATTGCAATGAAATTGACAGCAGCGAATTTAAGCGTAAATTTTTGTTTACTGAATGTCTTTTATTTTTGATTTTACACGAAAATGACAATTAAATTTCCTACATTTTAATATTCAAAAAAATTTCCTAGGATCGATATTTTTTGATTTTAGACTTCCCCCAAGGAGTTCTGAAAGAAATTTGATAGACCACTGAGTCCCCAACTCGTCCCCGGAAGCGGGGAGGTGCGCAACGCGAGCAGTTAAGGAGTATATCTGTCTTCTTGGCCGTTTGTATTAAGTGCTGTTAAAATAGATTTTACTGGTCCTTTGGGTTTTTGGGCGTATGGCGCCGCACGCTGCAGTGAAAACAAAAGAAGTTTTGAGTTACTTGGAGGAATCTTCAAAGGGCTGACTAACTGAATTACATTTAAATCACTCGGATGAATCATGGTCAGCAATCTTCAAAGGGCTGACTAGTCAGTGCGAATCACTTGGGTGAATCTTCGTCATCAATCTTCAGAAGACTGTTCCCACCCCTTGAGCAGAAAAAGAAATAAGTACATGGCATACTACATTATCACAATATTAATAATATTATTACTGTGACATTATTGTCGTGTCATATGTATGTAAGCCAAAAATGTAATAGTGGCACTTCACATTGCTATTTGTGTTTGCTACTGGGCGTTGGTTGATTTGGGGTCACGATCCCGAGCCCGAAGAAATTCGGGCCGTGAGATCCCGGCTCCACAGGGAAATGGTGGCGGAATGGGAGAGACGACTTGGGCAACCAAGCGCAGGGCACGCCGTAGTAACGGCGGTAAGACCCATCATGGGGGAGTGGCTAGAGAGGCCACACGGCAGCCTCTCGTACCGTCTGACGCAGATGATCACCGAACACGGGTGCTCGCGCCGCGTCGCTGCTCTGTACCGCTAAGATTAAGTCATTTCATATTTGTTGTTTACCGCACTTTAGTTTGATATTTAATTGTAAACATGCCCCCAAAGGTTGGTAGTACCGATAGTAAAGTTCAACTGAAACTTTTATACGCTAAAAGAGAAATGATTTACTCTCGCGTACAATCGATTTGTGATAACGTGTGCACGGTGGTCCGCGTATGCGAGCCGAGCTATGACACGGCGCCGCTGAAGGCGGAGGACATCGAGGTGCACGATCTCGCTTACGACGACGGCACCTTCCCGCCGACCAATGTCGTCGATGAGTGGTTCGAGATCCTGCGTGAGAAGTTTAAATAAATATGGATATTAATATGTCATTGCATCAGTCTGATTATACCGATGGTCTCAGGCGAGCACTTGATTGTAACTACCAACCAAGAGGTGTAGCTATAGGTACCTATTTTTGTTTGTTTAAATCGGTACCTAATTTATCCAGGTGATTATGAATTTGTGCCGTTTGGAGTCGCCTACAACTTCCAGGTTTGGTAAAATATTATTAACCGATACGCTTGCCTGAATTAGTATGGTACCATGAAATATAGCTAACGAACAATCTAATACCCTTTCGACAGTATAAAGAGCACAAAATGTAAAAAGTATTTAAAAATTGAAATATTTCAATGGATTTTTGTAGTTTGTGGCAAATTGCTGAGAATGTAACCATCAGCATCTCCCAAAGCTAGCACTGTAATCACAGTGCCTACCGAAAATAAAACCATCGACAGAACAAAATAGGAATAACTGGTGCAGTCACATCTTCCAAATCGTTGGTCTTCATCAAAATCATAATCACGGCGCCGAAGGATTCATTAATTGAGAGAGGCCTAAATCCAGCACTGGACTGCAATGATGATTGATTCATATTCATTAAGTACCTTAAAAACTACTTTTTAGGTCTGGCCGCATTTACATTTGCCTACAATACCCGAAAAGTTATGGATAGATTTGAATAATGCTTCAGGATACTTAAAGGATTTCTGGTCTTAAGATATGCAATTATAAAAATTGATGGAACTGTTGTGTTGCAGGTTCAATGCCTGTAGTCATGTTTGACATGTCTGTAATTAACTTTAATCTCTTTTCCACACTTACCATTTGCATTTAATATCTAAGACCTGATTTGAAATGCCTAATCTGAACGATTTCAATACTTAATTTCGCCCAGAGCTAGTATGTCTTCTCAGCTGATAGATGGACGACAAATCTATTTATATTATTTGTCAATTAATGTGATAAATAATACAATGAGCCTGTTATATACAATGAAAGTATGTAATGACATTTCATAAAATATTCCTGCAACCTATATAACAAAAAATAAATGTGAATTGCCTGATTCTTAAACATACCTGGAGAAGATGAGCTCTTCCAATTAGTCCCACCCTCCCCTTTCCTACACAGGACAACACGTGCAGGTCTTAGATGTCATCCGCACACGGTGCAAAACATCCGATCAAGAACCAAGCGGTTCGGAGACTCTTTCCTCTGTCGCACCATTAAGGCCTGGAATTCATTACCAAAACCACAGAGCCATTAATCAAGAATTGAATTATGTTCGTGTTTCTATAGAAGACGATAACATTTTTTTATTTTTTTTTACGAAATAAATTTGCTGAAAATGATACGATTACAGAAAAGTACAATATCAAATTTAAATATACAATGGCGGCTTGCTTCAAATGTTAGTGTGTACTTAGGATTATGTAAAAGACTACTAAAGTGTATATAATATCCATGTATTTATATTTAGATTAAGCTTATGACTACAGTAATAACTACCCATAACTTATTATTGTTAAGACAATTAAAACATTTCCATCCAAAGGTTGCCTGGAAGAGATCACCTATAGTGACAAGGCTGCCATTTGCATACAAATAAAAATAAATAAATAAATATTCTACACCATGCTATCTAGACCCATGGCAAGCATAGCTTAACTAGCTTGTGTTATGGGATCTAGAATACGGATAAATATACATAAATACTTTTTTTTTGTAAATACATACATATTATACATAGAAACACCCAGACCAATGCAAATATACATATTTATGCGTACAAATATTTTCACTGAGCGGGAATCGAACCCACGCCCCCTGCATAGCAGTCGAATGCTCTACCGCTGCACCACAGAGGTCGTCAATTACAAGTGTGGATGTATACTAAAACATTTATACGCTTCCTACCTAATATAATTCTATGGTGGATAAACTGTTGCGCGATTCTCTATTAGTCGATATTCAGTGACGTCAAATTGGCTTGTTCTATTTTGTCTTCTACACTAACGGCACAAAAACCCTGTGCTTACAGGGTCGGCACTGCAAATGTAACGCCTTTGGTGTTACATACGTCCATAGGCCACGGTAACCACTTTCCATATTCCTGCCATGTATTAAAATATGTAAAGAAATTATTACCTACATCGAATTTAATTTGTAATAGGTATCACATAATTAATAATGTCATTGTATATAGTTAATAACGTCAGATATCTAATTAATATAATGTCAAGTATCTAAAGATTATTAAAGTTTATATTAAAATAGAACATCTAAATAAGTCAACATAACCATTCACCTATTTTAAGACTAAACTTTGCCCGGAACCTATTGTGATCCGCGAGTGTATTACAAACTTCCTAGCAGAATAACCTAATAACGCTTTAGCTGAGAGCCAAACCCCGGACCTTATACATACTTGTGATGAAAATTATGTGTAGGGAAAAAATTAAAACTATCGAGTGTCCCAATTCTCTAAAAGTCAGTCGTATAGATTGCAAAAATTGACATCACTGCCTATATTAACCATACCACATCGATATATCCAGCAGCACAAGAGCTGCAGTGAATAGCTACATCAGACAGTATCTGTCTGAGACTCAGCCTCAGATGCATGACTCGAGTCAACAATAGTACCCGGAAGGTGGCAATAGGCTCATCCCCTATTACGTGAGACCGATTACAATTATTGGTAAAATGTGGGTGTTAATTCACCTCTGCCTAACCATCCGGGGATCAAGGCGTGATTGTATATTGTATGAGTTGTATGTGACGGAGTAAGAATACAAGTAGCACAAATTCTGTCCATTGACTTTCCAACGTTTCTAATTTCGTTTCAATGTACGTTTGAGTTAGTCTGTCTTTAGGAGACTTCTTAAAATTCTTCAATACACAGGATACAGGATCAGCAGTACGAGAGTGATGCTCCTGATGTAGCATACGTCCATAGACTTCAGTAAACACTTCCTATCAAGTGAACTGAGTGCTTGCCTGCCACTTAGAGGCATAAAAAAAACATTAATGGTTGTTGTAGATACAATGACGCTTCGCCCTGTTGAGCACTCCGAGCTTTCTTGATGCCAAGTTAACCTTGTCCTGCAAATGACTTCGGTATTGGACGTCACTGGAGATATCGACACCAATTATCCCTATACTCAGGGAGATGGTAAGCGGTGTGCCCAGGAATTGCGGCGCTACAATGAATGGGGTATATCAAACAATTCATCTGAGCATGTATTATGATTGTGTATGTATAATACATATTTATTTATATATTATTGTGTGCAAATTTGAGTATTATCCTTATGGTTAAAGTTCATTATTTTGCCTGCACCTACCTCAATGCATCTCTGCAGTACAGGGAATGTTAAAAATAATAAAAAGAGGATCTCTACGGTCGTTGGCCGGAGGGCAGCCAGTCTTTCGGGAACATCTGACCCGGTCCCAAACGTGTTTTGAATCATAGATCATTCGTGAGAGAATTTTGAGATTAGATGTGTGTGTAATCACCATACATGTGATGTACAGTCAAGGCACCATACATGCGATGTACAGTCAAGGCACCATACATGCGATGTACAATCAAGGTACCATACATGCGATGTACAGTCAAGGCACCATACATGCGATGTACAGTCAAAGCACCATACATGCGATGTACAGTCAAGGCCATCATTTGAGGAGCACTATCAATAAAGTTTAGTTTTGTTTAATTATTTTTGGTGCGGTGTACCTAATCGTAGTTTTAAATATTTATTAATAATTAATACTTAGTGGGTACCTACTTATGTACCTACCTACCTAGATCATTAGTGCCCAAACCGTGAACATTTTGATAATGTCCCTGTGCAGTTAGAACTTATAATAACTAGTATATATTCAGTGTTAGTAGTCATCATGTATGATAGTTATGATGATAGTTACGTGATAGAAGAGGTCTATTTCATTTAGTTTTAGAAAGTACTAGAACTTTTCCGATATTGATGTTTAAGAACTAGTTCGCAATGTGTGAGGATGAATTCCCTGCTTATGGCGAGAGGTGCGATGATAGAATGTAGCTGTGGGCATCATGTATTGTATAAAATTTTGTAGTTAGAATATTTGTCGGACATTTTAAGATTCTAACTGAAATTTTATTTCAAAACGCATAGTTAATAACTTCTACGTCAAGTTTAAATTAAGTGATATGAACAGATAGGTATGCTTCTAAAATCACACACATAGATACCTATTTATTTAACAAACTATAGTATTCAACAACTTTTGTCTAAAAGTAGTTCCCCCCAGTCAGGCACATAGCCAACTTCTGATATATTCCCCAATTACACTCAGAGCCTGATTTTGTACTTTGTCTAATCATATTGGTTCACCTAGGTGCTATTGAGTCACTTTTATCAGATTTAATTTTGTAGATGCCTACTGCTTAAGAATTTCCATGTGTAAAATTACATACATCAAGCTGTATATCAATACAAATACATATACTAAACATTCAGATCCTTATTTACTGATATCATCTGCCAATAGAATATCAAGCAATTAAAGTTCTACCATTTTTAACTATGGTTCTTTTACATAGCATTGGGTAGCAACATAATGCTTTACGTAGGTCGTGACATATGCTGCAGATATTTTCCATTTTTTATAAATATTAATATACTAATTATTATTTTCTTCTAGAACCACATACATCTTCAGCAATGCAAACCACCTAAGTTGTATAAATATATATATATATATATATATATGTATATACATACACACACACACACACACACATAAAATCACGGCTTTAACCCCGGAGGATTGGGCAGAGGTGAATTAACACAACGTTTTACGTCATAGATCAACACTAAAATCATCCTGTAGTTATTTCTATACCACGTTATCTTTATAATGTTGTTTATTTCTATACCACTTTCCCAATCACGCTACTGTACATGAATGTACAGTCTGTACACACATCAAAGTGATTTAAGAATATCTAGCTGGTATAAATTTAATCGTGGGACTCGAACCGACTAAAACGCACGCCGCCTGTGGGTCGTTTTGGTTGCCGAAGGTGAGGTTGACAGGCATATCCCTCGCACCCCGGCCGACCCAGGGCCATCTCTCACGATATGGCCCTCTTCTCGGGTGTGGGGACTACAGAGTCCCCAACTAGATATAGGGACAGTACACCTTTTTGTTGTGGACTGCGATCTCGTGGTTTAAAGGGCTGAGTACCTTCTCACTGGCCTTGGCAGTCTTCTCAGCGGTTAACAATTCCATTTCTAGCTCACGTACCCGAGTCTTGACTGGCCTGCCAACGTTTGTCCTGATCTATCTATCGTCTATAGTTTTCATTACGTACCTACCTACCAAATACCTATTGCATTAAACTTACACATTCTTATGGTTTTGTACGAAAGTATATCAGTTTCATCATCTTGTGTTTGAATTCAGTGATGTGCCTACGATGACAGATCGTTTATATACCTGTATGATAATGAGCAACGCGATAAGCACCATTAAAAAAACATAGCCTGCGTTAAAAACTACTAGATTTGACTGACTGATTTAACGACGTAGGACGCAAAAAGTTAGGTCTACTGAACGTCAAACGCTTGGATGATTATTATTTTCAAGTGGACATTAATTTTAGTGTAATCGACATTTGACTATTGGTTTAGTGTTTTGAACATATTTCGTGAACTATTGTGCATATTACTTTGTGATCAAAAGGAATCTAATCTGGCGACGGCAGATAATAACCTTAGGATGGACAGTAATGTGACAAGACAAAAGATATATGGTGTAGTTATCATATAAAACTAAATAAAAGGTGTACTAAAACAAAAAGAAAGACAGAGAAAAGCACAGATAAAGGAAAATAAAATAAAATATACAGCTTTACGTTAATTATTACAAACATAATCGAATTGCGTTGTTACACATTGAGAATGACAATAACAATAATGTTATATTTAGATTATCAGCCGTTAGAAATAAAGGAGATTTTAAGGTAGTATTCGGTACAAAAATCGTCAAAACTCATTTGAACTATTATGTTTATTATACGTATTACTAATTCAATGTATTTAAATTTACAGTAATAATAGTTTGAATTCTTAGATCTGTCCAGAATATCCGAAATTTCGCGACCATAATATAGTTTAATGAGAATTGTGCAATAGAATCGACACAAATTAAGCCCAATTTATGGACTAATTTTTCAATTACCCCAAACTACAGATAATGTATCAGATACCTACTTTGTGAATATTAGAAATTAATAGATTACAATAATATCTTGGAGGAAGTAAGTTTCCATCGTATATTATGAAAAGTGTACAAGTGTGTTTTCAATATGTGTAACAACAAATTCCACCAAGTGCCATCAATCAACAGTATTGGTTATACCTAATTAGTGTCGCGTCGAACAGTCGACGCATATAAATTATATATGTAGATAGGATTCCATACGGAAGTCATTAACGTTTTGTGACCTTCGCGCTCGCCACGGGACTGAGTAGGAATTACTACGCCCTATTTCCCTGATGATGTAATAGAGAACAAACCTTTCAAAGGATAAAATAGATGAAATACATAGAAATAATAAAGCTGGAAGAAATAACAAAAATCCTGATGTAGAAAGAGAACATAAATCAAGAGACAAAAAAGAAAAAAAAGTGAAAGATCATAGAAGTCGTAGGCAACAAATACTAACGTTCCCAGTTCTATCCCAAGCTTTCAACTCGGAGTCTGAGGTCCTCCAGGATAACTGCAGATTTGGAAGAACCTCGGACCTCCAGATCCCAAAAGCGATATATAGACCAGTTCTTGGACTTATTAGGACTCCAACTACCCATAACTACTGTCATAGGTTTTTATACGAAGATATGGTTTTATTCATCTTATGTTAAAGCTACTTATTTCTAATCATTATATATATATATTATATATGCTTAAACATCAATATGAACACATAGTGCGTTAGCATATCTTATACCCCGTTCCTTTCGTTGGCAATACTCACAATCTTGGTTGCGTATTCAATAGTTCGCTAAGTGTGTTCTTTTATTAAATACATATTGTAGGTACATTTTGCAGTGCAATAATAACATGACTATGTTATGACTTAAATGTGATCAAGAAAACTTAATATGTTACTAGATTATTGTAATATCATTTCTTAGTATCCTTCATAAGACACTGGGGCAAGCATATTTTTCTTGATACGCTACTCCTCTCCACTGCAGTGTCACGCTAATGCGATTTGACCTTTATTTGGTCCCAATATTTCAGTTGTTTTTCAGCTGTTATGGTAATGGGGAACCATTTATATATGGACCTCATCTCAACCATAAGGTTTTACGGGTATGTAGGCAATGAATGGGAAGGCCTTTAGGTACCTATATTTTAATGACGAAATGAAACAGATTTCTGAAACTCGCTTTTAACATTAATTTTATTATAGATAGATTAATTCATTAAGTAAAACGTAAAAACGATGTTTTCTCCAAATTGCAGGAACTTAAAATTCCATTTTATAAATTATAATATTATTTAAATGTAACATCCAAAAATATCATAAAAACTAAGTTTTAAAATCTCATGTACATGAATGATCAAATGTGAGCCACGATTAGTGAAGTACTATTGGTTTGTTGACTGACTTGCTAACTAAATTCATCGCAAAAAACTGTGTAAGTTTTCTAATGTCAATATTGATTGTAGAGTGTATTACACATTCATTATTGACATTATACTTATACTGAAATAGTAGTCATTTTTTAACCGTGTTTAAATAACAATTGCTTCGTCTAGGTATAGAGTTTGTATTTAATCTAAAATTGACAGTAGGTATGTTGTTAATAGTATTTTTTCATATTCATTCCGGAAACTTATAGTGCGCCCCACGTATTAACAGACTAACCATGTTAAACTTGCGAGTCTGTGTATTTTATTTTTAACATTTTCAATGACGTGTAACAGGTTAGATAGAATATGTGGTTAGAAGAGTTTGTGCTTATTTATAACTCATAATACATAACGAGATACTTTTAAACTGGTCTCATAATATAATCGGCGTCGTAATTATATGGAAATAGCTGCGCCTGCGACTCAGATGAACGTTGTCGCCTCCCTTGCATAATTTTGTGCGTGTGCGCAGTTCTGTTTGACTACAGCTCCCCTGGACAAGAGGTAATCCGTTAACCGGCGTATTGTAGCATAGAATGATGAATGTCTGGTATTGACACGTATTTTGATGTTAATGACACTTGTCAACGTACGTCACTCCTATACTTACTTTGTTCAATTCTATTCCCACATCTTTGTGGCTCCATAATAAACTCGGTACATCGAATGATTCGTGGACAAGCGGTTCAATTTGTACGCAATTAAATGCCGAAGTGTTAAAGAATATCAAGGATTGTTTTCCAGACTTGCAGACACAAGTGAAATTAAAATTATTGCTAAGTTTCTTTCATATCCCGCGCAGAAATGTTGAAGAGGTAACTTTTCTCTTTATGTTCTATGGTTTTGCGTAACTGTATTGATACATGTAGTTTCCGTGTAGTCGATACTCGTCTTGTGTATTATAGACGATTAATAAAATCTCGGTTCTATTTCTAATTCCTCGAATCAAAACGTGAAATTACAAAATATTGAATTTTAAAGCATTTAGTATTCTAACTATTCAAATCGATTAAGATAGAAAAAAAAAATCGGTTCAGACGTAAGGGATAGATCGCAGGTTCGAATCCCGAATGAACAGATACAATCGATAAAAGGCGTGTTTGAGTAGTGGTTGGTGTGTATTCTGAAGAACAATTTAAACATCTAACTCACTCCAGAGTCATGTTTACAAATTGCCAGACTCTTTCTAAATATTCTAAAATTATATCCCAATATTGGGAGAGGCCTATATCCAGCAGTGGATTGCTAGTTGAATGATTGAGTAACAAACATCCAAACTTCTTAAAACTTTCACATATATCATATCAGTAGGGTATTACTCGGGTGTCTCACTCAACTTATAAGAATGGCGCCGTTTTACATTCAAACATGTAAAAATTTCAAAACTGAATATAAATTTAAATTCGTAAATATAAAGTTTTCTCTGTGTTGTGTTGCCGAGGAGTGCCCTGCCAGAATATCTCCACCCGTACAACACCCAACGGGTCCACATTTTTTTCTGTTATAAATAAATCAATTATTTATTAATATAATCCATTTTATATGAGAGTGCACCACTTCATGGCTAAGTAGATACATTCAAATATTGTTATTCATAGTTCATAGTTACAATAAGTTTTATTTTAGCAATGCAGAACTTAATCTCAATGTGAGATCAAAATGAAATGAACAGAGAAAACAATCTGTAGTTACATTTTTTTTAATTCTCTTCTTCGAATCTACTGACGAACAAAATTCGTTGAACGTCAATGTTTTACTGACACATTCTAGCGATGGAGTCTCTGCCGGGAACCACGCGTTTTTTTATGACTGCCGAAATGTAATTAATATAATAATTGCTTAATAAATTGATATCTACGAAGCTAGATTTGAATACATTTTTTTTGCAATTGGTTTGGCAATTCGATGGCAGGTTAGGTTTGTACAACATTTAGGATTGAAAGTGTTGTAAGTTCAAATGCTTTCACTGGCCTCCAACCAGTTCTACGCCAATTATGTGGAGCTGATATACTATACGATATAAGTAACCGCCAAGAATTGCATTCAATACCTTCAAAAACTTATTTGCTGTATGAGCTGCGGCTATAGTATTATAATATCTGTGACAGCGCGCTAAGGTTGCAATTAGAATACTTCTTTGCCTTATTTACTAAACTGTGATTGAAGGTAACTTTATAATTCGTGGTAATTTGCATTGAATAGACCTGCGTAAGAATACTAATACATCTAAATATCTAATTAAAACTAAAGGGGACTTATTACAAATACTCTACTATGACACTGATCATCAAGGATTAGATCTAAACCTGTCAACAGGCATACACTAGTATTCTTGGAGACATCAAGAGTTTTCATATGCCTCTGCTTACCCCTTTCGGAATTTACCCGCGTGATTTCAGATTTAGAGTCCAGAAACAGTTATACCTATTAGAACGGGAAGAATTTTATGTAGATATGGCCTTAAGACATATTTAGACGAGAACTAGTCTGAGATATGAATATCTTTCATAGGTTAGCATTAGAACATTAGTATTAAAGCTTCCGGGATATGTGCAATGTTGTATTGTTCTGAGTTTCCGATATTTCTATACTGTTGCAAGCACCATAAACAAATCAAATCAAATCAAATCAGATCAGATCAGATCAGATCAGATCGGGACATTTTTGATCAAATCGATTTATTTATGAATTTTAGTAACATACCGTTTTGAAAACAAATTATAACCATAAATATTTATTTATGTATTTATTAGCACGCAACTAAATATATCATTTACACAGATTACATGTTATCATGAATCATTATCCTACTACTCGGGATAATCATCACTTCTCACCAAATACCACGATGACACGCTTAGTGCCCATGGAGGTGTTTGGAAAACGCATAAGAGGTTGTCTTTGAACTACTACTGGCCGAAAATGTATAATAGTGTCAAAGAATATGTAGGTAATTGTGAGGTTTGTAAGCAGTACAAGCCTGTAAACACCTCTCGTCCTGGGTTAATGGGTAGCCCTAAGCGCGTATCTAAACCTTTTGAAGCAATTTCATGTGATCTGCTTGGACCTTTTCCAGTGTCAAGCAATAGAAATATTCATCTTATCGTTGTCTCTGATTATTTTAGCAAATATGTCATGTTGTGTCCTATTAGGGTCCAGAAGGTTTCTGCATGGTCGGCAGCGCGGCTATGAGTGGGAAGACTAAAGGCTTGCCCTGCTTTGTATTCTACACTGACGGCACAGAAACTTAATATTCGTATATACTTAACTATTGATACTATATAATTGTATATAGTATCAATAGTTAAGTATATTATATATACATGTACATAGTATTTATATTTACTTAATATTTGTACATAAATATATATAGTATATATATTATAACATGGATGCATGAATATATATGCATAAGTTATAGCAAGAGAACTGGATTGATTGTAATATAAATGATTTAGTTTCGTCGTTCCAGTGGTAAATTGAGCCTAACTGCTCAATTTTCTTAATCCAACTTTTTATATTTAAATCACGATTATCCGCTTCGACTCTACTTTCCCATCTTGTGTCTGATAAAGGTTTTATAGTAAGTTTTAATTTTCCTTTTATAAAATCCCAGCGCTTGCTTGATCTTGAAAATAGCAAATAATTTTTTTGTATGAAACCAAAAAAAGTTTTTGCTACCATAGATGAGTTCGCTGCATCTACCAATAGTAGATTCCAAGAATTTTCTGAGAGAAATCAATTTTATATATCCAGGTAAACAAAACGTTTTTTCATCAATGACCTTCAATTATAAAGAGGTGGATATGATACTGACGATGGAATAAAAAAGTTAAGATACATATTCTAAAAAATTAAGATCTTGGCGCCAAATACCTTTTTATCCTGGACTCCGACTCCTTATGCGAATTTGCCCTTTTGAGAAGTTGCCGTTATGAAAATTTGCCATTCTGAGAAGTTGCCCTTATGCGAATAAAGGGGTGAATGCCTCAAATGCGACCACGATCGTCATAAAGATGATGATGAGGAACACACAAGTGAAGTAACGACGATTATTTTATATATTTTCTTGTTGTTGTGTTTTCTCTTTCTTTCATAATATAACTTTCTTTTTCCTACAGGTCCATAGACATTGAAGAACAGCCTCAACAGAATGGTCCGTCTCATTCTAACGGCGAGCGTGAGAGCGAGATAGCGGGGCAGGGTGCTCCCGATATCGCCAATATAGATGAAGTTGACCGCGCGAAGCGGCCTCCAACTATATCTTACATTACGAGAAAATTTCGTCCAGGAAATATCTTACGTTTTTGGAATATGGCCAAGTGGTGTAGAACAGAAGTAATATTTTGGAGATTTCAACTCCCAAACGGCCTTTTTATAAAGGGAATTGATTTGAAACACTAGCAATGTAAGGTTTATGATCGGCTTGAGGGATGCAGCACTGAAGCGAGCTAGAACGTCTAAACTTGAGTCTCATAAAATCTATTACAAAGAGCTGAAGAAACAAGTTGCCATGGCCGTGAATAGTGAAAAGAGGTGTTACTTTAGGCTCCAAATTGATAATAATATCAAGGATGGTAATTGATCAAGAAGCATCAAATACTGACGTAGTCTGCTTATGTAAAGTGTTTGTTTCCAATGATAATCTTTATCAAGGCTATCGCAGCACTGTGCTCGACGCTGTGTCCTTAGAGAATTGTACAGCAGAAGCTGGACAGGTCGTAGGCAACGGAGATGGTAGTGCCTCTCTCACGCAGGGAAATGCTACCTCCTACGGCCAATTCTGACTGTGGCGTTTAGGAGTGAAAGTATAACAGATAGACAGACAGAGTTACTTGCGCATTTATAATATTAGTGTGGATTATCAGTGTCAGATTAATTAATAAGGCATTTCCCTCGCACACCGGTTGACCTTGGGCCATTTACGGTTTTATGCTTGTTTACCTGCTCTCAATATACGCTTTTTTTTTTTTTTTTTTTACGTGCGCAAAATCCCCACGGATACCTCCCCACCGGAGCCGGTGGAGGAGGTTATGTCGGACTCGAACCGACTAAAACGCACGCCGCCTGTGGGTCGTTTCGGTTGCCGAAGAAACCTGTTGCCATTAACCGGGCACTTATAAACCTGCGATAAATACACTCATAACTTTTTTTTAATATATACAGGGTCAAATCAATTTAAACAAATTCAGCAGTTTCCAAATTACTCCTCAGATAAAACTATTCTGTTAATTATAGGTACAAAGTCTCAGATGAGAAACCACATTTTGGGTATGTTCGGAAAGCGCGCTATAAGCGTTCCAATTGTGAGAAAACGTATTATAGAGATAATTATAAAAGAGCAAAGCGATGAGGGAGCAAGCAATCAGGAATGAGGGTCTTTCAATCTCTCAATTGGCAAAACCTCAGTTTAACCGATAACTACACCATATTTTCTGTTTGTATCACATTACTGGCCATCTCGTTGCCTGGAAGAAATAGCTTCCAGCGATAAGGCCGCCTTTTGTCAAATAAACGAATGGTTTCGGAATCTAATTTCTTTAAACCCATATACAAAAATAAGAAGTCGCAGAGGTCATCGATCTTTAGGTTTTTTACGGCGCGAACAGATGATGCGAAAGTATCTAGAAACTTCTCTAAGTTTTGATCGTTACATGCCGGTTGGTTGGAGTATTTGGGAGTTGTTGGCGTTTAATAACAAAAAATGTAATAATTTATACATACTTATATAAGTGCATATAATAAATATATGTATACTTAAAATACTTAATTTTTATTTTATTTATTTAATAGGTTTTTCCACAGCAAATGTATTACAAATCGTTTATGGTTCCATGTAACAGGGAGCAAGCCAACTGCCGCCAAGCGGGCACTTTGTCATGGGCTGTATGTCTTCTTTTGGACCCAAAAACAGCCTTATCCCTTAATCGCATTCTACGACGCCCATAGCAAGAGATGGGGTGGCCATATTCCACGCAAGGCCACCCTCACAAAACGAGTTATAACACTTTTGGTACCGTACTCTGTGTCAGCTGGCGATTTATTCTTTCAGTGTTACAACACCGATAAAATCTGTTAATGTTACCGTGAATAGAACTTTTTAGCTATACGCTTTTTTTGATGGCTACAATTCTGAAACACTCACTGGTAGGATTTATTGATCTTTCAGATGAGCCATTTGGAAAAATGATTTGTGGTACTTATCACCGCCAGGAGTATAGCCTTGCAGCATATCCATTTCGTGTTCTCCAATTAGAGTCGCGTCTAATACATATCGTATAACCCCATCTCTTCCCATGCGGTGTCGTACAAGGCGTCTTAGGGATAGGGCTGTTTAACTTCACACAGATATATACAGCCCAGACTCAGCCTCAGATGCATGGCTTGAGTCAACAATATAGTGTTGACATCTACTCTGTATAAAAATTTACCTAATAAATAATCTACGGCATATAAAGTGATACAGTTTGTAAATAAACACACTACAAGCAAAAAAAACATTAAGAAAGTGTAAAGTTTTAGTGAAAAACAAACTAATAGTGCCAAAAAACTATCAAAATACAACGGAAAATTGATGAAAGGAGACCGTAGATATATTAGATAGATACCTACAATAAGAGTCATGAGGACAGGTAAGTTTGTTCTACGTAGGTTCAATAATGTGTATGGTGTTAGTATGCCTAAGAAAATGTGTTCTACAATATGTTATAAATCTACCTAGATGAAGATAATATATCTAGAAAGGGAAAAGGGATGAAAGGAATATTTTAAACCTAAATACGATGTCACGACTAACCTTGGTGCAATAGAAACGCCAATAGATGCTGTACATCGATGATGTCATCTGTTACAAGTGTAGTGAAGATCTGCTACAAATTAATTCCTACAGTTTCCCAATCATACAAATTGCCGTATTTTATGACAATAATCAACTTATTAACGCTTTGAGGGTTGATGATGTGCAGGAGAAATATCATAAAAAAATCCCTTGTATTCTACTCTTCGATCAGCCGTTGAGTGGTTTTCTTTTAACTGTCAAGAAACTATATTTATATTTCAGTATGGATATTAATAGTTTAATGGTAGAAGCCCTTGAATTGTGCAAGGATAGAAGCAGTTGGTGGGTAGTCTCTGCCTACCCCAAAGGGATAAACAGCATGAGTATACTCACAGCATTAACATGTTGTATGATAAACGCCGGCGGCTCATCCCTCGTGTCGTAGTTGTGATCATCAGCTGCTCGCGTCCAAAATTGGGTGAGACAGATTGACACGAGAGGCGTGAAATCGTTGACATGAACCGAATAAATGTCAAAGGGCTAAGGGAAGATTGATGATTAAATTCCGTTGTGGCTTCCAGTAAGTTTATTGGTCTAATATATAAGTAGATTGATTTCTGTTGTTTTGATTTACCGCTGACTATCTATTTTACTAATCTGGTTCATACACAGGCTGTTGTTTTTATTATAAATTAAATTTGACCGTTGGATGAACGATTCTACCACTGCGAGTGGTCTTTAATGCCGGTCTCAGTGCGGGTGTGTCACTGTCTGTGTTCGTCGTCGGCTCACTGCACCTTGCGTGGGATGTTGAACATTTCACATATTTTAGAACCCTCCATGGTCTTGATTACGAAAAACGTATTAATTAAACACCATAACGTAACAATTAACTAATCTAATTATAATAATGAAGTGTAATTCTAATACATGCCATATTTAGTATAATTAGAAGTCTATATGTTATTCCAGAATGTAATGAATGTATCGAAGTTTAACTAAATAAAGCCGCGATTGAATAACAAACACCACATCTTAACATAAGTTTTTTATATCACTTAGATGGCAGACAAGCACACGGCCCATCTGATGGGAAGTGGTTATACTATGGATGTATGCAACATCAGGGGCGTTACTAACTTTTAAACATTAAATAACTAAATTAAAATTAACTTTGTGTACCTAATTAGATTAACTCGATATTAACCAATTCGTGGACAAAAAAATGACAAAAACACATAGTTGTGAATTTCAGAAAATAATAATAATAATAATAATTTATTTATTCACAATATAAGTACAGGTGCAAAGCAATATGACATAAAATATTGTATTATGAGTTGTACAGAGGCATAAAAACAATTTGTTCGAATTTCACCAATGGCACCAGCCGCAACCAGGCCGATCCGAGCAGGACCCTCCCGCTCCTCGCAATCGAATTCGAATTCTTTGTATATATATATGTACTACAATTCAGCCAGGGCGACCCGAGTGCTGCACCCCACCGGTGAAACTCGCTCATATTAAGGACACACCAACCCCAAACTGAGACATACTCGTATCTTGGGAGTTGGTGGCTCACCGTTGAACAATGGCGCTGCTGCAGTCACTCGTGCTAAAACATGCCCTGAGCCTGAGACACGGTTAAGAGATAAGATCATTCTCTGTGCTCGACTTTCCAATAAAACCGGGCCTGAATTGAAAGCGAAAGTAGACTTACTTTCTGTAACATTGATTAGATAAGAGTAGGTTACCTACCAATTCGACAAAGTTAATTTGACACTGAAATATAATTGACGTGTCATATATAAAAAATATATTCAACGAAGAATTGATGAATTAAAGTGAGTTTCTTTTACAAAGTGCAAAGGGCCAAATAAAGAATGCTTGGTTCCAAACCAACCGACATACAGCCTGCTAGACTCTGGTAAGGTTGGCTATGGTTGTATGTGTATACCGTTCTGAGTCCAGCCACGTCCGTGTTTACATATTTACACTATGTACCTACCTAGTAGAATACTGCAAATCGTAGTAGGTATATTTAGAGTGCTGTTCATCTCTTTTTGATCAGAAGCGTTCATTGCGACGCGGCTTGCAGTATGAACCATGCACGCATGGTTGATGTACCGACAATCAAACCTACTTGCAAATACATTCAGGATAGTGTTACCGCTGCCCCGGATCCTGCGCCCCAGGGATGTGCACCGCTTTCACATCGTCGTATAGAAACAGTCGATGCGAGCGTCGGCGAACATCCCCGACAACCCGATACCTCGTCTCAGCAGTCCATTACTCATACCACTAGGCTACCGTGGCTTTTTATAATAATAAACACAAGTAAACTCTATCGTATACCTATTCGTGATAAATACATTCTAGCATCTACATCAGGATTCTACTCGCTTCGCTCATGATTCAATCTTAGAATCCCTCATTGGTCTGGGTGTTTCTATGTATAATATGTATGCATTTACAAAAAAAAAAGTATGTAAGTATGTTTATCCGCATTCTATATCCCATAACACAAGCTAGTTAAGCATTTATTACCATCAGAAATTTAGGTAGGTACATAAAATATTCTATTATAATAGTAAGGGTAGTAAGTGCAAGGAGAGAATGTTGAATAGATTTTTTTAACCTAACACCCGTATTGAAGAATCCTATATGTATTCATTTTAGTCGCTTGTGACAACCACAGCAAGGAGATTTTATTGTAACCCTTGTACGTTGTTTAGATAAAAAGTTATACCTAGTTATGTTAATAAAAAAACTTTAATTCGCTCTCCTGTGAAATGGCCTTTTGGCGTTTTAGTATTATTGGCTTTCCAGTGACGATATATTCATGCTATTAATTTTCTCATATTATGTTTTAGAAAGGATACGGTATGAGAATGAAAGGCATTCACGTTCTTCCCAGAACGTCAACTTCCTGGAAAGTCTACATCCCGGAAAGTCTACTTCCTTCGGTATGGTTAACCTTAAATTGCTGATAGACTTAAGCATTCACATAAAATGCAAATAATTTAACTAATTTAAAAACTAATTTGATATATTAAAAAAATAACACATTTAATGTAAATAACCGGTAAAATAAAATTAATGCAAAATAACAAAATGCAACTACAATCAACATTAAATAATCAACTTAGTTATAAGCGTATTTTGTTTTAGCTACAATATCTTTATTACGACATAAAATAAATAAATAAACCTCGCGGACGTGATGTGATTTAAATCACTACTTCAAAATCTCGTTAAGTATATTTAGACTGACTCTAACAGTGGGTAGACGGATATCTAAAGCGACAAGTGCAAATTGTTAGTCTTAACCCTTAACTGGTATGGGGGGTAAAAATATACCCCAGCGCAACATATTTCTTAACATAACTTTGCAGTTTTATAACGTACAATCCGGCGCATCGAGCTAATCTCATCACGTCGCGGGGATTGGGCATAAAACCCTTTTCCGATCCAGCATGTACTATAATATGTCTCTTGCCAGACGAAATTTTGTCTATCACTCCACTAGTGGAAGGACCTTGCCATGATTTTTTTACCTTATAATTTTGGTGAACATAGGTTTCATCAAGATAAATTATTTTAGAAATTTGTCATAATGTATGGTATTCTACTAGTCAAGCCCTTTCAATTGATACCCATATTCAGGGAGTTGAGAAAAAATATGAACTCCGTCATTTTGTAGCGGCGGCCATCTTGGACTGATTTTTTTCAAACAGAACTAAGAACTAAAAAATCTCACTAGTAAAACCCCTAAAAGGCGACACTCAAGTCCCTAGCAATTAGAGACCCATTACACCACTGCCAACTTTTTCAAAAATATTCGAGAAAGGTATGTGTAACCGGTTGTATGCATTTTTGGAAAAACATAAAATTCTAGACAATATTCAGAATGAGCCATATTCCACAGACGATGATTGACAATCTCATACTAAGTATGCCACGCCGTTGTCGAGCTGTTGCTAATGCTTTAGGAGGTCCTACAGATTATTAAAAACGTTTAAAGTACGGTTAATTACTGTATTTCTTACTACCTCGTTATTTTTGTGCCTAATCATAGAAGGTTGTAATACTCAATATTGGCACTATTCAATTCTTTCTTAAAAAAAAAAAAAATTGGTATGAAAATGTTTTTATTAAAATTAAAATTAAAAACGGTATAAAAATACCCTTCTATTGATATAAAACACTCACTATTACAAGAAAGGGTTTTTAAATAAAAACTAGAAATGTCCTTGTTCCCTAGACTTTGTTGATGTGTGTATGTGTGAAACATAAATAATGTTAGGTATATATTAATAATTATAGCAATGCAATGACACCCCCCCCCCTCCCCCTCTAGTGCTTACGTAATACTTGAACGGCCCCTTACCCATACACCAGCATATTGGCAGACGAGTCCATGATAAAGGCTCCCTTCTCTAGTCCAGTTGGGCCGAACACAATTTATATTGCATCTTACCTCCTATGATATGTACCAACATCCTTTTTCAATACTATACCTATATGTTATCTTCAATCTAAATACAATGTAGGATTGGGTATCAGTACTTACAAGTTGCTGTAGATTGGTGAGCAACTCAGGTGTGGCAATCTCTTGTAATCGTGCAGGGTCATGCTGGAAACTATCCACTAGTCTGGAGAAAGCGAGACAGACGCACTCTACAGACTTCTTGTCTTGCTGGGTCAGTCTGCAATAACATTTAGAGTGGTTAGACATTTTATTCTAAAGATTACATTTTAGAGTCAAGCAATAAGATATATATACGTATAAATTGATACAACGAATCAGTATTTGAAACGAATAATACCTGTTAGCAAGGAGCTGCAGCGAGTCCCTGACTAAATGGAATTCGTCAGGAGTGAGATTCTGGCAGCAGTTGGCAGTGATGGACAGTGCCGCCCGCTGTGCATTGATTGAGAAGAAGTCTAGATACGTCAGGCAGGCTGACACACCGCGCTATATAGAACATATTGCCCTTATTAGTAATTATAAAAGCATACAATATACCTACAGAAGTTGCTGAACGCTAACATAGTTACAAAATACGTTTAAATGTCGCAGCACAAATAAATCGTGAATTATTATAGGAAATGTGAACATATCCGCAGCGAAATGCCGTTGCCAGAGCTTCTACTTTCTGAGGGTAGTTAACCTAGGTATTTATTTGGGACGGGATTTTATTTTGAGTTTTCCTTCTCTCGCAGTGATATCTCATCGTATTTTTCCATTAGTGTCCTCTTACGACACCCTTCGGATGAGACGGGGTGGTGGTGATGATACTTGTATTCTTTGTATTTAGGACATACAATAACAAAGAACGGAATTTTACCTGATCCAAATAAAATAACAGTTTTGCCACTGGCTTGACCGCCCCTTTCTACCCTCACAGACATTTATCGTTTTATAACACCCGACGTTCTATAAATGACAACTTGGTTAACTAGATCAAAGAAGTCTGAATGTATTTCGAATGAATACCTAAGTAGATTTGAATCCCGCCTGAACTTAATTAATTTTTTTCCTATTTTAATATATTTGAATAATTGACATACTGAATACTTTAAAATGTTCGTTTTGTTAAGGAGGTAGGACACGGCGGTATTTTCGCCCGATTGAGCAGTCCGACTGGGGTGTTGTCATTTTTTAATAAGATTCACTTTGTTGGAATTGCCACGTTCCTAATTTGAAAAATAATTGTTAAAATTCTATTGTTTCAGCTCTTAATCTGAGAATATTATGATTTCTTTTGCTATTGGCATTGTTCCAGCAAATTAAGGCGGTAAGTCGCACAAATTTATAAAAAAATTAGGGCCGCATCGTAGATAAACACCCTGGCCCTGATGGGTCCCACGTAATAGGGGGTGAGCTTATTGCCGTTTTACGGGCACTATTGTTGCCTCGAGCCATTTAGGAATCGTTCGAGTCATTTATATAAAAATCATAATAATAATAATTCTTTGAGGATGAAGATGAGGATGAGAGACGGTAAAATACAGCCAAGGAAGCAATATCTCTAAGCATCTGCAAAGGCTTTAAAAAATTAAATGGAATTTTTAGCAATATCCGCCGTTGACTTGAAGAAGAAGAAGTCTAAAAAGACTTCTTCTTCTTCTTCCAGTCAACGGCTAGATCTGACATATAATGGTCTGGTATTTAAATTGTATTGCCTCCTCCCGCCAAAACAGCATGAAATTATGTTGTTTTGTTTTGAATCATTGCTGTTTGTTTAGGAATGCGTAATGAATGTCTAATCAAGTGTAGTACTGCAGTAAATTGTAAACTTGTCTGCTCAGCACCTGCTGTTTTTCGGCACTGTTACAAGTACGATGATCACGAAGAAAATCCCGAATATTTTGATACGATCCCCGCTCAGTGCAAATATTTGTATGCATGAATTTGTTTGCATTGGTCTGGGTGTTTCTATGTATAATATGTATGTATTTACAAAAAAAAAGGATTTAAGTATGTTTATTCGTGTTCTAGATTCCATAACACAAGATAAAATACATAATTGAAAATGAAACATTTTCCAATGATCAATTGGGTACTAACAATATTGACGTATTAAAACATTCTTATAAATGGTTCTGTATCGCTGATTGTAATGAAAATGTTTGATTTTCGTTTCAATTTGTTGAAATAAATAATACGCCCCGCACCCCGCTTGTTATGCTTATTTATAATAATGTTGCTATATTTTTTTTGTGTATGAATGAAACTAACATCTCGAATGAACTGTAATGAAGTGTAGTATAAATGCATGTCCACTAATTATTTGTATGGCTCTAATTTGCATGCCGCAAGGCCAAATGTAGATAACAGGTGATTGTTTGTCACCTTGTATTTACCACATCTTAAGCAAATAAATATATAGTAGGACACGGCGGTATATCCGCCCGATTGAGCAGTCCGACTGGGGAAGTACCTCCGCCCTACAGAATACCGCGGTTATAATAACTTCGTGTTGTGTTCCCAGCGGTGAGTAGGGTAGCCAGAGCTCACTGGAGAATTTGTGCCGTCAGTGGGAAGACTAAAGGCTTGTCCTGATTTGTCTTCTATTGACGGCACAGACACTCTGTACTTACAGGGTTGGCAGCGCGACTGTGACTCCTCTGCCCATACCATGATTGTTCTACCTTGGTAAGGATGAACTTCTTGCGGATTCTGGAGACGACTCCGACGTCCAGGAACTCGCCATATACGCACTCTTCTCGAATCAGGATGAAAACCGAAACAAGATTCGTCGGAAAACAGAACCTGTGCCCATTGATGGTCGCTGACGGTGCGGCACGAGGCGGGCCACGCGGCATCCCCACCAATTTTCAAATTATGAACATTCAGCAACAAAAGCTACTGAAGACTAGCAAATTTACAAACGATTTATACATTGAAATACCTCACAAAACAATAGACGTAAAAATGTAAGTGTTTAATGCTTAGTATATTATATACAAAAAGTAGAGGTAAAAGCAAAGTCTCAGGAATAAGGGTTGCCATTATAGACACATATCATATTACAATGATGGCACTCAGCATAATCAGCTTTTTCACACGCCGCTTAAAGAACCTGGGACTGAAAGAAGGAAACACGTGACCTGGTAAGGAATTCCAGGTATTAGCGTTGCGGTAAAGAACTTAAATAAAATATTTTTCTTTCTTTCTTTCTTTCATATACGTTGACATGGTGACACTCAGCTTCACGGCCTCATCCTATGCTTTTTTACGTCCCTCATAAAGGACCTAGAACTGTAGGAAGTAGGAAACACGTGAGCTAGTAATAAATTCCAGAATGAAATTCCTAAAAATCCTTTCTTAGTAGATGCTAACGAGATGAAAAGTGCCAAAATTTCAAGTTCATAGGAGCAGCGGTTCACGTTCTGCGTTGATGAATCATACTATTAGGAATGAAATTTCATACGTAATAGATATGACGTCTTCCAATTTTGAAATGACACGGCTAGGATGCGTAACGTACATCATGTCGAGTACCCGGCGTCAAAGTTGACACATCGAAAAGACCACTAAGTTGGCAGACAAGCACACGGCCCACCTGATGGGAAGCGGTTACCGTGGCCTATGGACGTATGCAACACCAGGGGTGTCACACTCGTGCTGCCGACCATGAGGAAACCTTCTGATGCCCCTCTTGAAGAACCCCATATTGTAGGCGCTTGGGAAAACCGCAGCAGGGAGGTAAGCGGCCAGTGAGGCCCTCAAGCGAGGCGCGGCCACATTCGGCGTCTTTAGCGACAGCAGAGCCGCACTCATGACGGTCACCAACAGTCACGCCCTCCACCCACTGGCCATTGAGGCCAGGGCTTCCATCAAGCGGGATTGACCCAGGGCAAGGAAATATCCTTGTCGGGCATTTCGAAGGCAACGTCCTGGTTTCGTAAGGTCGCACTCCTTCGCCGCTACTGAAGCCTTTCTAGGGCTATTGCATGTTGCAATAAATTGTGATAAAGAAATAAATCAACCATATTTGAGCTAAATTTATTTAATTTCGATCAAATAGGTCTTTTCTCCTTAACAATTTAATACTACCTAAAAGTAAAATAATAATTATTTATTTACAAATTAATTAAATTATTAACAATAGTCTTTAGTTTTTGAATTTAATATTTAAAACAGTGATTGTTCAAACTTTTAATTTTTCCAGTTCGGCTTGTCTCTCTTCTTCATTCGTTGTTATTCCAGCGGTGGTCTTACAAAAATGTGCAGCGGAGTTGTCTCCGATGCTTACGCGGCTGTACCGACTGTCCTACAGCTCAGGTACAGTGCCTTCGGCTTGGAAAGGGGCGAATGTACAGCCGATCCCCAAGAAGGGGGATCGCTCAGAGCCAGCCAACTATCGACCCATAGCCGTCACCTCCTTTCCCAATACGAAGTATTTATAATTTTTTCTAAAACTCACCTTTGCAATATCATTTCTGTCTTGCGTTCAAAATGCACACTTCTTTAGTAGGAAACAAAATCTTAACCCACATCTTGGTTATTGTTTGTACATTTAAATCGCTATACTGTAGTCTTCAAATGTAATTATCAAGTAATTGCTAAATTTCTGATTAACAGGTGATTTGATACTTACAGCAATTCAGTTTTGATTTAAGGAACATAAAAATGTTGTGAACAATTTATGATAGACATCTTTTTCATGAGCTTTCCTATTTGCATCCGAAGTCTACGCATTGGAGATTGATATAGCGGCTTTTCTAAGGAGCGACTGTCGTCTGCCCTCTTCAACGCTCACCACGTTGAGTGGCTGGGGTCTCCTAGAACTGATTTTGCGGAAAGGGCTGCTCATGACTTTGCACTGACCTACGGATTCTCTCAACTGGTGCATTCTATTACTAGAACATCAGAAATAGAGACCCACAGAAGCTCTATACTGGACCTTCTGCTGTGTCATTATCATCATCATAGATTTCCTGATCGCTTCCGAAATCGCGATGAAATCGGAGCTTAGGTTCTACCTTTCAGTTTGACACCCTCCACTTCGAACGGTCATGGGCGTCCATGGTGGTGAGACCATTGACACGCATGTCACTCACTATGACGTCAAGCCAGAACTTTTATAATATGGATGAGAAGGGATGCCGTCTAACAATTCACCACCAGCAAAGCGTTTTGGCCAAAAAAGGTGCAAAAAGGGTTCATTTGCAGTCTTCTGAACACGCTGAAAGTGTTACAATTGCAGGATGTGTGAATGCACTCGGTACTCCCCCGAGGAGGCATTCGATGTCCTTAAGATCGTGAGGTCCTGGATTCGAATTCTGACCATTATACTATCGACGTGAACCAGCTCCTAACATAACGGGGTTAGGGTAATATTAGTAATTGCGATTGTATAATATTAATTTTTATAAAAGACTGGCTGTATCCTGCCAGTCTTCGCTGTGGCATCTGCAGGGAACCACGCGGCACCAATTATTAAAGTAATTTTTGCAATAATTATTGTTTAAATATAGAACATTGACTCCCCATTCAGAGGATATCTGATTTATCACTTATGAATATATTATTTTAATTATATAATAGAGTACAAACATGTCAGTTTTTTTCCCGTCGCGATGACTGCGCGGTGAGCTACCCTTAATCAGTACTAGAGGTTTTATTTTCGTATTGTGATGAGTGCTCAGTACAATTAGAATTCCAATATTGTTCGTTTTATGTTTCCATAACAGCCAGAAGCATGTAAATTAATATTCATGTCAGGCTACACAGATGGGTTCTTCAAGTGGAACGTGCAAAAACATATGTAAAGGCCATCATTGCAGGGACCACCATTTTGAGTTTCTCGGCATCAGGAATGGTAGTCCTTATCATTTGGACTTCAATCTAGCTTCTTGGCATCCGGCAGGGTCTAGTCAATTCACAAGTTGTATATTATATTAAAATTGCAATGATCGGAAATTGAATAAGTAATATCAGGATATTGTAGTATTTGACAACTTCACACTCACGTGCACTTGATGACTTTAAAACGCTCCGGTATTTTGCCTCCACGGGTACGACGCGAAGAATTCTCGCAGTCCGTCCCAGTCTGCCGACTTGTAGTGCCATACGTGCCGCCACTGAGGTGGCCGCGGTGGTTTAGGCCGCGCGAGTGTCACTTGCGCCCGAACGAGGCTATGGTCCGAATTACGTATATCCGGCGGATGTTTGAACTTTGCAGTCGTGAATTTTAAATGTCAAATCCACAAACATTAGTTGGCCAAGACCGGACGGGAGCATCCTAAGATATTATGATTTTGATTATGATAATATCATGCCACATTAATTTCTTTTATGGTACGATATTTTAAGACGAGATGGCTGCACATAAAGGCATCACAGTTTTAAGATTGCCCCCTTATCACTGTGAGCTTATGGCAATCAGGGGAGCCGTGGAGGGAGCCCACATACACAGCTTCCACACTTTGGTCTTCCTAGTATTGGCGTTGTGCGGGTGAGTGGGGCATACCCTCCACCAATAACCCCCACATACTCCGATTGCTATTTCGACCTATAACAGTCTATAGCCGCTCAATTTAAAAAATAACTCTTCTGACCAAAAAGCCGACTTTACAAATCTGATTAGTCGCTGAAGTGGTTCTAAATTTAAAAAGCGGCGGCAAAATGGAGCGCTATTGACATGGCCGTTTTTAAAAAGGGAATATCTATCGAACGCTTTTGACTCAAGCCTCTGTATCTGAGGCTGAGTCTGGGCTGTATTTATCTATCTGATGTTAAACAGCCCTATCCTTTAGTCGCCTTGTACGACACCGCATGGGAAGAGATGGCCCAAATTCTACTCTGCCGGGAACCACGCGGGAATAGTCTATAACCTTAGCTATTTTAAGTACATAAACGCGATCACAACTGCTAATTGTTGGACCATTCAGCGGGGTGTAATTAATTGACAGGACTTAGTGGACGCCATGAGAAAAAAAACAATAATTATTCTTAAACTCAACATTTATTACTAAAGTGGGTGAGACAGCATTAACTTTAAAACACGCAGAAGTACTTTAAAGAACGTGTTCCTCAGATTTTCTGGTATTCTCAAAGGTACCTTGAAGGTGTCATGGGTTTCGTAAAACCAACTTATCATTTTGTGGCGGCGGCCATCTTGGACTGATTTTTTGTCAAACATAGCTCCATGCCGCCGTCGAACTCGTTGATGGCGTCTGCATCTAAACACTACGTGTAATCGACATCTGTTACACCACTGAGTGCTACAGTGCTACGGGTGTCTACGCATAGATGTTTACTGACTGCTACACGAAAGCGCATTTATAATTTTGATGTGCGCTAGGGCTGGAATTAATAAATCAACAAAAAGCTGGTGAACCCGAGACCTCGTCTCAGCAGTCCATTAAGATTACCCATACCACAAGGCTACCGCGGTAAATGATTAAAAAAAATGGTCTATAAGTTTATTATAGTCTAAAAATTGTAGGTTGTCACATCATCCCGTACGAGCGGTTGGGTCGGTATGGTCGTCAACCTGAAGGCCACCATTGTAACATTCTTGGTGTTTGCAATAGTGACCCCCTTTCCTGACACCTTACCTTCAATTTACCATTAGATGACGTCATATTGCCATGTCTTATTAATAAAAAATTGAAACATGGTAAATATCCCGAATATTTTAATTTAAAATTAATTCTCGCTGTCCCCCAGGGGTGGACAGCGAGAATTTTTTTAAATATTTGTGTCTCTGTCCACCCGCGGTGGACAAGCAGGGGGTGGACACCGGGAATAATCAATTGTAAGAACCTTAACAATTATTTATTCAAATATAGCCGCATGGTTTCCGGCAGAGACATTATGTATATATAAGTTATTTGCGTAAATGATAAATCAATTTTATAGAGCGCAATGTAACACGCACAAAAATGTGGCTGTCTCATAAACATGATTCATACCCTAACAAAATTAGCAAGTGGAACGGAGCAATATGGCGGTACACACCTGAAATTATTAGACAGATAAAGCAAAAACACACACTACACAAAAAATACAAATCCAGTAACTCTCGTAGTGACTACGAAGCGTTTAGTAGGGCCAGAGCGAAAGTAAAGGCGGAGATTGCACAGGCGCACGATCGGTATGGCGACCGCGTTCAAGCCCGTCTAGCTAATGACCCGCGAGCGTTTTGGGACTACATGAGGTCTAAGAAATGTAACTCGAGTAAATATAGACTTATAAAAGACGGTCACACTTTATCAGACTACCAATGCGCCAATGAATTTGCTACTTTTTTTCATTCAATATATAATCAGGAGTCCGCGGAACTTGATGTGGGTGCGGCTAGCGCGGCACAGTCTCCGGCGCCCAACGAGATAAAACTTTATTTCCAGATTCTTCCCTCACAATGATTTGCCGCCAGATTTCCAAAGCAACAGGTAAATTATTGTCTTAGAAGTCAGTCAGTGTCATCGTTGATCATTATAAAATATCCATCGTTTTAAGTAATCTCACGCAAGAGGGGCCGAACGGCCCCCACAAGCAGCAAGCTACTCCTCGCAGCAGCCAGCCTATCGGCCCACTTCCGGAAGAGAACATCGCGAGCCTCCTGTCTCCAGCGATCTGTTATGGGGTCCCTTTGAATCGTCGTTTTAAAAAAGAAAGTTAAGTTTAAAACCTATTTATTAACTTCCCACCATTTTAAGTTGATTTTAACAGAGTTTCTGTGCCGTCAGTGCAGAAAACAAAGCACATAAACTCTCCCGTGAACTCCGCCGGGAACAATACGATGTAAGCCGAGTACGAGTCAGGCGGAGGTACTTCCCCAATCGGACTGCTCAATTGGGACAGTTACTAGCAGGTATATACTTGCCGTACAGGCAAATAAATACATTAAAGTACCTTATATAAAAGTATTATATTTGAATTTAAAACAAAGGATAATTTGTACCTTTGACCACACAGGGAGAACAGCGAACACAAAACAAGCCTTCATGATTGCAGCTTTTTGGAGTCTGTGACAAAAGTCTGTATTAGGTTATCTTCAAAACTGAAGAATTTCCATTCCAAACTTTTATCCTCTATTAGTACACATTTCACCCCATTTTTAAAGCGATGAAGGTATATTCTTTCTCAAACTAGTCTATTTCTGTGTCATATTTTATCTAGATAGGTAGTGGTTTTCTGTTAGATGGAGTATTGAAAAATAAAATAACTTATTAATAACTTATAAACCACTGCCTAACACTTCGAAGATGCATATGATTAAGCTCCTTATATATTTCATTAAACGTATTGACAAACACGAATGAATGACTCCGTCCTAACATCTATTAGATATTCATAACTATCTATACGTAGGTACTTACCTAATCGTTGGTTTAATTTATAAAATATGTATTCGGATCGTCTGCACGCAAATTAACTAAAATGACGGAAACACAGTATTCTTTGACCTTTAGATGTCAGTTTGTAAAAACAGAAATTACCACATTTCCATGCATAGAATAGGATAGTGTAAACTCTCAACAGTCAGTTGTTTATTGTAGTATCAATCGATCAAGCCTATCGCTTGACTTACTGCTGGACATAGGCCTTTCCCAATGTTGGGAGGCATCGGCTTACTATTTCCACGTTGGCCAGGCGGGTCTTGCATAGACATAATCAAGTAACCAGAATAATCCATCAGCGACTTGCTCTGAAATACAATCACTTCTTTAGTAACAGAGTTGTCCACAATTGGAACTCACTGCCAGATAACGTTATTGCTGCAACCACAATAAATGGATTCAAGAATAGACTTGATGACTGGCTACGACTGGGCAACACAGAGCTCAAAAATGTGACGGACAGTTAAGGCTTCATTAGAGAGGAACGAAACACGTTCCACGCCCCGTTTTCGAAAAAGTGTCAACAACAAAAACTTTTTATAGTGTTCTTAAACTGTGTTGTGTTCGTGTAAGTTGTTTTTTTTAATACTGTGCCGAGATATCCGGATCTAAGGAATAATATAAAGGTAAACATGTGTTTCGTCACACTATGCAATAAAGGTTATAAATAAAATGGAAGTAGTTCCTGCGTAGCTAATTCGTAGCACGTAGCCGCGTAGCTGCGTAGCATGACTGCAGCTTTTCGAGCTAGCTGTTATATGTATAACGGGTTACGTGTGGATAATAGATTCGTTTTAATTGATTTGTTGTAACAATATGAAAATCAACTGTTATTGTAATATGACAAACTGTGTGAACTAGATGTTTGTATTGTGTGTGTGAGGGTTTAGTTGAAGTGAACCGCACAGGCTGCTGGAGTTTCTGAAAGCACAGTGACTAGAATTCTACGCGAAAGAAAGGAATATACTGATACAATGCAGCCTATTACAGCTCCTACTATAGAATCCAATATAACTATGGAGACGGATGGTATAGTTCCCATAGTCCCAAGTGTGGAGTTGTTGCCGAATTTGTACGGTTTTTTTTCTACGGTTCCACCCGTCTCTCCCAGGCCGGCGCTCATGGGGGGCGAATGTCATTCATCGACCTCAGACGCTTGTGTTGCCTCAGTACGAGATACAGTTGCATATATAACATAATAAAATTGCAACCGTGTCACCTTTGTCGACTGTACTGACTATGTTAAGGTACCTATAATAAGTAAAGTGTTTCATTTTATATTCGAGTCTCGGTTTTTGTGTGCACGACGAAACAAAAAAATGTCGATGTTGAATAGAATATGTGAATAGCATAAAACGAAACAACTAGCGCCTCGCAGTCCACTGCTGAACTAGGCTTCTCCCAATGTTTGGGGGCTTTGGCCCACAGTTTCCAACAGAAAATTATACAGAACTTAAGCTCCATACAATAGGTACTTGTTCGAGAAATGTATTCATGGATATCACTCACGTACGCTTCAAGTACTCGAACCTGTACTGCTCCAGTAATTCTATTGTACTAGGAAATATAGTAGTCTCTCTACAACACTAGCCTCTTCACCTCCTCTTCATTCAGACCCCTTGTAACTGATACATTATGGTTCGCAAGCGATCTATATTTTATTCAAGTGATAGGTACATCCGAAACGCTTCAGAGCCTGTTAGTTTATTTGTTAGTAGGGCACTCCAACTACTGCTAAATAAGTATGTTATATGTAATCCATGATTTATTATCACTCGTTGCAATCTTAATCAAAAAAGTTATATTAGAGTTCGATGGACACTTCATTATGAAGGTTCGAGGAGTTTAAAAGTGGCGAATAAGCAATATCTTTCATGATTTGCAGAATATTGCAATGCTGTATGAAGAATTATGACCAATTTGTAATAATATAATGAACTGTTAAAGTGAAATTTTATTACGACAAATAGTTTTAACGATATTTGATTTTGATTATTCAATTTCTTGCACCGCCTGAAAGGCTCTATACAAAATCGTTCGTGCTTGTGACGGTTTTGTTAAAACCGACCAAAACCACACGGTCGTCGCGGGCCATCACTTGCCGAGGTAAGGTAGTCTCTGGTATATCCCTCACACTCTGGCTACTTAAAAAAACTATACTGATCCTATGATTGATTATATAATAGGTACTTAAAAAGCACCGCGGTAGCCTAGTATACAACAACCCATACGGACTTCATGACGGAGTCGCATGACCATAGAGAGCTGATACGCTTAAACGACTTCCTAACATTCCTGGAGAGCAAGTTCATGGCCTACGAAAGCATACAAAATGCGAAGAAAGGAAGTACGAACTCTCAGAAGTCATTACAGGAAAAGCCAAACCACAAAATTTTTCAAAGAGAACTCTATGTTTATGAGTCCATCAACACCATATGACATGCATAGAATTATGAGGGAACTAAAGAACACTTCAAGTACAGGTTATGATGGCATATGCACTAAAGTTGTAAAATTCGTTTCTATTATTATAGCAAGCCCCTTAAGCCATATCGTCAATCTATGCATAAAACAAAATGAAAACTGAGATCAAAAACTTATTCAAACTAGCACATTATTTCAAAGTCATAACATGCACCGATAGCTTTATTACATACAACTTGAAAACACCTAGTTTAATGTTAATTCAAAATGTTCATAAGAACTGGTTGCAATATATTCATGCTAAAACACACAAACAGGTTCCTGTTTATTTAAATGACTCATACAAAAAGTTGGAGCAGAAACCACCACTATATGGCTTCTTAAAACAGAATTTCCTAGTCCATAATGAAAAATCCGTATTAGAATATAAATTTAACAAATCTTTTTTTTTTTTTTTGTTACGCGTCTGTGACCAAGGGAAGAGGTATCAAGACGTGTCTTACTTTTACAAGTAATTAGTATCCAATATTATTGTTTTAAAATAATCGAAGCAGTGACTTCCTCAAAAAAAGTTTCAGGAAGTAACAGATGATTGGGAGTATTTCATCGAGGATGGGGAGGATCATATCCCGGCTGACACAGTCACTACCAACTGCTTTCGACGTTATAGCCATGATACTCTTCTTAACATCACAAGCGGTAAATAGATTAAAGACAAATGGTGAGTGGTTAGGAGTTGGGAATGATGAAAGATAATTAATGGGGTGCTGCGGCCCATGCTGTGGCTCTTGCTGTGGGGGCTGCTGTGGGGGCTGCTGTGGAGGATGTTGCTAACTGAAGTGTGTCAGCTGGTCTGTGTGCGGTCACGTGTGTTAAGAGCCTTCAAATCCTATAGCCGTCTCACGTTAAATGTGTCTATTGTTTTATACATACATACATAAAATCACGCCTGTTTCCCATAGGGGTAAGCAGAGATCACAGATCTCCATTTGCTACGATCCTGACATACAACTCTCGCTTCATTCACTGTCATTACATTCTTCATGCATGTTCGTCGGTTTAGGGAATTTTGATGATGATCGATGAATTTATTTTATCCGATCCTTTACCTTCCGCATGGTAATCTTCTATTCTTGTCTAAGCAGATTGTAAGCAGTCTTATATACCTTTCAGAGTATGTAACGAGGTAGGTAATAATGGTTGACTCGGCAATGACACTAACAGTAAAGAATTTTTTATTTTATTTTGTTTGCCTTTTTAGTTCTTCTAGTCAGTTTTCATTTAAAATTGTTGTAAATGCCTATAAAGATAAAAATGCATTAGCACAATATTATGTTAATTTAATGTTTTAATGTTTGCATGTCATGACGGAATGGCAAAATGTGTCTTATGCTCATAAATTGTTTGTCACCTTGTATTTACCACATCTTAAGCAAATAAATATATTATTATTATTATTATAATTTTTCAGTTAGTCTATTTATTTACCCCTTTTTTCGTGCGGATACCCCCGCTAGTCAGCAGATTGTAGTCAGCAATGATAAGAGTGGGATACCATTTTTTTTTAAGAATTCATTGACCGAGTAGAAGCTCTCATTTATTAACCATTTCCGCAATGCGGGACAGAATTTACGATGCGGAAGATTAGTTACGTTAATACTGGTGATTACAAACTTTTAAATAACAAATGAAACTGAAAAGCAGGTCAATTATTACTTTAGTAGGCAGTAAAGTGAAAATGTCCCATCTGTACTGATAATCTATGCGTGCAGTGTTATTGTGTCCTTGTCGGCAGCTTCCAGCTAGCTTGCGTTAAAAAGGCACCACTCTTAGTTCAGTGTTTGTCAGATAAAGATTTTTTACACGGTGCTGCGTCACATACACGGAGGTTGGTAAAATAAGTAATTGTTGCATTCAATGCCTATTATAAGGCAATGTATGATAGTTTTTGTTTTAGTTGCCAATAAACCTCGTAAACACAAGACGTATTTATTGTTATTCATTGACTCAGTATCCAAAAGCAAAGTAAACCTTAACTACACCAACATATGGTCGAATTCGAACCGGATTGATCTACCTGAGCATCGTAGGACCGGCCGCCGCGAGAACAAAAGAAGCGCATTCCTGAGCGATAAGACGACGCCCGATGCATTTTTTTATGCAAATATTACTAGAATCGTCGTAATTTTGTGCACAATTACGTAAAGAAACATCATTATTAGTGATTTATTGCAAGATTTTGGAGTTCTATAATATAATATGGCGACCACAGCAGATCAAGCACTGACTATATTAGAAGACATCGCGTCAGCACTGAAGAAAACTCAGATAAACTTAAAAAAGTGTCCCAAGGAACGTTTATCGAAACCCGGTTATTTACAAACTCGCATTTCTACTGTTGAAGAATTTTGGGAAACTTTTAAGAAAGCTCACCAAGACCTGTTGAAGAATACAACGAGAGAACAACGTGCAGTGCTTCCTTATTTTGTGAATGACGAGTACTTTCTACACGAAGACTTGTATCTATGTATACTGGGTGACCTAAAGGATTTGTTGACTGCAAGTACTGCAACCGCGCCTCGTACATCTAGCGATAGTGAAGTTCGCGCTCCGCTGTCGTTACCTCATATACAACTACCAGCATTCTCCGGAAGCTACGACGAGTGGCCCACATATAAGGACTTATACGAGTCACTAATTCACAATAGTACTAAATTGAGCGATGTTGAAAAATTACATTATTTGAAAACTAGTCTCTCGGGCGAAGCGGCATCACTACTTAATCCTATAAAGGTAACCGCAGCTAATTATAATATGGCATGGAGCATGTTGATGGGTCGGTATGACAACAGGCGTACAATAGTAAATGCACTACTCAAACGTTTATTTACACAAAAGAAGTGTACCAATCAATCTGCGGCACAGCTCAAATCACTTCTAGATACTACTAACGAAGTGATACACAGTTTAAACAATCTGAAAGTGCCTACCGATTCCTGGGATCCTTTAATTATATTTCTGTTGGTGCAGAAGATGGACCCGGAGTCGCATAAAGAATGGGAAGGAGCTACTTACTCATCAAATTCTACAGAGTTATGTACGTGGAAGGAAATGAGTGCATTTTTAGAAGTCAAATTCCGAACGCTTGAGAATGTTACCCCCACCACTTATACCAAAGCCACTAAGGAACGTGTTTGTCACACAATAACCGCCGAAAATGAGAAACAAAAATCATGTACCCTATGTAAGGATGTGCACACACTGAGTCACTGCAATGTGTTTAATAAAATGAATATTAACGAACGAGGAGATCATGTAAGAATCAATAAACTCTGCTATAACTGTCTCGGGATGGGTCATTCGGTGTTCAAATGCCGCATACCAATGACCTGCCGAACCTGTAAGAGACGACATCACACCCTTCTACATAAACCCAAGAACAAAGACACGCCGACTTCTCCAGCAGAATCACAACAGCCGACGCCGTCTAACCAACCAGATGTAGAAGAGAAGAAGGTCAACACGATGGTTGCGTCTCACTATAACTCTGAGCAGAAGACAGCTCTATTGGCTACGGCAGTAGTGATCTTGAAAAGCAAACATGGGTACACTACTGTTCTAAAAACGCTAATAGACTCTGGATCTCAAGCATGTTTTCTTAGCGAAAGGGCAACTCAAATCCTTAATCTAAAAAAATCGTCAGTAAATCTAATCGTCTCCGGCATGGAATCAATGAAAGTAAGGGTCAAACATGAAGTCAAAATTGAAGTATGGTCACAGTGGGAAGACACCTTTAAATTGCCGATTAAAGCCTACGTGATGTCCAAGCGTTTGACTTCTAACGTGCCCTCAAGCGCCATGAAGGAGACTCATTGGCCACACCTAGCAGGCATCCAACTTGCAGATCAAAATTATCATGCTACAGAACCTATCGATCTGTTATTGGGTGTAGATGAATACGCAGCAATATTGAAACAAGGGCTCATTAAAGGTCCACCAGGTACACCATGTGCCCAAAATACTCACCTGGGATGGATTTTAATGGGTGGAATAAAACTAAAACATAACGCGCGTGAGAAATCATTGACGGCCATGAAGCAAGAAGTAATTATAGAAGATTTACTGAAAACTATATGGGAAGATGATATAGACTCGAAAAGAAGCCTAACACAAATGGAACAATTATGCGAAGATTTATACAAGAAGACATATAAGCGAAACAAAGATGGAAGATATGTAGTGAAATTACCCTTCAACACAATGCAACCCAAATCATTAGAAGGAAATTCACTAGAAATAGCAAAACGAAGACTGTTACAATTAGAAAGAAGATTTATTCAAAATAGAGAACTTAAAGAAGAATATACGAAGGTTATAAATGATTACAAGGAGTTAAAACATATCGAAGAAGTACCGAAAGAGGAATTACAGAATAAATCAGTATACTTGCCACATCATGCAGTAGTACGTAATGACAAGGAAACAACAAAGACACGTGTCGTGTTCGACGCATCATGTAAAAACTCCAACGGTGTTTCACTTAATGACGAGCTCCTGTCAGGCCCAGTGCTACAAGATGATTTGAGACAATTAATCATTAGATGGCGAACACATGCTGTTTGTTTTGGAGCTGACATTCAAAAAATGTATAGGATGATATGGGCAGATAAAGAAGATACAGATTTTCTGAGAGTTCTCTGGAGAAATGACCCTTCAGAAGACATCAAGCATTATAGACTCTTGACTGTGACATTTGGAACCACTTCTGCACCATATCTTGCTGTAAAAACGCTCATGCAGCTAGCTGATGATGAAGGTGATAAGTATCCAGAAGCCGCTAGAATACTACGCGAGGATTTTTACGTTGATGACGTCATGTCAGGAGGAGATACCCTAGCAGAAGCTATACAACTCAGTCAAGATCTAACAAATCTGCTGCACTTAGGAGGATTTGAACTGAAGAAATGGTCATCTAACAATGGTGCTTTCATGGAAACAATCAATCCAAAGGACAGATCATCCAATGCACATCTGGAACTGAATGTTAATGGAACAGTAAAAGCACTAGGTATCCAATGGAATTTGGGAACAGATAAGTTTGAATACAATTTAAACTTACCTCCTATTCACGACGTGATCACAAAGCGAAGCATTCTCTCCGATATTCAAAAGTTATTTGACCCACTTGGTTGGATTGCACCTTGCCTAGTAATGGCTAAAATTTTAATTCAGGAACTCTGGATCGAGAAGGTCGACTGGGATCAAGCTGGGAACCAAACACTAGCAGAAAGATGGCCTACAATACGATGTGATCTCCAGAATGTAAATGAACTTTACATTAACAGATGGATGGGCACATCAAGGTCCACTAGAGATTCTATAGAAATCCATGGCTTTAGTGATGCTTCTATAAAGGCATATGGCGCTGTAGCATACTGCAGAGTGAGGAGCCCAGATGGTACTTTCAAAATTACTATCATTGCTGCAAGAACTCGGGTTGCTCCCCTGAAAACGATATCTTTACCCAGGTTAGAATTATGCGCAGCCTTGCTTCTGTCTAGACTTCTCAAACAAATCGGGCAAACAATGAGGATACCTGCATCTCAAATCTATGGTTGGACAGATTCGTCGATTGTCATTTCATGGTTGCTTGGAGATCCTAATGGATGGAAGACATTTGTGGCTAACCGAGTTGTAGAGATTACAACCAATTTAAATTGCAGCCAGTGGCACCATGTACAGACACAAGACAACCCAGCTGATATTGCATCAAGGGGTATGTTAGTAGCAGATTTGAAGAAGTGTGATTTATGGTGGAACGGCCCACAATGGCTACAAACCAAGATACAGTTCACTAGACCAAACACAACACAAGTCGATTTAGAAAAGAAAAAGATTATTATACAAAATCTGAAATTAACAAATGATAACAAAGATAATGGAAAGAAATTAATAACACAATTTGATGATTTTGACACATTATTAGAGCTTCTTAGAACAATAACATACTGCCGACGATTCTTGAAACAAAAGGCATTAAAAGATATAGATAACACAATAACAACTGAAGAGCTACATCTTTCTTTGAAAAGATGTATAAAAAAGGCACAAGAAGAAGAATTTGGACAAGAGATAGAACATTTGAAAAGAAAGAAAGCTGTAAAAAAATCTAGTAACGTGAAGTCGTTAGATCCTTACCTTGATGAAGATGGAGTTCTCAGGGTGGGCGGCCGGCTCAGAAACGCAGAGATGAGTGATGAAGCTAAGCACCCAATCATTCTAGGTCGAAACAGTAAACTTACGGTTTTGATCGTAGCAGAAGCCCACTCGAAGACATTGCATGGTGGAACACAATTGATGCTTACTTATCTGAGGTCTGATTACTGGATATTGCGAGCAAAGGCATTAGTAAAGCAGTATATTCATCGTTGTCTGCTATGTGCAAAATTAAATGCCAGAGTGAGGACGCAAGTTATGGGTAACTTACCTAGTGTGCGTGTGAAGCCCGCGCGACCATTTCTCAACGCAGCCATTCCAAATATTAATGAGTAAAGGCCGAGGAAATAAGACCAGAAAGGCATACGTAGCTGTTTTCGTTTGTATGTCCACGAAGGCGATTCATTTAGAATTGGTTGGCAACCTAAGTTCAGCTGCATTCATTGGAGCCTTTAAAAGATTTTGCGCTCGCAGAGGACGGTGCGCCAATATATGGAGTGATCAAGGACGCAACTTTATTGGTGCTAACAAGGAACTTGTCGAAGCATGGAAGGAAGCTCACTTGCAGTTTGATGGAGAAATGGCTAAATTGCTTGCTAACGATGGAACCCAATGGCACTTTATACCCGCATATTCGCCTAACTTCGGAGGACTATGGGAAGCTGGCGTCAAATCCATGAAGTACCACCTAAAAAGGATTTTGAAAACCAATTTAACGTTCGAGGAAATGACGACGATTCTCTGCGAAATTGAGGCCTGTTTGAATTCACGTCCGCTGTGTCCGATGGACGACGTAAGCATGGAACCGCTGACACCTGGGCATTTTTTAATAACCGAAGCTCCGGTCACCGTGCCAAATGTTAATATAAAGGAAGCCAAAATGAGTAATTTGACACGGTGGCAGTACACTCAAAAATTAGTAAACGACTTCTGGGCCCGATGGCAAAGGGAGTACTTGTCACGTCTTCAGCAGAGACCAAAATGGTTGAAACGTGAAGAAGAGTTCAAAACTGGAGACATAGTACTCATCAAGCAAGAAAATCTCCCACCGGGAAAATGGCTCCTTGGTCGCATTATAGACAAACACCCCGGCGCCGATGGTTTAACCAGAGTGTACAGTGTAAAGAGCGGCGATAGTGTAACAAGACGATGTATTACAAAATTGTGTGCTATACCGATTGATACAGCTATAGATTAAGATCCCATTGATATATATTAGGAAGTATTTGATTCAGCTAAGTAATTTAATTACACTTTAATGTTATTTTCTAATGCTTGTAATGTTGTTTGAAAGGACTAGTCGTCCTTTGGTGGGCGGCTATGTTGCATTCAATGCCTATTATAAGGCAATGTATGATAGTTTTTGTTTTAGTTGCCAATAAACCTCGTAAACACAAGACGTATTTATTGTTATTCATTGACTCAGTATCCAAAAGCAAAGTAAACCTTAACTACACCAACAGTAATATTATATTATACATTTTTATAGTGCGATTTAATCGTTTTAACCAGTTAAATTTGCTGTCAATGATTAGACCGAGATATGTATGCTTGTCAACCATTTCAATAGTAGGACATTGACAAGTGCTATCGTTTTTATGTAAGCATAGATCCTCGTGAACTACCAGCCTTTCATTTTAATATTTGCAAAGTATTCATTACAGCAAATACTCCATCGGCTCCATTATTTTACTTCAGAACTCACATGAATTTTAACACAAAGAAAGTGAATAGTTTTAAATAGCATATAAATATGCTACATATAGTCTCGAAAAAAAAATAGGTTTCGTCTATGATAAATAGATTTTATTAGATGGATAGGATTTATTTATCAAATATACCTTCCTATATCTAAATACCAAAAAGTTGAAGTTCTGGAATTTCTGGAGTTCATAGAAAATTTCTTTTGATTATGTGCAATATCGATATATATTCGATTCCTATACGTATATAGGAATCGAATATCGGAAATCAATATTGGCATTGAATTATTTCCAAGGACGAAGGACGTTTCAATTTGAAACAACGCGTTTATAAAGCGATCAGTCACTTGTAAACGCAATCCTAGTGGTCATTAGGCACCTACAAATTATTGCGGAGCACGAATCATGGTTGTGTGATTGCTCAAAGGTCATAAGGTCATTAATCCTTTCCAGGACTCGCTTGCTCCAATGGCCATTTTACGTATTTACTAACATTAATTAAACCTATAATTTAAAATATTCTCACATGCAATATTTAACTGGCTTTCTATAATCATACATATTCATACGACATGCATGAATATACGAGTACAATAAAATATTTTTATGTAAATATTACCTTATTCATAGAACATAATCAATAATCAATTTATACTTCTACAAATATTGAGTAAGTACTTATTATAACTAATTATCTAAACTAGAACGAAAAGTCTTGTACAAAATCACAAATAAACTATTTCTGATTTAGTACATAACTTTCTAAGTTTTGTACTAAATCAGATCAGATCAGAGAATCGTTAATTAATGTAACCTGACACCCTGGCAGAAGCAGACCGCGGTGGCGTCGCATTTATTATATGAGGTTCAAAATGTACAGCACCGATAGTAAAGTTCAATTGAAACTTTTATACGCTAAAAGAGAAATGATTTACTCTCGTGTACAATCGATTTGTGATAATGCACTTAAAACTCACGTGTTTCCTTCTTCCTATAGTCCCGGGTCCTTTAAGCGGGGCGTAAAAAGGCACAGGTAATATGGGACCGTCGAGCTGAGTGACACCATTGTAACATGGTACGAGTATGTAATGGCGAGATGAAGTCAAATTGTCGTATCCTAAATATAAAAAAAAAAACAAATAAGCTCCCTATAATCTGTATGAATAAATTCAACATTCAAATCAAATTTTAAGCTTTAGAAACACAGTTATAACACACTTTTCCTGCTTTGTCTTCTACTGACGGCACAGAAACTCTGTACTTACAGGGTTGGCAGCGCGACTGTGACTCCACTGGTGTTCACATCGTAAAAAGTTTTTTAATTTTATATATACTTTAATTATTTAAGTAGATTTTTTTAACAATTTCTATTTCTTTTGCAATAACAGTTTTTAGTTTTCAATACAATTTACTATTATTTAGATATCTTTTTTTGTACATATTTCAGAAACAAATGGTTTATGTATGAGATTGACATACGAAGACGAATGTCACCCACGCCATGAACGTCAAAGAAATCTATCACATTCATCACACACATACACACACACACACACAGGACACGGCAGTATTTCGCCCAATTGAGCAGTCCCACTGGGGAAGTACCTCTGCCCTACAGAATACCGCGGCTATAATAACTTCGTGTTGTGTTCCCAGCGGTGAGTAGGGTAGCCAGAGCTCACTGGAGAATTTGTGCTGTCAGTGGGAAGACTAAAGGCTTGTCCTGTTTTGTCTTCTACTGACGGCACAGAAACTCGGTACTTACAGGGTTGGCAGCGCGATTGTGACTCCTCTGGTGTTACAGACGTCCATAGGCCATGGTAACCACTTTCCATCAGGTGGGCCGTGTGCTTGTCTGCCACCTAAGTGGTATAAAAAAGAAATAAAAAAATCCTAAAACACGCCGTTTAATCGAACCTAATTATTATAGTTTTTTGAGTAGGTATAATTTATCACAAGATATTCATGGCATTGGCTCGGTTTAACGAGGCTCTGTTTTCCGCACGATTTGGTAAGATCTTAGTCAGTGACTGCAGATGCATCACAGACGCTTTTCCGAAACAAAAGATTTCCGCACACTCCAGAACGCCACTAATGTACACTTTGGATGGTCTCAGCAAAATCATGTATGCTATTTCACTAGTTGTGTTTGTTTGAATAAGTGCGTCGTGTGAGTGCATTTTTTTAATTTATTTATTTAAACTTTTTGCACAAATACAAAAAGATTGTACAAAGACTTAATGCCACTGGCATTTTCTACCAGTCAAGCTTAGGGTGATGCAGAGATTGTATATTATATATCGTAATTTTATTTTTGATTGGTTGCAACATCCTACACCCTTAGGGGTAGAGCCACGGGGACGGACAGCCTCTGTGGCGTGGCGGTGCCTACCCCTATGGGAAACATGCGTGATTTTATGACCGAGCGAGTGAAATGAACGAGAGTGTCCGTTTCAACAAGGTGGCCGATTTTGCTTTTGTCCGTGTCTATGTCAGTTTGTTTGTCAGTTCCGGTCTGGAGGGTGCATTTCTTGACCAATTTTCGAGTACTCATGTTCTTACATTATTTTAGCAAAATAAATAAGTATATAATATCAATGTGCAAACCTTGGATTCGAGTACCGAGATATGTGAAGAATCCTCAATTCCAACTAAAAATACCCCTCGTTACCCCTCGTTTATACCCACCTAAATATAAAACATGTATTTGACAAGTTGCGTAAAACAACATTCTACATAACGCTATCTAGACCCATGGTAAGCATAGTTTAACCAGCTTGTGTTATAGAATCTAGAATACGGATAAACATACTTATACAATTTTTCTTGTAAATACATACATATTATATATAGAAACACCCAGACCAATGCAAATACCCATAGTCATACATACAAATTTTTGCACTGAGCGGGGATGGCTTTATGAATTTAAGGGTTAAAACTTTATTAAAATAAGAATTTTAACATACATACATATAAACACGAGGGTTAAGCAGAAGTGAATTAACACCCCCATTTCACCAATCATTGAATTCGGTGCCACGTAATAGGGGGTGAGCCTACTGCCGTCTTTCGGGCACTTTTACAACGACAAAGCTCAAACAAAAACATATTCGTACACCCACGCTTAGCCGACTGTACACACGTGTTTCTACGATGCGATAAGCTACGTCCTACGCTCACAACACCTTACGACGGACCGTTTCTCGTAGTCAAACGTGACAACAAAATAGTCACGATCAAGCGACGCTTACAAGTCGAGACTATGAACATTTTTGAAATGGTACAAGGAATTAAAATTTTTGGATGTTTTCAGTATCAGAATAAACGGGATATTTACCATGTTTCATTCTTTTGAGTTTCCGATATTTCTGATATTAATAAACCAATAGATAGATTCACGTTTGACCAATATATTTCACCTATTGGTATGTAACGATTTATTGCACTACTTAATTTATTTCCATAATATACATTCATAAACTCACGCCGATATCCCTAAAGGGATAGGCAGAGGTAATACATTAAACGCTAACACTCCGATTTGACGTATTTTATTCGCCCCAGGGGTCCGTCTTATCACCCACTCTCTTTCTTCTGCATATCAACGACATGCTGTCTACCGGCAATGTTCATTGTTATGCAGACGATAGCACTTTACATGGGAGTTATCATGGACATCCAGCGGCCAAGCAGTCAGATATCGCAGAGAAAAGGCAGCATCTTGTCACTGAGCTTGACGGGATCCTGAATACAACAGCTGCACTCGTTATCAATTTGAATATTTCTGTGAAATCTTTTCGATGCAGTGCATTTCAAACTTAAATCAACATTTGAATTCTCAAACTGAGATACAAGAAGCTATAAAGCATGTACATTTTGCTTGCTATACAGAATATTCTGGAATCTTTCCTCTTTATAACATTGCAATCAACATCTATAATGTCAAAGATTAGTTAACAAATAATTATTATTATAATACCTAAAGCCAGAAGAAATTCGCCAAACATTTCTTTTGCTTCAAAAAGACGTGCTACCGGAGGAAGTAAATTCAATTGTGTCCTCATCAAAATTTTATTATTGCATGTTTAGCATGTAAAGCTTTTATTGTATACGTTTGCATTAAACAGTTTGGCAGCAATATGATTATTTTCATATGGTATTGCATGGTAATTAGTATGTACCTAACCCAATTTTTTAAAATTCATTTCAGTGTTACCAGTCATAAACCATTTTTTTACCGAATAGTAGATTCATATCGTCTTATTGAGTTTTTTTTTTAATATTGAAAGGTCGGCATTTACCCAATCTAAGATGATATAAATAAGATAGATAAGTTAAATGCTGAACTCATTCATATACCATCACCAATCACCATATCATATATCACAATCAAATCACTAATCAAAATTATAATATTTAAAACCGAAATAATGACATCATCATTAAGAATACTAATAATTATTTTTTATTGCGAAATAACGATTAGCTTTTTTTACAGTTCATAATGTTCTGTCCATACACTTGCTGTATTTCTGATGTTTTATGTTCTGTCTGCTTTTACCTTTTTATGTTTTACAAAATGGCGGGTCAAAATTTCCCGCCTAAGAAACGCACACTGCAATTACAATAGAATAGATTAAAAATAATTATAAGTTTCGACGAATGCAATGTATTATTGTATAGTGGGGGGGATTCAGTAAATTGGCTTAGAAATTACAGGGAAGGTAAGCCTTTCAGCTTGCTCCGTAAAAGAGCAAGGCGGATGATTAAAAAGAAATAAAGTATATAAAATAAAAAACAGACGCAACTTTTACCGTACTTTTTTTCAATTTAATCGTCAAATTGACTGCACCCCGCCTGATGGTAAGCTGGAATGCAGTCTAAAGAATAGTGGCCGCCATTTGATTAAATAGAGACTGGCCCTCGTTACGGTTTGTTTATTTCTTTTGAAAAAGAGATTGAATCAGAAAGCGACTATTCCTACGACGAAAACAAATTATCAACAACACAAACACAAAATAGTGTCAATAATTCAGGTTAATTCATTATTACACAGATAGTCCTTGATATATCCACACAATTTTAATTTTATAGGTATACATTTCTTGTTACCATCACTGAATTCTGTACAGAAATTCGAAACTCCGATTACATGAATTTATTTCTTGGAGTTTTTACTCACTAAAAAACATGGGGGCTCCTTATTCATGTTTCTACCATAATAATATTTTAAATTAGTTGTGTGTCATTCTGACTTTGTTTTATACTATGTAGCGGTGTCGTCAAACTTTATGCATATACACTCGAGAGCAATGAATCCGGGTCACTTAAAGAATCCTAAAAATCTCGGAAACTAAAAATGCTAGGTTAATGCAATAAATTGTATTTAATAGACAATGTAATACTCCTTAAATGAAGGTATTAAAACTTCTTAGTTATTGTAAAGTTATATCATAAAAAAATCAAATTTGAAAAAGGGCCACTTTCGAAGATGGAACTACGAAATTACAGCATTTGGTGTTGCTTTTGTTTGTAATCTGTCATTTATGTGGGTACATAAACCATGTTGATAGTGCTCTATATTCATTAATCAAGCTGAAATTATGTCGCTTACGCCTGAAGAATGCACCAGAATACTTACAATGCTGGAAACCGGCCGGAGTCAGCGCGATACAGCCAGGACTGTCGGTGTGTCGCTGTCAACAGTACAAAGAGTTCTCCGACGTTACGAAGAAACTGGTTCTAACCTACGCAGACCAGGAACGGGCAGAACCAGGTGTACCACAGCACGAGAAGACCGATACTTGGTGAACACCATGCTTCGAAATCGCTTTCTCACAGGAACTGAACTCACCAATCAGTTTCGACGCCTCGGAGGAAGTAACCCAAGTGCATGGACAGTAAGACGTCGGCTTGCTGAATCTAACTTAAAACCCCTTAGACCTGCAAACGGCCCTAAACTGGAGCGTGGGCATCGTATTTCGAGACTAAGTTATGCCCAGAGCCACGTAAATTGGAGTATTGAAGATTGGTCAAAAGTTATGTTCTCCGACGAATCAAAATTTATGCTCTACAAGCACGATGGAAGACACAGAGTGTATCGAAGACCAGGGGAAAGATTCAAGCAAGCATGCATCGAAGAAAAAGTAGCCTACGGTGGTGGGTCTGTACTTGTGTGGGCCGGAATTTCTTCTGAAAGTCGCACAGAGCTGGTGATCATAGAAAACGGCTCTTTAACTAGCGTAAGATATGTGGAAGAAATCCTCAATGATCACGTTGGTCCATTTATGGTCAATTTAGGTGAGGATGCTATATTTATGCATGACAATGCCAGACCTCATACAGGTAGGATTGTGAATGACTACCTTCAAGAGATGAACATTACTCGTATGGAGTGGCCAGCGCGCAGCCCGGATATCAACCCGATCGAGCATGCTTGGGACGAGCTAGGCAGATGCGTAAAACAACGAAACCCTCCCCCAATCACGCTTCGTGAGCTCAAAATTGCTCTCACAGAGGAATGGGAGAATATTCCCCAAAATCGTATAAGGAACTTGGTGTACAGCATGCCAAACCGCGTAAACGCAGTAATGGAAGCACGAGGAGGCAATACGAAGTATTAAAATTCAAGAAAATCGTAATAAAGTTCAAAAATTTCATGTTTCCTATTTTTGTTTTAAGGAGAGATCAGCAGTTTTTTTCTTTATGTAATTTTGTGTTAATAAAATGTATGGTGACTCATATTTTTTTTACTTTCATTTAAGGAGTATTACATTGTCTATTAAATACAATTTATTGCATTAACCTATCATTTTTAGTTTCCGAGATTTTTAACATTCTTTAAGTGACCCGGATTCATTGCTCTCGAGTGTATATAATTCATGAATTACACCAGCTCAAGTTACTTAACTCTTGAATAACCTTCATCCCTTTCTGTCTTCCAGGATAAATCTACAGGGGATCCATACTTAAACTAAGTTTAAAAAAAAACGTTAAAAAGTTACAAGTTATTCACGTTTAGTTAAGTACATAACCAAATATAAATCGAGGTTCGTTCTTCAATACGGGCCTTGAGATGAAATTAATATTTTTACGGCAACATAATCACAACACAAAGTTATTATAACCGCGGTATTCTGTAGGGCGGAGGTACTTCCCCAGTCGGACTGCTCCATCGGGCGGAAATACCGCCGTGTCCTACCTCCGCGCACGTAATAAAAAAAAATGCATATTTAATGAAATTGTAAAGCATTCAATATATATACCTTGATTACAGCATGAGCATTTATGAAATGCATAGATGAATTTACTACCGTTGCAATTTGTTAGTTGGGAATCGGTTCCTGATGTATACTCTCGGTTCGTTAAGCATGTGCTTTGACAATTATGGCACAGGTATAAAATGTATGCAGCGTGCAATATTGAGAAGTAGGTAGGTACCCATGACACCTATATTAAAATGGCTGAAATTGAATGTAAATAACATAACATAAACTCACGCCTATATCCCCGAAGGGGTAGGCAGAGGTGCTAGCACCCATATTTCGCCAGTTAATGTTTAGGGCCCAATACTTAATAAATCAATTTAACCTGCAGCCATTTTGCAATTGTATTTGACTTTGCATTGCATTACAGTGCTGTAATGATATAAATGAAAAGAAACTTATCGTACCTATTATAAGTAGATATGTAAAAGCAATAGGTAATTCACAAAGTATTGCCTGAAAACTATTTCAAGTTTTATTGTGTTAGAGCCCAACATAACCACCCCGCTGGCCACGGGCGGGGGTATCCGCATAGATTTCCACACGATAAAAAAAAAAGTCTTATAGGTAGCGGAAACGGACCCAATATATTTTTCTAAAAATAAAATATACATTAACAGCACTGCACACTAATCGGTGTGGTGACGGAGAAAGGATACAAATATCACCACCCCATCTTTCAGCATCAGCAAATCCCACAACTTTAGCAATGGGTGTAACTCCTAGCCTTTGAGCAGCCTCAGCGGTCATCAAAATCATGGCAGCAGCACCATCATTTAAGGTCGAGGCATTGCCAGCTGTTACTGTACCATTATCCTTTTGGAAAACTGTATTTAAATTTGTGAATTTTTCAAAGTTGACCCTCTTGTATAAGGACTGAAGAAGACAGTGGATATGCCTATTTAAATTGTATCTGACTTTTGAGATTGATTATAATCTGCCGTACTCGTGACTCTATATCTAGAAGGAAACACATTCCACTGTGTCATTTCGCCACATATGATGTAGTGTGGTGAGACCATTACCAATATTTGCTGTGTTGATACATTACCAGCATTAGAATTGGGGCGGTAATGATGACTAATTTGTTTAAGTAGCTGAACCATAATTTAAGATAATTACGTACGTATTTATTTTATATAAACATACATTTTTAATTTTATATAGGTACCTAAAACAGCCATTTACTTCTCAGAATCGAAAGTTAGGAACAAACAATAGACCAATAGTGTCATGAGATATTTTCTTTTTCCATGGCACTACTTTTTTGTTATCTAGGACACGCCAACTTGACTTCACCTCGCCTAATGGTAAGCTAAAGGCAAAGTCTCAGGAAAGAGGGTCACCATTACAGACCCTAAGTAATGTTACAATGGTGGCACTCAACTTCTCTGATTACATTCACTTGAGCATCTTTTTTTTTATATATAGGACACGCCAACTTTTAGCTTACCATCAGGCGAGGTGAAGACATCACCTCGCCTGATGGTAAGCTAAAAGCAAAGTCTCAGGAAAGAGGGTCACCATTACAGACACTAAGTAATGTTACAATGTCATTGGAGAGTTTTTTCCCGGCGCGACTGATAAAAGTTGTGCTCAAGTTTGTACCCGGGGTACATTAGGTAGGCTGTATTGGCCGGGCATGATATTTGCGTCTCCGTCAGAAAAGGTAGGCTGCGCGGTCTCTAAGTGGAGATGGACCGCGTTAAGGTTGGAACTTACCAAGACCATCATTTTGTCACCTTTGATACCTTTGTCAAGTTTGTAGAGACTTCTCAACAGCTATTGTATAAATAATGGTATTGTATTTCCAGACACACCACTTTCCAAACCAGATATTGGGAAACCAGTGTTAGAAAATGAGGAGTTCTCAATATACTACTTTACTCAATTAGGAAATCACAGATTGTTTTATGGAGCTCAAATAGATGCAATGATGGCAGACAAAGGTCCTCCTAAAAATGTTCCTGAGGACATTCATGATGTGGAAGCAAATCTAAATTTTTTAAAGAAAAATGGTTTTGTTGAATTGAAAACACAAAAAGAGTTGACCCGAAGACAGCAAGTAGTGAACTTTAAGTAAGTTATAATATTTCAATATTGCTGGTGTAAAGCATATGGCTGTTCCACAAGACCTTTGAGGCCAAGACAACCTCACCTCAATGCAGAGCTTCATTCACATCCCTCAATGCAGGTGTGCATTGATGGATGCAAATGAAGCTCAAGTAAACAATGTGTTGTAGATTAGAGACATGTCGGGCGTCAGGTGTCATACCACTATGTAAACTTCAGAGATATGACAAAAGACAACATCACAAGACTGAATATTACCGTAAATGAACTCATACAAGAGGAAGAAAAGGAAGATTGAGATATAAATTCTAATATTTTTGTTGTTACAGAAAATACAAACTGCTCAGATGTTGGTGTCAATGCTTCTTGGCAGATTTGAAGGGTTTGGCAGTTGGATACCGTAATGATGATGGCATAGTTCGAACAGTAGACTGGTTTGACCCATCATACCTAGTCAGAATTTGCAAAGTGAGTACAAAAAGGCCTATGAATTGTTGTATTTCTATTTGGTTGGCTAGTTAGTGACGTTTATTTTACGAGATTTTGACGTTTATTACAAAGTTGGTTGGTAAATTTACGAACTAAGGCTGAGGGTGAGTGCTTTCCATGAGGCCACCATTTCCCTAAGTTTTATCTTTCCCGCAAATTTTACGCACAACTCGCTGATATACCAACCTAACTCTAAATTGATTTCATACAAGTGCATATACCTAATTTGTTAGATTTTAATACTTACGCGAAACGCAGAGTCGGACTTGTAAAATTTTGTCGAGATAGATAATTTTACATTGCACAAATTTATATAGGAATAGCTACTGACAAATTGACAAAAAACGAAGGAGGTAGGACACGGCAGTTTTCCGTCCAATTGAGCAGTCCGACTGGGGAAGTACCTCCGTCCTACAGAATACCGCGGCCATAATAACTTCGTGTTCTGTACTTGACTAGCTTTTTTTTCTTTCTTTTAATCTATGTTCACACGACTTAGATGGGTTGAAGTCTGCATGAATCAAGTCAAAATGACCGAACCCGAATTAATGTTCAATCGGGGTTAAGACCTTTCATTTCTGGTTCAATCAGATCGAGAGATGCGCCTTAAATTATACGAAACAAACGATACGCCCGTCGAGTGTTGGTCGCGACGCAGGCTTCCTTCGACTTGTGAAATGTGAAACGGGAGCCAAAACGTGAAAAAATGTAATAAAATGATAAATGAAGAGTCTATTAAATTAACAACTTTGTACAGAGAGTATAAGGTTCTAATATTTATATTATCATAGTTTTTCGGTTGTAAATAGAAGAAATTGGTTTAAAGTAATTATGATATATAGATGTATGGTTTACCGCTCTGCTTCGTGCTCCCGCGCGCGTGACGTTACGTGACGGGACGTGTCGTGACGTGACGTGACGTGACGTGACGTGACGTGACGTCTTACATCCTTTGTCGACTGTGCATACAATTTTTTTTGTCATATTTTCCACGTAAATTAAACGTGTATTTCAATTGTATGTCCAACTACTATGAAACTTTTATGTTTGCCAAGTGTAAATATTAAACAATAAACATGTTGAAAGTCCGAGTTCATACAAAATGTTTCTCTGTCACCTAATCGTTCGAGTGTTTTTAGTAGAAATGAGGTCAGGCTGATGGGTCTAAATGACTTTGCCTGAGTGTAGTCACTTCTACCTGGTTTGGGGATGAATATTATTTTTACCTCCCGCCATTTCAAGGGTATATAGCGGTGTGCGAGACAACCTTGCAAAACACCTAATTTTTCACAATCAACAATTCGTCAATTTTAGATAGGGTTGACATGCAATCGCATTATGGTATTTAAAGTAATTATTATCAATTCATGCTCTGAACCTTTTCCCAACTCGGTTGGGGTCGACTTTCTAGTCTAAGACGCGGTCGAACTTTGATATTTTCCGCGAAGGGTCTGCCCTCCTATCCAGTCTCTGAACATGTGGTCAATGGTATAATACATTCCACAATGGAAGGCCTGAAGTCCAATATGAAAATTAATCTACCAATAATCAATGATGTCAATGATGAAGATGTAAATGAAAATAATGGAGAGTTAGAATCTCTAAAGAGTGTCCAGAAGAATGGGTATCAAGCCCTTTCCACCATCAACAATAGCCGAGAAATTATTGATCTGTCCCCAATATATGAAAATTCATCAGATGCTTGTTCCAGCCATGGTGATTTAAGAGATGCTAATGAAAGCGAGTTGCAAAAAAGTTGCAAAATTCTGAATTCAGATCAAAATGAAAGTTCATCAGCTACTCCGAATAGTATGTCTCAAACTCAGTCCGAAAATAGCTTTGAGATGGGCACTATGACTGATAGCCTGAAAAACAGTGCTAAAAGAAAAAAACGAGTAAACATTGTCTCAGGAATAGTTGAATCAGAAAATACTGACACAGAAATCACAGCCTTACGAGTTGAATCTGAAGGCTCAATATCACCTGAATGTTCTCTGACTGACAACTCCAAAGATGGATATTTGACCATGACTGGGACTATCAAAAGAGGCAAGAAGAAAGGACAGAATGTCGATGTAAAACTGAACATATCTAGGGAGGAACTGGAGATTATTGAGGCAGCTATTGTTGCTGAAGATACGGGTAAACGTCACCATTGAGAAGATGCAATGAATTATAACAATTAACAAAATTATCATAGTTAAGTATTACATGGTACGCTCCGCATTTACTGCTGCTGTCTATGGTCGGACTCGGAATCATAGCATAAGTGGTATGAAACCTGTTGTGAATTCTTTTTTCGTTCTTTGAGCGATTTTTGATGTCTGAGTTACCAAGGCATTCAGGTGTAAAATGTTCTCCTCCCCTACTGATTGATGGACTAAACTCTGGCGCAGGCTTTTCTCTCAAGGATGAGAGGGTCAGACGGCAGTAGCCCCCAAACTATTCATGCTTGATACAACCGGAATCAACGCTAGAATAATGGTGCAGAACATCCGATCAAGAACCAAACGGTTCGGTGACTCTTTCCTCTGTCGCACCATTAAGGCCTGGAATTCATTACCAGCTCACGTGTTTCCTTCTTCCTACAGCCCCGGGCCCTTTAAGCGGGGCGTGAAAAAGCATATGCTGAGGCCGTCAAGCTGAGTGTCATCATTATCACATGGTATATGTAGGTAATGGTGACCCTCTTTTCTGAGACTTTGCCTTCAGCTTACCATCAGGCAAGGCGAAGTCTAATTGACGTGTTCTATATTTAAAAAAAATTGAACTACATTACTGAGATGATATTCTTGGTACTCACAGGGAACTAAGGTTGATCCTGTTAGCTGTAAAGCGTTAGCAAAGGACAGCAACGAATCTCTGTGCTCTTTCGGTAAAATTTCAGCAATGTACGTGTACGGTAACGTTGATGGAACTGCTATGCTGACAACAATTCAAAGGGAAAATATGATTAAACCACCTCAGCCTAACCCTCCAGGGATAAAGGAGTGATTATATGTATGTATGTATGTATAGCTCCCAGATTTTTCCAACTATTATGTTGGGTATACTTAATACAACCAGCTAGGAACTTTTTTCTAAGGTATGTTTCTATATTCTCATACCTTTGTTAACATGACTCACACCAATTACTTGTCGATGCTTTTCGAAGTTGTGTGTGTATTTATCGCAGGTCTATAAGCGCCCGGTTAATGGCAATAGTCTCGCCATCTATTACATTGGGACCTAAACATAAACTGGCGAAATGTGGGTGCACTCCTAGCACAAGCTGCTACTGCTGCTTTCATTACTCATGCTAATTGATCTGGGTATCTATTCTGCTGAAGCAAAACCAGTCATACCAAGAATACTGCTAAGAAATCAATTTAATTTTAGACCTTATGACAATGTCCCTAAAGTCCATAAAAAAAAATTACACAAGGCTCACTTTCAAAACGGATAATGCAACTGACAATTATTATACAAAGTCTATGATTTGAGATTGTCATTGCAATTGGAACACAAATTGGCATAAACAATATTATTTCAAGTACAGTTTAGTCTTAAAGCTTAATTGTATTCTGGTGAAGTTGGCTTTTGTCTCGAAGATCTCGGCTTTATTTTATTTGAATGCTTGACTTTTTTAATATTTCTGTTGTGTAACGACGCGCTCTGCAAACGTCGTCACACCGGTTTTAATTCTATTTTTGAACGAAAAGTTTCGGAACGCGGAGTGAATGACATTTTGACGTATAGCTGTCAAGGCACCTTTCTTCCTAGCGACAGTTCTTACAAGTAGCTCAATTTGTTTTTGAAGTCTGTTGTGATGAATGTTTTGAATGAGGCATATTCTGCTGGCAAATTTCCCAGTGAAAGTCTGTCCTGGGCCTTTGGAAGCTCTGCCTCGAAGGTGACCATGCATTCGAGGAACATATCATTCATACTGCAATACAAATTATTATTATTCTCTTTGTTAATTAAGTTACATACAAATTATAATTTTTAATACATTCTGATAAAAAATTAAATATATTTAATAAATATAAAACAATGCCCCACCTGCATCGGGTACAGGGACCAAGCTACCGGTGGTTAAAATTATGAAGGAACAAAATTATGTTATTAAAAATTATGCATAATTTTGTTCATTCTTATGAGAAGAACAGGGTATTGTACGTAAAAATAACCAAATACAAAATCAAAGTAACAGGTATGGATAACACATTCAAATCAATATGCTTTTCATGTTCCGTATAACCGCTGACGATAGCCTTTCGATAGCTTAACCACAGATTGATATGCCGCGTGGTTCCCGGCAGAGTAGAATTTGGACCACCCATCTCTTCCCATGTGGTGTCGTACAAGGCGACTAAGGGATAGGGCTGTTTAACATCGGACAGATATATACAGCCTCAGATGCATGGCTCAAGTCAACAATAGTGCCCGAAGCTCGCACCCCGGCCGACCCAGGGCAAGATCATCAATTTAGCAACAATAATAAGTCTTTATTAAAGACATGATGGCACGAATTTTGTAGGCAAGTAAAACAAAATCAATTAAATGAATTAGTAAAAGTAGAGGATCTTGTTATGGTTGAAGTTATGGTAGAATTGAAGACTTGACAGCTGTCAAACGTGGTGTAAACATCGGCTCCGTATAAATAATACATTTAAAATAGTTAAATACGTCTATTACAGCTTAAATCAATGACAGTGTTAAAATCCAAACTTAACATCCTATAGTGAAGAAAGTGTATCGCTGCACCAAAGTTCATCGCTGTAAAAAAAACATTATTTATTTATTTTTCTTACAGATATAATTTGCCATTATATGTCTAGTTTTTAGCTGTTTACTTTCAAAATAATTAAAATTCACTATTAATTAAATTTCATCAAAAAAACAAGTATTTTCTAACAAAAAAATAAACAAGTACACATATAATATGATTGACAATTTTATTGAAAGTCTAACTGCGAGCATTCATTCCGTACCCCCGAGGGAACCATCTCAATGGCAATCTCATCTCTGACAGCAAATGATCTAAAACGACGCGTGGTTTTAAAACGTTAAAATAGTTACTTCCAGTGCAATTCAAGCATAAGTACGAGGTAGGACACGATGGTATTCCCAATTGAGCTGTCTGATTCGAAAAGTACCTCTGCTATACTGAATAATAACTTCGTGTTGTGTTCCCGTCGGTGAGTAGGGTAGCCAGATCTCACTGGAGAGATTTTGTGCTGTTAGTGGGAAGACCAAACGCTTGTATGTAGTGTTATTTTTTTAAGAATTTTACAACCAAATTACTAATATTCCCTATAATCCGTCCAACTAAGCTAAATTGCTTGTGCTAGGAGTAGTGGGTTCACGTCGTTAGTGTAATGGCCAGTCACGACCCGTGCAGGGGAAGCGGCGTCTCTGGCACTATGCCTTAAAAGAGTTCGTTTTGTCCCTCTGGGGAATTCAAATAAACAATGTATACACACATTCTTTGTTGTTTCTTTCCAATTGATTCCAGTTCAAGCCTAGTTTAAACCTAACCTAATCACTGCTAAGATACTTTAAACCTCACTGTTGGGAACTGTTGCCAGATGTGACCAAATGACATAGCCTTCTGGCTTTGTTGGAGACCAAAAATCACAATAACCGACATCCACAGGAACGCAGCCATGACCGTCAACTAGTTTTACCTATAAACTCAGTTAAATAATAATTTATTTCAACTAGAAAACTGCCTACCATATTTTAATGGTCGAACTAAGAATCGATTACGCATTCGAAAATATTATGGCAAACCCTCTGCTTTCCTACATAGGAGAACACGTATAGGGCTTAGATGTCATTCTCACACTGTGCAGAATTATACGAGCAAGAACCAAGCGGTTCGGAGACTGTTTTCTTTGCCGCACCACCAAGACATGGAATTCATTAATCCCAGTTGCATGTGAGGCCTTATTATCAAAGCCTTTGATTATATAATGAAAGGTCAGAGCCTCTTTTTAATTTTACTTTGACACAAATGGACTTAACATTATCCAAAAATCTGTGTCAATATTGAAAAAGTTGTGGAGAATTTTCCCGTACTACAAGGCCAATGCAGTCTGCCAGATTTTGCGCAACTAAAGATCTTACACCATGGGGAATCCTCTTTAGAATTGGTATAGATTTTTTTAATTTTGCAAGGTTCTGCCAGAAGGGAATTTGGGGATTGGACAACTGTGGTGGTATGTTGAATTAGTGAACCTGCTAAGGAGACGAGGATCTAGCGTTAGCTTTCCGCTCAAGTTTGGTTGGTCAGACGACAGTCGTCTCCATCTAAGGTGTATAAATTAAACCCAAAGCGGTAGAAGGCTAGGCTTCAAAGTGGCATAAAAAGAAGCTCATAATAAAATCAATCAATCGAATTGTCAATCTCAGTCAGACAAAGAACTCCGCCCCGCATAACATTATAACAACTATAATTATATTCTAATTATTCTGTAGATGGATTTGTTTTGAATGACGTTATAATGCCAGTCGTAACTGCAACTACATTAGAAGAACAGAATGAGGCAGATGAAAAAATGTGGAGTAAAAACTTTGAAGAAACCGCTCTTACATTTTATGTTATCCTGGTATTTGAACATATTTTTGTTCACTTTATTATGCTTTTTTATGCTTTAAGGAAAGGTTTAGTGAGAGTTTTGTATGAAATAAGAATTGGTACGGAACCAATCATAACAAAGGGCGTGGCGATTTGGAGTGAAAGAGAAGATGTTATAATATTATGAAATATTTTAGGGTACCGCAATGAATGTTACTTTAACGAACTCTTATGAAGGACCTCTTACAGTCTATGTTATCCGGGTACGACATGATATTCCTTAGTAAGTTCTGTGTGCATTTTTGTACACCGTCGTTGTTTATGTTGTTGTGCTCATTAACATGGCACCTGGCTTCCTGGCTTGAATGTGAAGAAGCAACCAAGTTGAGTACAAAAAGTTTAGTACAAAAGGAAAAGCATGACATGACAGCCTCTGTGGCGTGGCGGTAGTGAACACGACTGCTACGCAGGAGGCGCGGGTTCGAACCCCGCTCAGTGCAAATATTTGTATTTATCTGTCTATACGTCTAACAATGTTATATACCTATATGACAATAACATTTCAATAAGAATTGAATTGACAATAACACCTTATCACTATCCTCAACACAATAGATGGAAGAAGACTGAAAAAACACGTAGGTATTGTACCTTAGAACAACGTGATAACGCAATTCGACACACACCGGATACTGATTAGCATTTACTTGATTTACCTAACACTGCATACAATAAATCGCTGAGTGCATACAAGCTACTTCAATCGAACGCGACGCCGATATTATAGTACGACTATAGGTAAACCTACCACAGGCTCAAATTCGTAACATCAGATAGATATATACAGTCCTGACTCAGCCTCAGATGCATGGCTTGAGTCAACAATAGTGCCCGGAAGACGCCAATAGGCTCACTCCCTATTACGTGGCACCGAATTTAATGATCGGGGAAATGTGGGTGATAAATCATATCTCGAAAAATTTGTACTCAAATCACTCAGATAGGTTTTTTCTTTTTACCCATGGTAAGCATACTAGCTTGTGTTATGGGATCTAGAATACGGATAAACATACTAAGATACTTTTTTTGTAAATATTTACATATTATACATAGATACACCCAGGCAATACTATCTCCGCCGGAGGAGAAGGCCCCACAAATAGATATTCTTTTGGTTTACCCGGCTCTGGAGCACTTTCCAAAAGATCGATGTTCCGGACATATTTGTAGGTTAGCGGAAATTCTTCAGATTCTCTGCCTCGTGATCTTGTACTTGCTAAGCGTGTTCACACAAAAACAGTTAAACAATTCTTAACTAGATCGTCCTTCGTTCAAAGGAGATATGGTAAATATAAATACTATATAGAACTGATTTACTACATTTAAATTTATAAATTGTATAAACAGAAAATATAAACAATCCTACGCTCACAATATAGTTTTAGAGATTCGGACAAACGAATACTACGCCAAAATCTCACTATGCTGTTTTCAAGAATGTAAGTGTGAAAAATAAAATTTTGTCAATCAAAATTCTGGTCACGTATGTGGAGAATGTCAACCGGAGCGGGAGACGTGGGAATTTCATTTCCAATATCCTCAGGGAGATTGCGAAGCGTATGGTCGACGCTTCTCGTGACCAGAGGACTGGCCTCTTCTTAGATCAGAGAATAAGCATTGCCATACAACGTGGCAATGCTGCCAGTCTTCTGGGAACGCTACCACAAGATGCATGCGATGCGGAGGAATTCCACGACACATTTTAACTTTTTCCTTCCAAGTTTTGCTTTGACGTCGCTTGAATTATGTATTTGGTTATACATAACTACGTACACTATGATATTTTAATTAATTAAATTCTGAATGCGACATTTTTCTTTGTCTACTCGTCTAGACGGAAAAAAATAAATCTCGTCTCGTTTATTATAAAATTCTTGAAAATAGTAATTATTTTATTTAAAGAAGCGTATGAAATAGCTGTAGGGTTAGTGGTTATTGGTTTTGAGTTTTATGTTTAATGAAGTATAAAAAAGAACATGAAATTTCGTGCTTTAACTTTGTTCTCCACATCTCACACAGAAAACGTCCGACTTCGCGTAGAAATTATGCACATGATATCATAATTATCGATTTTAGGGGAGTTTTAATTCAAAATACCTTTGCATTATAGAAAACTACGGAAAAATTCTTTTCGTACTTAAGGTATGAAAATTATCTGCCGCCCCGGGGCATATAGAATTAATCGAGTCGAGTGTCAGCCGTAAGATGATGTCATCGTACTTCAACTCATCGTTTGGTCAAGGTCACGCCTACGATGGTTAACAACAAGTGCAAGTGTATCCTTCGGTGGGGGGTATCCGTGGGGATTTTGTGCACGTAAAAAATAAAACTCACGTATTGTATTCGCAAACAGATCAACGAAGGTGTATTTTACAACTACAATTTTCTAACTATATATATTATTCGTGTAAACGTAATCGGGAATGGGGATATCCCCATCCTCAATGAGCACGAGCATATTTTTGAATCGTAGTAGCATTTCGTCGTTGGTAAACCTGCAGCTGATTGATGTACAGAGACCTTTCCTTCTCCTCGTATGATCGCGTGGTTTAAATTCTATTCTGCCGAGAATCACACGGCTCTCTTTACATTTACTTTCGTTATTGCCTTCAGCAGTTGGTTAAGGGTCGCACCATGATATTTAATAGTCTATCACCCAGTTGCACAAAACTTCCTTTAAATGCAGCTTTAGTTAATGAATCATTACCGCTAATTGTTCATTAAATTTAAAGGCGTTGCACAAAACAGTTAATGGGACATTTAAAGTCCCCTTAACTAATGACCCTTTAGTGGCGACATTATCATACCTGATCATAATGCAAATGTGTTTATAAGTCCAGAAGATCCGACGTTGCGCATCACGTACGGCGATATAATCGTGAATAAAATATTAGGCGGTATGAAAAGGTGGGATGCTCAGTACTTTATACATATTGCCCACTAAGGGTAAGATAAGGCATGAACAGTTTTAAAGACCATAGGTATACCGAACTAATTTTATTTATTTTTCTTTCTTGTTATTTACACTTATCGCAGGTCACAACGTAATAAAATACACAACACTGGCTAAAAACAAGATCAAAACAAGCTTAATTCAGAACTACCCGCATCTTTGTAATAATGATTTCCGAAATCTTTTTCCTTCAAATAATTTATTTCTATTCATTCAAAAATATAAAAATTATATTCATTCTATCAAAGTAAGAACTCCGTTAGAAATGTCTTTTATTGTAAATTTTAAAAATGTTACAAGGTAAAGCCTCCTTTATACAAAATTGCTTACACTTGGGAACCAAGATTTATGACATCGAAGATTGAAAAGCAAAAGGGTGTAAGCGACGACGACATTTTCTTCCCATCTAGAAAACGATTTGGCACCTTATGAATGAAATTTTAAAGCATTTATTATGCTGACCATTCAAATCGATTAAGAACTAGAAAATATTGATCCCCACATGAAATAGAATCGATTGGCATAAAAAAAAAATTGAACTTTTTGCATTTTTTTTGCTAACTGTAAGTTTTTTACAAAATCTGTGAATGCAGTTCAAAATGTCCCAAAATGTTAGGGAAGGTCTTTTAAGAACGTTTTGCTGTAACTCTTGCCACCAGGCGGGCCGTGTGCTTGTCTGTCACCTAAGTGGTATAAAAAACATACATACATACTCCTTTATCCCCGGAGGGTTAGCCAGAGGTGTATTGTATGTATACCCGCATTTCACCAATCATTGAATTGTACGCAAACCTCTTACATTTTGATAATAAATTATACTTTTAATAGCATGTATTCTATTTCTAGGCTTTTGCTTCTTAATATTATGTATTTGTTTAACCGGTTTTTGCTTACAGACACTGTTAGTCAAGAAAAAACTGGGAGAGAGTTTGATTATCTCCAAATGGTACATGAATGGGGGAATACTTACATAAGTTCCGAATCAAAAATCATGGCACTCGAATTTAAAAGAGATGTATGCAGTCTTTGCTATGATCAGGTCTCAGGGTGTCCTTCTGATGGATGCACATATTCTAGTGCAGTCCGACAATCGAACTCTGGTAGCTTAGATACGGAATCAAGGCGGCACTCGATCCAGGAACCTTCTAGGCATAACTACAATTTAAACAATAAGCCTTCCCTTCAGTGTCAGTTCTTCAGTAGACATGAGTTTGAAAAGTGAGAAAATGGGGGTAAGTTTGGTACTTTGGTCGAATGAATGAAAAAACACAGCTCTTTAATTAAACAGTTACAATGTTTTAACTATCTAACTACATGAATTACTAAATATCTGACCCGTGAATCCCGTGATGCATTGCTAGGAATAATGGGAACTATTGCTGTTTCTTTCATACACATCGTTATCCATATCGCTACTATATGTTTAGGCTAGCTGTTGCCGGCAAAAAAACGGCGTGAAAAACGTGTTTTTTGTGAGTAAGCTAACTTCAATATTGTTCTATCAATGTGTGCATGTCATTGGTTGGATGTATAATATATCAACTTATGGCAAAAAAGTAGACATTTTTACATTGCATTGCATTGCTGCTGCGTGCTGGGTCTAAGAATAATTAGTATATAAGAGTGTGTAAATAGTAAATAAATTAATCTTGTTCCAACTGGTAAACCATCTTTTACTCACCTCCGCAATAGGGACTAAGGGATAGAGGGATGTTTAATTTCAGACATACATAACCCAGACTAAGCCTCAGATGCATGTCTTGAGTCAAATAGTTGTACATGTCATAGGTAAAATTTTTTCTTATTAAATTTTAATGATTAATTTCCAGATTGGCGAAATAACGGAGTCCCCTGATACAGAATATATGAGTACCTCAGCTATATTACATTATTGTAAATCGAAGGTATTTATTTCTGTTTAGTTAAAATGCCTGCAGATATGTATAAAGTTTAACGAGTGATATAGGTACTCTTACAAATAAGTTTAAACGAAACATTCATATTACGTAGCGGCATTGTTGGTGCCCATTGTTATTCGATATTTTCGTACATAATATTTTATACATAAGGCAACTAAACTCGGTAGCATAATTAACAAAATGTTATAAATACTAACACTGTGTTTTAATAAAAATACTACCATAGCCCTCCTCATCAGTGAATTCAACTGGTGCTGTAAATTCAAATATAGCTTTATTACATTATCAGAAGTTTATGTGAATATTACATGTTGAAATAAAACTATTTGATATTGTTTTCAGGTATTTTGAGAAAAGATAATTTTCAAGACAAAAAAGTGATTGTTCCTATAACTGCTCGGTCTATAAGTCCTGAGGGATATAACACAGTGGAATCATCATTCTCTGACCCTTTTTCCCAAGTCAGTTGGGGTCGGCTTTCCGTAAAGCGACTGCCACTGACCACAACTATCTGCCACACTCGCGCTGCCGTCCCTGAAGAAACCTCCTAATGCTTCTTGAAGAAACCCATATTGCAGGTGCATGGGCAAACCGCAGCAGGGAGTTCATTCCACAGCTTGAGTGTGCGTGGAATGAAGTTTCCTTCATACCGCACAGTGCTCACCATCTCAGGTTGCAATGTGTGGGGATGGTGCTGACGTAAATGTAGGTTAAGTCTAGTTTTAAATCTAAAAGTCTTGTTACAATAGCTACATTCGTAAGGCATTAAGTCCGTATGTATTATGGAATGTGATTTTAAGTGACGTTTCACACGGAAACTTTTCCCGCACTGTTCACAAACAAACGGTTTTCTTTTAAACGATCACTTCTTGTTTGTATTTATGTAGGAAGAGTTTTTTTTTTTCCTTGTTTTGGATATGGTTTCTGGGACCCGGATAAACATTTATATGTAAAGGCACGTAGTCCAAAGCAACATTTAAATACTAAAAATAATTGCATTTAAGTAAAAATAGATATGACAGAGTATTAATAATATTGAGTGCTTGGTAAGGATGAACTTCTTGCGGATTCTGGAGACGACTCCGACGTCCAGGAACTCGCCATATACGCACTCTTCTCAAATCAGGATGAAAACCGAAGCAAGATTCGTCGGAAAACAGAACCCGTGCCCATTGATGGTCGGTCCACTGTAAATGTGCGTTAGCCCACAATAAGCGAGGTACAGGGATGGATTATAGTCTGGAATAACACATAGGCTACTTTTTATCCAGGAAATGAGTTCCCATGGGTAGCAAGAATAGGATTGAAAATTCCCATGAGTGAAGCCGCAGGCATCAGCTAGTTGGAAAGAGATTCAACTAGAATATTTTTTAAAAAAAATACTTCTCGTCACGTGCCATCAGGTACTACAATACCATGTGCTTGTCTACTAAGAAGTATTAAAAAAAGATAAGATAAGATAAATCTTTTTTGTACACCAACAAATTACAGTACATGTACCTTCAGGACCTTAAGTCAAGTAAGTCTAACGTTATTCGCATCCGAATCTCTCACCTCGGAGTCTGGGGAAACTTAGATACGTATTACTGGGTATGTATGAGGTCCTATAAAATCTTCAAGGGATGGAATAACCTCATCAGCTATCCGATATACCTGTCCATTAACGGAATAGACTCTACAACAAGCGGATAAAAAATTGTCGTTCAATGAGTTTCTGGAGGAAAATAATGTGATGTTCCTCAGTTATGACGGAATCCCCCGACTGGGGAAGGTGATCATGTCTTGCAGACCGCAGCCCCACAATTGACTTTAGCCTACTAGTTACTATTATACGAAGTTAGGCGTCAATCCATACAAAATTGATGCGAGTCACTGGCAGGAAATGGTGACTGCAATACGATACCCGACAAGACACTATCTCATCGTGAGGTATCAGTAAAACTTTTAGATATTTTTATGATTAAATTCTGTTAAAACCAATGACGTATTAATACATTTTTTCGCCATTTTAGAGTATGGACAACATATCTATAGTTTAATAACACACCATTGGTTAAAACTGTATATTTAATTTCAAGTAAGAACTACCGTCCAGGGTAATAGTTTTTACATATAGTCTCATTTTTCACAAGTACAACTGTATTCCTGTGTGTTCGGTTAGTATTTTAATATTACCTCAGTATCAAAATAAACGGGATATTTATCATGTTTCATTCACTCAAAACAATGAAACATGCTAAATATCCCGTTTATTTTGGCTCTATCGACATCCAAGGTCAAATTATCCTCACCTGCTAGTTGATGAACCTGCCAAATAACGGACAAAGCTCTGACATAGAATTTTTTTACGTGCGGTAAATCCCCACGGATCCCACCCATCGTAGCCGGTGGGAGAGGTTATGAATTTTCCGGTGATTCAAGTCAAGTATTTTTTTTTCTTTCATACAATGAAATTCTATTTTTTGTTTATAAATACACTATTAATAATTAGGTACATTAAAATGTACAATAATACATTTTAATCGCCTAAATCCTCGGAGTGTTAGGCAGCGGACTGAGGCTCGTTCTTATACTCTGCTTTTATACTTTGTTTTGTTTTTTTACATGAGTATCTGTATGTATCCACTGTTTGGTGTGCAATGAAGAGTAGGTATCTATATATCTTACCTCTTGACCCCAAGAGGAGAGCCTGTGCTAGACAGTCGTCCGTCACAACGCGAAGTTATTATAACCGCAGTATTCTTTAGGGCGGAGGTACTTTCCCATTCGGACTGCTCAATTGGGCGGAAATACCACCGTGTCCCACCTCCTATACATTCTTCTCCCTTCTTTGACACCCTCGATTCGAATTCTATTATTTTGAGTATTAAAACTAGAAAGCTAAGTAAACAGAAAAATAGTCGAAGACAGAGAACACTGAAGAATTTAATTCAAGCTCCTCCAACAAGAACGGTGATCCTCTCCACTTCACATTACTTATGTGTAAACCCAACGAATTCACTGCCAGCAAAATTAACCCCATTGAAACAGAAAATAGAATTAAAAAATATATATGGACCACTTGCGCACAAATATTTATTCCCTATTAACTTTGATTAAGAAATTCGTCAATGTTATAGAAGCTATGTTCATTTAGCCATTTATATAATTCTTTTTCAAATATTTTAGTGCTTAGTCCTTTAAGATACATTGGTATTTTATTGTTAAACACCCCTATCCCTTAGTCGCCTCGTAGGACACCGCATGTGAAGGGATGGGTCTACTCTGCCGGGAACCGAGAATTAGTTAGAGCACATTTTAATATTATTCATGTCTTGAATGTTATTTTGTGAAAGGTTTAAAGTTACTCTGATTTGTAACTTGAATTATGTCCTATTTATAATCTGACGTGTCGAAAATGCCTCAGTGGAGTTTCTTGCGCCCTTTTTTCTCCACTAGCGCCTAGGAAGCGATGGTAAACTTAATTTCAAGCAGAATTTGAGGTCAAAAATATGTAATTACGTTGCGCTATTTTGATAAATAAACAATTTGAAATTGGAATTTTTGAAGATGTCAACCAATAATGATGACATTATTTTGTGAAAATAATATAAATCGTTTATATTAATTTTATTTGTTATCAGAATATGCCAAATTGTTCGTAGGTAGACAATTCATTATTATCATAAGTGTTTGCGCTTAACTCCCATTGTTTTCGCGTTTCGGGATCTAACTTAAAGGCAACAATATGGATGATGATAGGGTCCCATGTAGATACGTCAACCTTTAAATTTGTGAGAGGATCGTAGATAAAAAGTATGTTCATGTAATTAGAAGGCGGACACGTGATTGGCAATTAAACTTCCGTTGTTTAAGCTTACATTAAGTGCGCTTGCGCCGAGCGGGAGTTTATTCGAACAAAACACACCGTTAAACAGCACGGTCCGCGCTGCCGGCCGCCACGCGGTGGTATCTAATCAGCATATACGAATTAGGCTTTGAAGACCGAGGCGAAGGCAAAACCATGACAAATCATCACCTATCACGGCATGGCCACGTTCAAGTGAGCGTGGAAATCTCCGCAGCACAATTCTCCACAAAACGTGAACTTTATAACTCTCGTAGGGCCATGGTCTACGTGTACCCAAAGGACGGAGAAGGATGGGTCCTCTAGGCAGCGCAAACGGCGACAGCAAACATCCGCCCTAACAAACACGCACACCCTGGCTTTTGCACGAAAACTTTCCTCAAGAACATAGCCAGGGTAGAGAAATAATTGCATTTGAATACTGCTCTCTGATTGGGTATAATAACAAGTAAACAGTTCATGGACGTATGTCATTGGTTGATAAGTCGAAAATTTTCTTTTCTGTCATAGAGAAAATCATATTGAGACAATGGTGCTTATCCACCTGAAGACCCGAATTAACAAAAACTGCACGCAGCCTCGGGTATTCAGATGCCGGGGTGTAAGGGTCCAAAAGGCCCTCGTACCCCGGCATCGGTCACTTCATAATTCAATATCAATTTAATCACTTTTCATTCTGTGATGGTTTAAATAGGCATAAGCTATTCTTCTTATTACAAAAAAGATACCAATCGAATTGAACTTCCTCCTTTTGGGAAGTCGGTTAAATATGGACAATGGTGAATAACTAAGAAATAGTGCCCGGAAAACGACAATAGGTTCAATCTTTTGTTCATTTTTTCGAGTGCCGTTTGTGAGAGTTGTGTTAAGCAGGCCCACAGAGGACAGAATACTATCATTTTCTTCTCCATGAGCAGGCAGCAAACCACAGCAGCAAGCAGCAAACGATGTTTACTTTTTGCATTTTTTTAATCCAACCGCGAAGTGGCTGAACGAAAGATTAGGTACCTAAAGCTGAACTTCGATATTTCAGAACCTATTTCAAGCAACATGTCCTGAAATACCTGTCTCTGGGTACCGCCCCTTTCACTACCCACTACATAGTGTTAAAATAATACCTAACCGACACAGACATCATAAACAACAGTGCGTGCGACACGCCAACCATTAGCCTTGAAAGAAGAACTTAAATAAAGAGATATGAAAGCCGCCAAGCTAAAACAGAATCCATTAACAACGGATCAGTTTACAACATGCCACTTACACGTACCCTTTAATAATGAGACCTTTCACAATGACGTAAGATTTACCCGCTAATTGTGATAACTGATCGTCGATATGAGGCATAGGAAATCGATCTTTAATCGTAATTGCATTCAGATCCCTGTAATCCACACATAATCTATGTATAGTCACCGTTTTTCTTACGTACTAATATTATCGGAGATGCATACTGAGAGCTTTCGGACAGGATTTCTTCGAATTCTTTCCCTTACTGCTTTGACCACCTTTTTCGTACGAACACTACGTGGACGGCCAGATCTTTTTCTGTCACAAACAGAGGAGGTCTCATTGTACCTATTAATAGCCCGGTACACAAACATTGGACTAAAACCAAGCGTATGGAGAGTTTTAAACATTACATTCGGCTCCATACCAACTTTGTGTAATGCAATCACAGCGATTCGGTTTTCTTTATCACCCCACTCCATTTTATAAAATATTGTACAATGTATTGGCGCCAAAATTAAAAAGCACAATGAACAATCGTATAAAAATGTCAGATTCCAAATTCAAATGTAATATCTTTCTTATTTTAATTGTAACAGTACTTATGGCCAGACTAAGTATAGTGTACAGTGGCCCTGTGCTTACTCAGTACCTACGCTAGCACATTTGTACCTAACGTTACCAATAATATGTACATTCTTCTGTTTCGCCATATCTACGAAAGATCTCATCATTATTAAAACAACCAAATCGTAATTGCTTCCTTCAATTGTATGGTGTATCAGGCTTCTTCCTGGATACTATCGAAGTTTTTATAAACCAGAAGTATTAAGATTTCATGGCTTGAAGAATTAAAAAAAACACTGTTAAAAGTTCACAAGAAATATTAAATAAACCAATACTTGAAAAGAAGTATAATATTTTTGCTGGCCTCTTCTAATGTTCGCCATAGCATCATGGCATGCCATGGTGTGATGGCGCACATTAAGAGAAGCCTTCTTATGTCCATCACTTTTTTTAACACATAGGTGGCAGACAAGCACACTGACTGAAGGGAAATATTTTTTAAGCATTCATTCTTAACTCTATATTTAGCTTATCACGAACCACTTATGCTACTAATGACTTCGTTTAAGTAAAAGTGTTGTTTGTTTGTGTAAGTACAAGAATCTATATTAAATACTTGCGTATGAATCATTTATAAAAGGCCAATGAACTTTTGATCAAACGCCAAAATAATTACAATCAATTACCTAAGTAGGTATTACAGACTAATTGAGAACCTCTTGTTATTTGAGTCAGTTAAAAATCCATTATGCCCTTCCTCCTAAGTACTTATAAATCTCAAGCCGCTGAACATGGTTGACTAATGTATCGTCATTTCGGGATTCAGGACAAAGTATCGTTCTGGAAAGACTATAGGACCTAAGAAATAGTTGTAGCAAAATTCATAGCACTTTCCGACCCCTTCTGTGCCTCGAAAAACACGTTCGTCGGTCCCATTCTCACAATAATATTCTCTGCTCTAACAGAAAATTATTGTTAGTAGAGTTGCTTTTTTAAATAATTTTGAACTTATTTTATTTTATATACAACAGTAGAGAACCGTCCATTTTGTTTAAAGGAAGGTAGTTTACTTTAACTTGTGACTACGTCATCTGGAACTAGAACTTATCGCCCGTCCAATCGGGATCAGGGCATACCAAGCAATATTCAAATATCACCATTGTCATTCAAATTTGATATTCAATTTTACTTGTTTTGCACTAGGACTTACAGGAATCCCATATGAACAGCTCAGTGTTAGTGTAGCTTCATTTGAATTAAACTTTCCTAGTAGTGCAATTTGAGACTCTAACATTTAAATAATAAGTTCCTAATTCATTTGTTTCATATTGGGCAAGGCATTTAATAGTTCCAATGATATCAAAATGTTATTGATTTCAATTCCATTATGTAATATAGAAGTACTTAAATGACTCAATTTTCATAACATTAAATAACTTGAATTATTATGAGTACTTCAAGTTTGATATCCTTTCACAAATCTATCATTGTTATATTTAAGCTATATAGTGAATAAAGAATGTAACATACTGCTACCTATTTTGTTTGGGTGAAAGGATGGTGTTTTACCCAAGTACACCCTGGACTCTTAGGTGAAAACCTCAGATGCTACAGGCATAACATTATATATTTATGTTTAGCTACTATAAAAAAAAACAATGCTCAAACGTAAAATACATTAAACATTAGTGACAAGGTGCCGTGTATTATGATTATAAATGTCAATGGAAAATATTTTATTAAACGAATCATAGTCAACATTTGAAATTATGAGCCAACTATGTATTTTTCCACTAACAGACCTGATGATATTAAAACAAACAAAAATACGAATGACGTTTTTTTCTTTTATAAATCCTAGTAGGTTTTCAACGAAGTATAGAATGGTGAGTGGGTAACAATATAGTTGAAGAAATCAAGAGATTGAAGGTCCGATACTTGTCATCATTATTTTAGAGTTTTTCTGCTTTTAATTGGTCTTATACAATAGAACTACGAATAAATAACTGACAGTCATAAATTGCCATATTCTTTTGTGTACCTCTAAAACATAAAGAAAAGGTGGTCTCTGTGGCGTAGAGGTAGAACGTTCGACTGCTACGCAGGAGGTGCGGGTTCGATTCCTGCTCAGTGCAATTATTTGTAAACACGAATATGTATTTTTGCATTGGTCTGGGTGTTTCTATGTATAATATGTATGTATTTACAAAAAAAAGTATCTAAGTATGTTTCTTCGCATTCTAGATTCCATAACCCAAGTTTATTCAAAACACAAACACATATTCAGTATCAAAATAATCGGGATATTTACAATGTTGCATTGTTTCGAGTTTCCGATATTTCGGCGCTATTGCAAGCACCATGAAAAACCTTTTACTTTGTTCGCCTCCAATACTCCAGTTCCTTCGTGATCATGATACACTGAGAATATACATATAGGTATTTTACCAATTTCTACCAGTGGTCACGACTTGACTAGCTTGCGAGAGTCGAGAGGCATGCGGGGAACATTTTTTGTTCGCCTACCCACCATTTACTTTCATTATGAACTGTTAAAAAAGTCCCGAACCGTTGTATAGTTTTAAATTCACAGGACGATAGTTTAAAAATGTAATTTCGTTTATTGTATAACTTTTTTATAATTTGAAATGTCAGTTACCGAAGGCCATGTTAGAAATGACCGTAGGTACATATATCTTCCTAAAAATGATCTCAACGTGATGATAGTTCAATCGATTGCTATAAAAACGTTTGTTGACAATTAGTTGATATTTTAAAACCGTGATGTTGAATTATAAACATGGAAGCTTGTTTTAAGCTGTCAAGGAATGTGCGTGTGAGAGTGAGGCGCACAAATATTTACCAATAAATATTAGGTATCATATATTTATTGGTTAAAATAAAAGTTGCTTTTTTGCCAGGAAATGGTTCCCATAATGGGAATGTGATTAAAAAACCGAAGTTGCGGGCGTCAGCTAGTGGTGCCTAAAACAATGTCTCATACAATAAACAGTGTAGTAAATATTTTTCATGACAGGGACATGGGACAGATTTTTTTGGTGTATACTAGTATTATAAATCTTATGATTAGTCTTAATGTGACTATATATGAGGTGTGGGCACTGTTGGCGTTCGAGGCTCTCTATCTGAATAGTACATATGTACTTGAACGTGAGCTACGAGCTTGCCATGACTACCGTTCGAGGTAATCGATTCGTATAGGAAGTTTCTCATAAGGTGCCATAGACAAGCACTACTACACACAAATTCAACTAATTACTTATCAAACTAATTGGTGGCCTCGCTTCAAAATACTAGGACTAGGTACGCTCTGTGCATTTATATGACACACATTCAAAAGGTTCTTAGATTTATTTTCAAAAGTCCTACGCAGGCGGTCACTCAGAGCTTCAGGTATGGAGCTGTAGCTGGTATCACTGTCTAAATCAGACAAATCGTTGGCAGAATTATAAGACTCATCATCTGTGGATAACATGAATAGTATTTATTTAAAATATCAATCAACAATTGGAATATTAGAATATTGACATTGAAATTCCAATAATATAACTGAGCTTTTGATGTAGCAACCAAAACAATAACATTTTAGATACCATTTAACACTTTTACTGTCAGCAATGTTACGGCCTATGAACGTGTGCAATACCAAGGGAGTCACACTCGCGCTACCAACCCTGTAAACACAAGAGTTTCTGTGCCGTCAGTGTAAAAGACAAAGCAGGACAAGCTTTTGGTCTTCCCACTAACAGTATAAAAACTTTTCAGTGAGCTCTGGCTACCCTACTCACCGCCGGGAACAACATAATTTGACGAAAACAGTTTAATTGTAAAAGAGAATTGAAAATTATACTACAGCTTTGTCACTGGAAGTTGTTATTTTTTGTTGCTTTTGCAGTCTTCCGTGTTAATCGTAGTTGAATGGCGGGTAATTACTTCGTGTAAGAAGGAAAATGGTAGGTTCTTATGTGAGTTGTAAGAGTAAATAGATTATTCAGCATTCTGGACATTTCCAGTTTTTTCGCTTCTCGCCAGACATAGAAGATATGCCAATACACAGGGAGCAATAGTTCTTGTCACATGTAGACGAAGAACATTTGATGTTATTACTGTCCTTAGCATTCCTTAAACACCCGTGGACAACTATTAATCCCGACCGATGAGAGTTACAGTGATAACAATTCGAAGACCAATCCCTTGATGCTTTACACGTGAGGATATAGGGGAGACCTAGGAGATTAGGCTCTTCTCTCTCGGTGACTTTATCTCGTCCCGTGAGACGCCGTACGTACAGCAGTCTCGACCGGTCTATAATTGGGCAATGAGGATTTTTTAATTCCCATTATCACAACTAAAGTAAGCACCAGCAGGGCTAAAAAGGCCACTTTCGACGAATCGTATCCGCATTGCGTGGGATGAAGTTTCTTTCATACCGCACAGTGCGTACTGTCTCAGGTTGCAATGTGTGGGGATGAATACCCTGCCTACGGCGAGCGGTGCGATGATAGAATGTTGCTGTGGGCATCATGTCAAACAATTCATCTGAGCACAAACCATTGTATAGGCGGTGGAACTTTTGAATATCTAAATAAGCATTCAATATTTTTTCTCAAAAACGTGTCATTTGAATCAGTGTCAGATAATAACGCCCGGCTGGTTAATAATGCCCGTTAAAATAACAGTTGGGCGCTATTAGACTACATGGGCGCTATTACCATAGACATAGGTAGCGCCTTTATAATTTCAGAAACTATTAATACTTAATATAATAAAAATATTATCTAAGCGCAATTATCCATAGCTACTAATATATACTTATTAAACCAATAAGGTTATTATTACTATTATTATAAATGTCAAATATTTCGCCAAATCAACAAACGCCCAATTGCAAACACAAATAGCCAAATGTAGTGCCACCATTACAAGAATGCCATTTTTAATATGTATCAAAACAATTTTCAATTTGTCCATTGTCAGCTGTCAAGTAAACAAACTTTTTAATATTTTTTTATTAAGTTAAATTTACTGTACATCATCGTGTACAATAAAAAAGTTACTAAAATAATGTATAAAAACAGGTACGATATGGTTTTAAAATTTAGTTTCCAACTGTTATGCCATAAACTACACATATTAAGTATTTCAAAAATGTATTGGTCTTACGTCCTAGGTAGTGCTTCCAATTTGTTCCTAACAAGCATCCCTATTAGTGTCGCAAAGTAGGACAAGGCTATTGCAATTTATTGGTAACTACTTCCTAATTCCATACTGATACTGGAGCTATTTAACACGCACCCCATAAAACATATTGTCCAACCGAAAAACGAAATGAAGCTAATCTGAAGAACATAAATTCCTTTTCAGGATACGCTCAAACAAAATAACAACCTACTTTGGTTTTAGTTTGAGTGTTTGCTCCATTTTAATTAGATATTAACTTCACCTTTTTGTTTTTCAGATGATTCTTCCATGTGCAGCCTTGTTGCTTGTATTCTTTCTCCATCACCACACGCATTCTACATTTAAACCTTGCTCACTGGAATTTAGCAATTACATACTAAGAATTAAACTTGATAATAATATGCATAAAATAATTAACTATGTACGTTACTATTCTAAAGGATGAATGCAACACTTTGCTAAGTCGTGGGCGGTGTTGAGTGGTTAGATGGCAGTTGGTCACAAAAGCCAAGTCAAGGAAGAGTAAGAATGCAGCAACGAAGTACCCAAGGTGCAAGCTTTAGATGCATCTGGGATACGCTATAATGATAGGTGATGCGTACCTACCTAGGTAAGATGTGGCCTAGTATCCTAGAGCCTCGGCCTTCCTGGCCTTTTTGGCTGCCTTCCGGAGCCATAATGGTCTCCAGCTACCTCCGGGTGCGCTCCTCCTGCGTCACCCGCCACGCCCGCTGCTCCGCCTGCGCCGCGTCCTGACGCTTCTAGGCTATTGCCGGCTATTGCCGCCATGCAGAGCAAAATACACCAATTCGTAAAAAGGGAGAAATAGGAGAATGAACCAACCCAGCGGATCTAAAAAATCCACATTCCGCTAAAAACGATTATCTTTATGAGTGTTCATTAGTCTCAATAGATTCCAATTAATTTCACAAAATAGTCACTCATGTGAGCAAAATCCATCTCGCGCGTTGCTAGGAGACGCACCGATCAATACAGCCTCCGCCGGGCCGCCTAATTACCCTGCGCCCCGCTCTGCTCCCGCACTCCGTCGCCCACCCCTACCAGCGCGCCGCCCGCCCGCCCTCGCCCGAGGAAACTTCTCTCCGCCCGACCAACCGCACCACCACCGCCGCCTCTGCTGGATTTAAATATCGAATGATAGAATTCAAATTCAAATATTTTTCGCTTTGCGCCTTTGTTTGTTTTGACGAAAGCTCTTATTTCTTTTTTTTTAATTACCTTTTGAAAGTACCTTTGACGCAGCTATACGGCCTCTGATAAATGTTTTGTTTAAAATCATTGCGAGCGTTCAGGCACGTATATAAAGTACGTTTTAGGGGTATTACAACCTTCTATGATTAGGCACAAAAATAACGAGGTAGTAAGAAATACAGTAATTAACCGTACTTTAAACGTTTTTAATAATCTGTAGGACCTCCTAAAGCATTAGCAACAGCTCGACAACGGCGTGGCATACTTAGTATGAGATTTTCAAACATCGTCTGTGGAATATGGCTCAGTAATTATTGTCGAAATCAATTATTTTCCGAGTATGGTCGCCGGGCTCCCAAATCCGGTCACCAACCGGCACAACGAACCATATCGGGATTATGCGCGGCCTGGTGAGGCAGCCTCCCAAGGTGGTTAACCCCAGTTGGGCCCCTGTACTATACCGCGGGCGGCCAGCGGCACCACCGTTTCTACAGGTCTCCCTGTTCGGCGCAAATTCCGGTGGAGCAAACCAGTCCTAAAGTGGGGAGCGCGTATAGGCATACCACTAGGCTACCGTGGTCAGAGTTATAAATAAGTATCTAATATACCTACCGTAAGCCATCATTATTTCAGAACAAGATTCGCTGATTTCATTACTTTTATCAAACTACCTACGCAACCAGTGTTTTCCTTTGTTTCATTCAGAAAATACATATCATATGATTAAATAACTTAATGTTTGCAGTTGACGATAAATTCTGGAAGTTTGCTAAAAAATTAATCAGGTAAATAATGTGTGGTTGCGCCGGTGTAGAAACTGTATTTTGACACGGAAACACACTCCTTTTATACCCGTCTCCTCTCCCGCACTAACCATAGATATGGCTTCCGTCCGCCATTTGTGAAATATAGACACTCAGTCTCGCTTTGAACTAGCCAGCGTGATGACGGACCGCGCTCGCGTCTCTCAGAAATGATTAATGTTTGTTACATTTTACCGCTTCATAGACCTTTACCGATCGGATTGTGCCTCTCGTGTGTTCCTCGAGTGATCTAGTGATGCTGACGGCAGCTCCTGAGCAAGGAAGAGAAGATCCGTGTACCGGCTGCGATGAAAACACGTGTGTCGTGAAGGTTAGTGCATCCTCTCCTAATTTCTCGGGTTGCATTCATTGCTTGGATCACTCCCGCGGCAACCCGACCACCTGTCTTTTGTGTGTAAAGCGTCAATGGAACAGTTAGCTACTTCCCGCAATACAGTCCATTACCGCACGTTGTCAAGCGCCACCATTTTTGGTCCGGATCGAGCCGGATTCTTAGCCGTAGTTCGTATTTTGTTATTATTCTAATGGGAATAGGCGCATCGCACCTAAGTGCCTGGTTATTTTAGTAGAAAACCCCGCATCCAGACACTTAGGATTAGATTTGTTGTCCGTTCGCCGCTGGCTCGCATTGTACCTACCTAATACATAAATAGGTTAGGTATCATATCAACACTTAATCGTAGTTCACAATTTTCGCACCGCACCTAAGTGCCTGGTTATTTTAGTAGAAAACCCCGCATCCAGACATTTAGGCTTAGATCTTAGGTATACTAGACACCCTAGTGCATAGGCACAGTGTAATACCTAACGCATTTGGCTTTGTTTTGTTTTTTTCAATTACGTTGTTCTCGGCTCGCGTCGTATTTGCCTGGTACCTGCGTGGGTAGACACGTGGTTGTACCTCATTCCAATTCATACGAAAGTATTTTAATTTGAATAGATATTACGCAATACTTAGTCCCTGAAATAATAGTTGAACCTAGACAGCGACCATCGCGTAGGTACGACCTTGTTGCTATGCGCGTTTGTTCAAGCGTGCATTCACAGTTGTAGGTACCTACCTATCTGCCGAGTGTCGCTCGCGCCGCCTCGCTGCTCTGTACCGCTAAGATTAAGTCATTTCATATTTGTTGTTTACCTCACTTTAGTTTGAGATTTAATTGTAAACATGTCCCCAAAGGTTGATAGGACCGGTAAGGTTCAATTGAAACTTTTAAACGCTAAAAAAGAAATGATTTACTCTCGCGTACAATCGATTTATGATAATGCACTTAAAACCTCTGATTTGGTCATCAGAGATTCGTTCTTGTGTTCTATAGAAAACTTAGATAGTCTACGCGCGGATTTCGAAACCTTAGTACATGACATCAACGTTTTAGAGTTGAATTTGAATCCCGATTACTCAGTGAGTTATCAGGCCTTGTCGTCGTTTGACGATTTGTATTGTCGTATCAAACGCGTCGCTAGGAGTTTGGAGAAACCGGCTGACCTACCCAACCCCACTCGCGACCGACCTAAGTTGCCACCAATTCAAATACCCGAATTTGATGGTAACATTCGCAATTGGTGTCTATTTATAGATAGTTTTGAGAATACGATAGATAAGAACGATTCGTTGACAGATCACGAAAAATTGCATTATCTCGTTGAAAAATTGACTGGTAAAGCTATAACCGCTTGCGCTGGAATTACGTTTAGTGCCGGGAATTATAATTTAATTTTAAATACTTTGAAAGCTAAGTATGAGGATAAAAGATCGGTAGCTAACGCCTATTTAGATCAGATGTCTGATTTGAAATCTATTACGGCATGTAACGATCAAAACTTAGAGAAATTTCTAGATACTTTCGCGTCAGCTGTTCGCGCCGTAAAGAACTTGAAGATCGATGACCTCTGCGACTTCGTATTTTTGTATATGGGTTTAAAGAAATTAGATTCCGAAACCATTCGTTTGTTTGAGTCGGATCATCGCGGCAGTAAAATTCCTAAGTTCGAAGACTTAGAAAGTTTTGTTCGCGAGCATATAAAGGTATTGCAACGCTCTTCATCGAAACATGAAGGCGCGAAGAAGGTTGTTACTTCTGAACGCAAAATAGATGCCTCATCGAGGTCACCGAGGTCAACCCATACTTATGTTAATACCGCACCAGCACGTGTACAATCACCTGTTTGCTCTTTGTGTAGTACTCATCATTCGCAACTGTACAGGTGTCCTGGTTTTCTAAAGTTGTCACCTAGTGATCGTTATAAATTTGTTCGCGCTAATAATTTTTGTTTTAATTGTCTCGGTACTAAACACCGCGTTGTTTTATGTAATAGTAGAAATAGTTGTCGCAAATGTCAAGCGAGACACCACACTTTGCTTCATTTTGAGAATAGTAAGGCCGCATCCAATGTGAGCACGGTTGGCTCATCGAGCGGTGACACACGGCGGCCTGCGCCGCAGCCGCAGCCCGCGCTCGCGCGCGCTCCGGCCCGCCCGGTGACCGCCGCGGATGACGTCACCTTGTGTTCGTTCTCCGCTAGTGCTGCACTCACTACTGTGTGTCTTGCGACCGCTCGCGTTGTTATTGTTGATGCATTAGGTAAGCCGCGCATTGTTCGAGCGCTGTTAGATGGCGCTTCGCAAAGTAATTTCATTACTCAAGATTGTTGTCGGCGTCTTGGTTTCAATGTTGATAAGCGTTCAACCCGCTCAGTGGTGAAGGGTTTTGGAAGCTTACAGTCAGCTGTTCGTGGCACCGTTAAAACAAGGTTTAGATCTCGTTTTAATAATAATATTTGGTTTGACATGGATTCGCTCGTTATAGATAGAATAGCTGAACAGTTGCCTACCGTCCCGGTTGACACGTCTTTATTAACGAAATTTAAAGACTTGCCTTTAGCAGATGAGACTTACGCTGTTCCTGGAGTCGTCGATATATTGATCGGCGCTTCGATTCTCCCGCACCTCCAGTTATCACGTAAGGTTCAAGGGGGACCGACGTACCCCGCTCCGCACGCACTGGAAACAGTTCTTGGTTTTGTTATAATTGGTTCCGCACCCGCTTCTATAGATAGTTTTAGTCACTCGACTGCTTCGTTCTGTTGCACCGTCGAGCCGCCACTGGAGTCTACCATCCGCAAGTTTTCACTCGGTGGCTCCCGTGTATCCGCTGAAAAACGCTTTCTTTGTTTGGAACGAAAGATGCAGGCGTCCCCAAAGTCGAAGCGGGCCTATGATGAGGTTGTTAATGAATATTTAGATAAAGGTTACATCTCACCTGCGCCTGCGGACACTGGCGGGACCCAGCCTTCGTACATTATCCCGCACCGCGGAGTTATTAGAGAAGATAAGCTTACTACTAAAACTCCGCGTAGTTTTGGATGGCAGTGCTAAGACTAGCACTTCCGTGTCGCTTAATGACATTTTGTATTGTGGTCGGAATCTTTAAGGTAATTTATTTGACATAATTGTAAATTTTCGCATTAATATTAGTAGAATTTTAGCTTTTAGGACTCAACAGTCGCTTTGTGTTGGGCCCACTCTTCGCCCCATCGTTGGGACACATTCGTCGCTAATAGAGTGGCAAAAATTCAATCTGAATTGGCGCCACATAATCTCTTTCACGTTGCTGGCACCGACAACCCAGCCGGGTGTCTCTCTCGTGGATTGCTTCCTTCGCAAATTTTAGATCACCCGTTATGGTTTAGTGGACCGTCCTGGATTCATGCCGCGTTAGATAAGTGGCCAGTTAGTCAATTCAATCCCACTACGGTTTCCGAACCACCCGAGGAGAAGAAGCACTCGCTTGTTGTATCGGTCCCACGTGAAGAGACCCTTATTTTGTTGTTGGCTAATCGCGTCTCGTCTTGGTCGAGACTGTTGCGTTGTGTTGTTTGTTCGCCTCTGCCCTCTGCCTAGCCAGCGGTAGGCACGAGCTCCAATCTAGGTTTATATTTTAGTTGTTATTTCCCAAACCTAGATTTAGATTAGACTTTAGATTTGTTTCGCATTTGTCGTTTCGAAGGTAACCCTTCAAGCCGGGGGGAATGGTTGCGCCGGTGTAGAAACTGTATTTTGACACGGAAACACACTCCTTTTATACCCGTCTCCTCTCCCGCACTAACCATAGATATGGCTTCCGTCCGCCATTTGTGAAATATAGACACTCAGTCTCGCTTTGAACTAGCCAGCGTGATGACGGACCGCGCTCGCGTCTCTCAGAAATGATTAATGTTTGTTACATTTTACCGCTTCATAGACCTTTACCGATCGGATTGTGCCTCTCGTGTGTTCCTCGAGTGATCTAGTGATGCTGACGGCAGCTCCTGAGCAAGGAAGAGAAGATCCGTGTACCGGCTGCGATGAAAACACGTGTGTCGTGAAGGTTAGTGCATCCTCTCCTAATTTCTCGGGTTGCATTCATTGCTTGGATCACTCCCGCGGCAACCCGACCACCTGTCTTTTGTGTGTAAAGCGTCAATGGAACAGTTAGCTACTTCCCGCAATACAGTCCATTACCGCACGTTGTCAAGCGCCACCAATGTGTGTTTGGCAGTAAGACGAATTAATTAGCTGGAAATTCTATGCCCGACTACGGCTAAGCGCAAAAGGAGGGTTATGATTTCGACAGGCTATGTATGTATGTAGGTTAATCTGTTCCCTCATGCCACGACTATGATCGTGGGTTCGATTCTAGCTAAGTGCAAATGAATAATTGAATATGGGTGATTATCTTTATCCCTTAATACCTTATTTGCGGTCGCAGTAGTATTTCCACATATTGTCTTGACCCTCAATATCTTCATACCTGAAAATAAAATAAGTAATTTTATTTTAAAATAAGTAAGGGCTTGCACGCACTAGTATTTTGATCACCGTCACTATCAATAATGAAGGTGAGCGCACTTTGCTACGTGACAATTGTGTAATTTGAATGAACTCGGTGATAGTCACAGTGACAAAAGTTATTAGAGTCAATCAATCAGGAAAGAAGACATATGGGTAAATAGTAAGAAGCTCTCCTAAAGAAACACTAGTTATCGGGCGATACCCGTGGGAACCCTTAACGAGTAAAGGCTCTATTCTTATTCAGCTTTATTATATTTACGCTTGCCTGTAGGGAATAAGCTGAGGTTATTATATTACACTCATATTTCAATAGCTCCCATAATTTGGCTGGAGTATAATGCTGTCTATTGGGCTAGCCTGTCTCCATGCTATTAGGTAGACTTTCGAACAGAAATACCCGATAACAAGAGCATAATTTTATTAATCCTGGCATCATCTTCTTTTCATACATGTATGCCGGGATCTTGACCTAGCGAAGCCTGAGATTTACTAACACGTCATAACTCACGTGTTTCCTTCTTCACACAGTCCCAAGTTCTTTAAGCTGGTCGTGAAAAAGCATCTGATGAGGTCGCCAAGCTGAGTGCCACCATTGTAACATTACTTAGTGTCTGCAATGGTGACCCTCTTGCCTGAAATCTTGCCTTTAGCTTACCATCAGGTGAGGTGAAGTCAAATTGCCGTGTTTTTGAAAAGTACCAGGCACCAGCGTTCTTCTTGGTGAAGAGTGCCGTACTGGCGGCTTTTGCTAATGGGAAATCAACCGCTCTGGTTGTGGATGCTGGGGCGAGTCAAACGTCAGCAGTACCTGTTATTGATGGGTGAGCATCTATCTATTCAAATAATAGAAGCGGTGTCGCAAGTGAAGCACAACTCGTACTTCCTGGCGGGGCTGGCGCTGGGCCTGTGGCTGTCGCTGGCGCTGGTGCCGCTGGACGAGCGGCCCGCGGCGGCGTGCGCGCCCGGCGCCGCCCTCTCCCCCTCCGCCCTCTCCGCCGCCGCCGACGTCCAACAAACATTAACAAAAATATCTACTTATAGGTAAGTATTATCGACACTCCAGTCTAACTATGATGCGACTGAACTTCAATATATTTTTTTTATATCACTACGTACGACAAGCACATTGCCCACCTGATGGGAAGTGGCTACCGTGGCCTATGGACGTGTGTAACACTAGGGGAGTCACACTCGTACTATCTAGAGTGTATTTTATGATATTAGTTACTGTTATTCTGTTTGTATTGAGATCTTTGCAATAAAATTATTTTAACGGATTTCCTGTTATTGAGTGAGCACTTCAAGATATGAGACAAAAATCATCTCAGTCTACTCTTTTAATATGGTTGCTGAAAAGTAACCGAAATGTCGCTTCTCTGGTGTAACATACCACTTTCCATCAGATGGGCCGTGCGCTTGTCTGCCACCTAAGTGGTATAAAAAAACGGCTCTTAAGCTATTTATCCGGGAATAACGCGGCAACCAATTAATCAATTGATTAAGAGATGTCTTGTAACTTACGACAATCTAGACAATGTTGGGAGTCGAACGAGCATCAAGTTTTTTTTTATAATAAGACCAATCTCTTTACACTTCAAGTTTCACACACTTTTTTACTCATCTTTGTATTGCCATTATCTAGAAAAAAAATGGGGATGCCTACATATTATTTTTACTTAACTCGCGGTAGTTAATTTTTGCAACAAGAGAGTAGACAACAATATCTAGTCGGGGACCTCATCCCCGAAGAGGGCAGCTCGAAAGAGATGGCTCTGGGTAGGGTAAGGAGCGGGAGATTGTTTCTACGGCCCACACAGCGTGCGTTTTAGTCGGTTCGAGTACGACATAACCATCCCCGCTGGTTCAAGCGGAAGAGAGGTGGAGGAAGAGGAAAAAGACACAGTACAAATGATAGATTACTGTTTCTTTAGTACTTCGGTGGACTTTCCACAGACAGCTTGGCGGAGTTGGGAACCACTTAGGCGGCAGGGGAGTGCTGCCGACCCTGTAAGAACAGAGAGTTTCTGTGCCTCTCCGCCTCTCCTTTGAGCTCTTGCTACCCTTCTCACCGCTGAGAACACAACACGAGGTTATCATGACCACGGTATTACCAATGCCTGATACGCGCCTAACCCTCGACGGTACACGTCCTAATCATTACAGAAACCTGGTTGACCTCAAAAAATGATGCCAATCTGTATCAGCTACCAAATTACACCCACATACACAACTATAGCCAACATGGCAGGTGGTGTATCTATATTTTTACCAATAGATAACTTGTAAGACAACCTTAGTTAAGACATTCCTTAAGGCTACACGAGGAAGTTTTAGAGGGATCAAATGGAGTAATATCGTGTGTTATGTAAGTACATATTTGTTTAATCACGTCTGTTATCCCCGAACGGATAAGCAGAGGTATTAACACCTACATTTTATTATGTTTTTTAGGGGTTTTTTTAAATTATTCCGGAGACAATCTTCCCGGTGTTGTACCAAGTTTCTACCACCAGTCCACCAAGTTTCTACCACCAGTCCACCAAGTCCACATTCAGCATAACACTATCTATTCTAGGCCACGTGGTTCTCGGCAGAGTAGAATTTGGGTCACCGCATCGCTTCCAATGCGGTGTCGTACAAGGCGATTAATTAAGGGATAGGGTTGTTTAACATCTGACAGATATACACAGCCCAGACTCAGCCTCAGATTGAGGTTCGAGTCAACAATAGTGCCTGAAATACGGCAGTAGGCTCACCCCCTATTACATGAGACCGAACACAGTACCTTAAGATTATTATTAGAATTTTATATAAATACTGTGGAAAAGTACAAGTGTCTATTCAATATGTGTAGCAAGTGCCATCATTCAACAGTATAAACATATTTTGAAACATACTAAAGATATACATACAGACAGCCACACATCTAAAACACATACCTACTTACATAACTTTGAATGAAGCAAAGATGTTTAATCAATACACATTGCCATGACAACCATTACTGTAGAAAACAATGAACCGTAATGTGGAGTTAGTAATATTTAGGTATCTAATCCAGTTAGGGCATAAGTTAATGTAGATGCCTACCTCAAACACTGTTTAAGTATTAGCATGTATGAAAATGATAATAAACTGATTTTGATTTGATAATTCCTTCTTCATCCTGTCGTTTGTTCCAGCCGCAACATAAACTTGCACCTCGGAGTCTGGGGTCTGCTTTTTCCAGTGTTGTGTACGCTGTGCGCGTAACTCTTTGGCCGTTAATACATTAAATACAGTACAACGGGTCTACCATCACGTGCTATAGGCGTTTATTTTCTGGGAGAGAATGCGATATGAGCCAATACTGACTATATTCCGTCCCCCATTCTCGCTCAGTAAACTTCACTCATTGATTTGGTAGATAAAAGCAAGATAGAAGAGAGACAATGCGAGTTGTTTAAGTTTAACTTCGATGAATTCATTTATCTTTCTTTGATTTTACTTAGGTAGGTACTTTATTTATACCACTGAGGTAACAGACAAGCACACGGCCCACAATCATAACAATATTGCTGAATGGCATGTGGCAATAGCATGCAGACTTAAATGGTGCTAACGGTAACGGTATGCTGTACCCGATATGTTGCACCAAATTATAATAGAGCATCACACATCCTACGAGGCTTTTCTCATCTAAGGGTTAATTTCAATCAAGATTTTCCAAAGAAAATTAAAAACTCAAGTGTTTTTATCACCAATGTTTCTGCTTTTAGAATATTTCATAGTTTTTATTTATACATATAAAAATATGATTTCATATTTTTACACATTAAAAAAATATCAAATTAATTCCTTAATTTATAATAGTCAAGTATCTAAAGAGTCAACCCATTTATCTCGCCAAAGGGTAGGCAGATGTTTTAGTCCTGTATAATGGGGAACAATCCTGTTGCAACCAGGCTTTTATTAAACTCGTTTTTTGACCACGGCGACTCTTAACTAACAAGTGAGTGCTGGGCTAGTAGGTACCTTACCTAAACATAACATAACATAACATAACATAAACTCACGCCTATATCCCCGAAGGGGTAGGCAGAGGTGCTAGCACCCACATTTCGCCAGTTTATGTTTACTCCCAGGCCGGTGCTCATGGGGGGCGGAGGTCGTTCATCGACCTCGGACGCCCGAGTTGCCTTCGTACGCGGCCAGCTTGTCTTGCGATCCTTCGTCGTTCCCGCTGCCGCTCCCGCCCCGCCTCCTCCTTCACGAGCATTTGATTTGATTGAAGCTATCACTACTAACATTTATTCAGTCCGGAGTGACAGCTCCGCATGTAAGGGTCCGCAGAGTACGCCCTTGGTTTGGGCGTGAGTACGTGGAGGCTGTTGTTCTCCCTGGCTATGTTCTTGAGGAAAGTTTTCGTGCAAAAGCCGGGGTGTGCGTGTTTGTTAGGGCGAATGTTTGCTGTCGCCGTTTGCGCTGCCTAGAGGACCCATCCTTCTCCATCCTTTGGGTACACGTAGACCATGGCCCTACGAGTCAGATCTATGTGTGCCTCTACCGTTCCCATACAGGAGATGCTGAGACAACTGGTCTCTTTGAATATCTGAGTCAGGCGGCAGATGATGCGCAGGAGCGATTTCCGAAAAAGTCACAAAATATGGACACAGCAACAGTTTATTTAGCTTGGAGCTATTTCACTGATTTATTGATTTTTTACACTCGTTTTTAACACTGTCCACAATATATGTTAAAGATCTTATGTTTTTTTTTTAACTTTTCTTCGTTTTAGTAGATATTTATGTACTTGTACTTTTTTAAATCCAAAAATATTACGGAGACGATGTAAACAGTGGCACTGTGGCGCCCTCTCTCCATTTTTTTATTATGTAGGTACCTAATTAAAACTTGGTAACAAGTTCATTCACATTCACTGGAAACTTCGTCTTCGGTTAGAAACTTCGGATCCAAAACTTCATATGTAGATACATTTCGTGGTAGGAATCCTTACTTTATAAATTATATATATCCTTACTAATATTATAAATGTGAAAGTAACTCTGTCTGTCTGTCTGTCTGTCTGTCTGTCTGTTACGCTTTCACGCCTAAACCACTGAACCGATTTTGCTGAAATTTGGTACAGGGGTAGATTAGATCTTGGGAAAGGACATAGGCTATGTTTTGTTAGGCCGCCCACCGCTCGGGGGATGGAGTCGGCTTTGTGTTTGTGTCAAGCGCAATGCCAAGTTTTGAACTTCACGTCCGTTTGTGTTTTGGAGCGGACTTATTTAGACGATTATGTTAATTGTCTGTAACTTTGCATAGATAGGAAACGTAATTTTAAATTTTAAAAGCAACCTTCGAAGTTGTTATCTGTGATAAGTTTTATGATGAAAGAATCGTAACACTACTAAGTATTTATTTTCTTATTATTTTAAACAGAGACAGAGGTATTTTAATACATATTTGAATGTTGCCAAATTCTTTCGATCCAGCTCGATAGAGGACGCATCGGGCACTTACACGGAATTGTTGAAAATTATTAACATTTTTTTAAGCAGGTCTCACAACGACTTTGGTCAAACCGTGAAACAAGATCGAACACAAGATCTCATGCTAAGCTGCTGTCACTGAGCCATTATATATATTCTCTTAACTGAACCAAGAAAAACAAACCGCCATATCGTCCGATAGAGGTGAATTATCACCCACATTTCACCAATAATTGTATTCGGTCCCACGTAATAGGGGGTGAGCCTATTACCGTATTTCGGGCACTATTGTTGACTCGAGCCATCCATCTGAGGCTGAGTCTGGGCTGTATACATGTGTCCGGTGTTAAACAGCCCTATCCCTTAGTCGCCTTGTACAACACCATATGGGAAGAGATTTTCGCAGCAACGTTGGTACGTGTGTAGTACACTGTTCCACCTGTTGAAATGTTATTTACATATATATTTTTCGAAACATAATGTATATGTTTCGAAAAACATACACATAAATAAAATGTGCATTTAATTTATATTAAATATATTTAATTAAATAAAATATGAGTGTGTGACACTATCTCTTGCCGTGCGGTATCGTGCAAGGCGATTAAAGGATAGGGCTGTTTAACATCAGACAGAAATATACAGCCCAGACTCAGCCTCAGATGCACGACTCGAGTCAACAATAGTGCCCAGAATACGACAATAGGCCCACCCCCTATTACGTGGGACTGAATTAACGTCCCCATTTCACCAATAATTGTGTCCGGTCCCACGTAATAGGGCCTATTGCCGTATTCCGGGCAGTGTTGTTGACTCAAGTCATGCATCTGAGGCTGAGTCTGGGCTGTATATATCTGCCTGATGTTAAACAGCCCTATTCCTTAATCAAAAAATAGGAAGACTACATTGCAGTAGGAATTGAAAATGAAGTAGTACATTTGTAAATCAATGCGTAAGAAATTAATACTCCTGAATAAGGGCATGATCACAGCGGTTAACCAATATTCTGACTGAATTTATAGACGTTTTGGAACGAAAGATTTTGATCACAATTTCGAGGAATGGCGACCGCGTACGGGCAAACGTAGCGTAGGAGGCCCAACGCCCAGGTGGAAGGACGACCTCATCAAGGTCGCCGGGAAGCGCAGGATGCGGGCTGCTTTAGATCAGTCATTCTGGAAGTCTGTGGGAGAGGCCTATGTTCATACAAAAATACCTGTAACTCCACGTCCAGTTGAAATATCCATCATATACCGGACTGCAAACAGGGTAGTTTTCTGACGAATCATTTGCAGCTATAATATATTTCTGAACCTCACTTCTCAGACTCGGCAAGTCCGAACTTGTCTGGTCCAAATCCTTCACATTGAAGATTATTGCGTCGAAATAACGCAGAACACAAAATCAGGACAAGCCTTTGGTCTTCCCACTGACAGCACAAAAACTCTCCAGTGAGCTCTGGCTATCCTACTCACGAGGTTATTATAGCCGTCTCTCGCGTTGCCCACTTCCCTCGCCACTTCCCTGCCCTGTAGGGCTGAGTGTAAATAGGGCTTAATGGGTAGCTGAAGACATGTTGAGCATACGTCGACCCGAGGAGTCTCAAAACCCAAATTAAAACAATGATTAAAAATGGCTCGAAAATACAACTTTTTTACTTTGTGGCTTTGGAAGCTATGCCTATAGGGTCACGTGGGATGATTTTGAATTCAGGTTTGACAGCCGGCGATCCATCTGACCTGTCTAACTATAGACCGATTTCCTTGGCTTGTGTCATTGCCAAGGTGCTGGACAGTCTGCTTGGCTGGCAATTAGACAAGCACATAGAACTTAATGACTCGCAATTTGGCTTTCGTTCTGGGTTATCCACAGAAAGTGCTATTTATTGCCTCAAGGAGACTGATATAATAATGGATTTCGAAAAATTTCATTCGGAAATTAGTACTAAGCCTATCAAGAATAAGTGTGATAATGCTGTGAAATGTGAAGATTTTTAGCATGATTCGCAGCATCGCAATCAACGTTTATTTTTGAACTTGTTCTCTGATCTTTTGTGTGATATGTGGAAAGATTAGTCATGTGAAAGTTTAGCGACACTAGTTTCCATAATAACAAGGTTCAAGGGCCTTTCACCATCATATTCTGATGTGAAAACCTTGAAAAGCCGTGGTTCCCGGCCTAGTAGTACCTGGATAAATCTTGAGTTTAAAGCCATGTGTCTATGAAGCCTCACCTATACCTTCGAGACCTTTGACTGTTTATGACATAACATAACATAAACTTACGCCTATATCTCCGGAGGGGTCGGCAGAGGTGCTAGCACCCACATTTAACCGTTTCAATTACAAAAAGTTAATCCTACCTCCATTGCTGTCATCTATATTGTGTATTTTTGTAGGTGAACAATTTGTTTTATATTATAAAAACAGTATATAAATAGGTACCAGAAACTAACCCACATGGTTTCCGGCAGAGTAGAATTTGGGCCACCCTATCTCTTCCCATGCTGTGTCATACAAGGCGACTAAGCAATAGGGCTGTTTAACATTAGACAGATACTCAGCCTTGGATGCATGGCTTGAGTAAACAATAGTGCCCGGAATACGGCAATAGACTCGGAATTAGTACCCAGCAGGTAGGTAGGTGCAGACTACTGAGGTTCGACATCGTAAGTTTATACTCTAGCTACAAGTCACCGCTCACAACGAAACGACCTAGGCACCTAGGTCTGTCTCAGACCGCTAACACAGTCTAACGTTCTAGTCATTGTTATTTTAAGATATGTTAAAAAAAATAAATCACACGACACACAATGATGAGGTAGAATTTATCTTGTTAGCGATAAAAGAATCGCGTCGTCACATAAGTAAGGATGACTGTATCAAAATCATCCTCATTCTGCCATGTGTAATGACTATCAGAACCAAACTTAACTGTATGCACAGTTTCCGGTCGCAAAGTGTGAGTCTGAGGATGAATTCTCTGCCTGTGGTGAGCGGTGTGATGATAGAATGTAACCTTGTACATCATGTCGAAAAATTCTTCCAATATAAATACGTTATATACGTGTGTTAAATACGTGATTCTCATTCTCGCCTTTTAGGAGGGTGTTTAAAACCCGTACATTTACAAGCCATATATCTCTTAAAACGGCTGCTTCAATGGTTGTTTGAATATACACTTAGCGTGTAGGTAATTATCAAGCAATTAATATTGGCTATTTATACTAAGACTAATTTTGTGAACCAAGCATCTCTATTTATCGTGTACCTACCCAACAACTTGGAATTTTGTTCTATTTAACTTCTCATCAGGTGGGCCGTGTGCTTGTCTGCCACCGAAGTTGAATAAAAACCGAAAATTTATTTTTTGCATAACATTTCAATAAAATTGCCATCTGTCCTATATGTATATCCGATAGCCACATATATCGTATGAAAATTCCCCAGTTCATGCCACATGAAGACGTTTGTTAATAACGGAGACCACCATACCATGTTACTTGGTAAGTTTTGAGTCAAATAACTGAACACCCCATGTGCTTTGCGTATGTACATAAATCGTACGAGCTTATGTAGCAGTGCTACGGAAGTAACTAATAAACTCGTACACAACGTAGCTCTCCGTGTACTCACATATGGTTTTTGTTTCTTTTTTTTACGTGCGCAAAATCCCTGCGGATACCATTGTCACACGGTATGTGTAAGTAATGGTGACCCTCTTTTCTGAGACTTTGCCTTCAGCTTACCATCAGTCAAGGCGAAGTCTAATTGACGTGTTCTATATAAAAAAAAACCCCCTATAACGTAGGGTCAAATAAAATGATTGGTGAAATGTGGGTGTTGGTTCAGAAAATCTTTGGGATCTTTGTTGAAAAGCTCCAAATTTTTCCGTGCGTAAAGAACCCGCATAAGTTTCTGCTCCCTTGTGAGTTCTAATGGAACCCACCGTAAACAATATTTCTTCCTTTCTAAAATGGTTTCCATAATAGTGGATACCTTATCTTCGTCCATATTCACTCCGGATTTTGTAATGACGTCTGTCATCCGGATTCCGCCGTCAGGTCCAGTGTAAATGGAGGTGACCTCTTCCATAAGCTACGTTGACTACGTTGTGTGGTAGACTATGATCTACTACTACCACGATGTCTCCAATTTGCAAGGGTCGTCCCTGGCTGCTCTGCTCGGCACTATGCTAAATTACTTGTGCTTGGAGTGAGTTCACGTCGGTAGTGTAATGACCAGGATTCGAACCCGGGACCACTAGATCGTTAGGCCGACTCCTTTACCACTAAGCTACCGATGCTTATAGGTGCTTGACAGGGGCCCTATCAATATGTTGAGTGGGGTTGATGGCAAGCCCATAGCTCATCATATGCTTTTTAATGCCCCGCTTAAAAGCACCCGGGACTGTAGGAAGAAGGAAACACGTGAGTTGGTAATGAATTCCAGGCCTTAATGGTGCGACAGAGGAAAGAGTCTCCGAACCGCTTGGTTCTTGATCGGATGTTTTACAATGGCGTGTTTCCAGTCCTGGGGAAGAAGACTGTTCGCAAATGATAATTGCATAAGATACGCCAACACAGGAGCCAGGGTGTCAGTGCTGTTCCTTAGTACTATATTAGGTATGTCATCTGGTCCGGCCGATGAATTCACATTAAGACTCTTAAGGATTTTGATCACGTCATTTGTAGAGAAATTTACATCACATAAAGATTCATTAACGCGCGGACTACAAATATGTGGTAGGTGGTTTAAAGGTGGCTCCTTGGAATAAGCTTTATGAAACTCATCTGCAAATGCATTAGCAATATCAGCTGGGTCAGTCATAAGGTCACCCCTTGAGTTCCTCATAGCAGGTGGGATTGACACCTTAGATGATATACAGCTACGGATGTATGAATAGAATGATTTATCCCCACCATTTAATATGTTAGATTCAAATTGCCTTCTTAGTCTTCTAGATTCAGTCACACATTTGTTACTAATCATCCTGTAGTTCAACATGAATACTTAATATTGCCGACGAAATTTCTCCACTTAAAGTGTAATTTGAATAGTTTAGACTGAATTTAGTGATAGGTTATGGCTTATAGTAATAACTGTAGGTAATCCATAAAACCGCTGGACTTAGAATATCCAAAACATTTACACGACTTACATTCGGATCTGCCGTTATGTCCTGAAAATAAATGTTATGGTGGTAGTAAAGACAAAAAATTGATTCCAAACAACAAGTTCTCTTTAATTTGAAAAATTATTACGGTCATTATTTTTAACGCCAAGACAAACAATACAACTCTCCGTCATCAACAAAATCGCAACAATGAATATTTATTTCAAACTTCAGTCAGACAATGACAGTGATAAGTGACAGGATAGGGCTCCGATTTGTGTGTGTTTCCCCGGTCAGCGGTTAAGACTCCGTACTACAAGGCGAAATATGACCTAACAGCTGCTAATGGTAGTGTGATTCATACCTATGGTCCCATTCAACTCAACCTAGACCTAGGGCTTCGCCGAGCATTTGGATGGAAATTCACCATAGCTGACGTTTCGAAACCAATCATAGGCATAGATTTTTTAAGCTTTTATAATCTGCTTATAGATTGCCGTAACCACAGGCTCATTGATGGCACCACAGCACTCACCGTGTCAGCCGCAGATAAATACTTAATAGAGAAAACTAGTCTCCTACTTGACGAGGTATTTAGGTACCTGTAAGTATAGGTAGGTGTACCTACAGTGATAGGATTTCTTCTGATCATATCAATATTTATTTACATTAGGGTTAAATAATATCTACATATCTATACAATATCTCCGTATTTAAGAAATACTAGTAAGATAATATTATCATTTAATGATAAAAATTGTAACATTGGGAAAGCTTAAATTATTTCATATAATTATCTTATGTTATTATCTCAGAAAATAGTTAAATTGCCATATGCTATAAAAGTGTCATTAACTGAATGCATATTAGAGTTATTTTCCATAAATTTGCATAGTGAAACGTAGATACTTAATCATAGATAGTACGGTAATTACAAATGTTGTGAAGACTGTTGTCTTAGCCGTTTATTTGTAATAGAATTGTTTCATTGTTCTGTACTTACAGTTCAAATTTTGAACGTTGAAAGCTATAATTTTGTCCTTATACATAGTGTGTGCGCGCCATTTTTTAAAGCCGCCATGTTCCTGCATGCTATGTCTATAAAGCGTAGCAAAATGAACTCTTTGAACTTTGTGTGATTACTTTATTATCGGTTAATATGTGTAGGTAGGTAAGATGGTATTGGTCAGCATAGCAGACCATGACTCATCTGCTGATATGAGTTGAATATACACTGGAGGATCTTATGAGTACCTCCAAAAACATCAATTCAATTTGACAATTGACAGTTTGACAGTTATCTTAATCATCTTAATCCCAGTTGTATCCCAAGCTTGAACCACAGAGTCTGCGGTCTACCACGTTCGATGCAAGAACAGAAGTGAATTACTTAAATATATTTGTCACGGAATCGCAGGTGTACAGTGAGTCATTTAGCTGACGGCGCACGGCGACACGAGGTATGGAGTGCTGACGATGCGACGATGCAGCAGAAATTGTAGTATATTAAAGTATGTATTTTGAAAAATAAATGTATATGTATATAATACGAGTATCTAAGACGCAAAACCGGGCTTAGATTCATCATATTAGTCTAGAACCTGCATCCCATTATCTTGAGTCCGGGTTCTTTAGACCGGGTTTTCATGCGGAGGAATTCCATGACGCATTTTAACTTTGGTTTATTTAATTATTATTTATCTAACTATGTAAATATTATCATAGATTTAATTACACATGATTTATCAAAAGTATGTAGTTAGTTACTTACCCTATGTTATACATATATAATATGTGATATGAATAAAATTATGATCATTAAATATATTGACAATATGAATACAAGGTACATCTTTAACCCGAGAAAGTAATATGTATAAGTAATGCCTAATCCACTATGTGTTGAATGTATAATAATTATCTTTCCCTTTTATTTCTTTCATTGTTACGCTTTTGGCACGTAGAATGTAGGCCCTTCTTAAAACTAAAAGTCCACTGTTCTGTAGATATCATTCTAATTCTCACTTTTGTTTTCGTTATTTTATTCTTAACTGCTAATTAAAACACTAATGTTTTAATTAGCAGTTAAGTAATAAGTATGTAAATAAAAAATTGCTATTGCATTTTTATAAGACCTACCTAAGTAACCTTTTAGAAGAATAATATAATTTGTGTTAGAATGATTGAAAAGTGAAAAGTTTTGATGTGGTTATATTTTTTTTATACAACTCAGGTGGTAGACAAGCACACGGCCCACCTGATGGAATGTGGTTACCATGACCTAATGAACGTGTGTAACACCAGTGGAGTCACATCCGTGCTGCCGACCCTGTAAGAACAGAGATTTTGTGTTGTCAGTGTAGAGGACAAAGAATGCAGTATATTTTCTACTATCTGGGCTTAACTCTAACTGATAATAACTCTGGCTAAGGTCTAAGTGGCTGAAATAAATTGCTCCTGATAAGGAATCCAATATATCTGTGATATTTGGTAAAGGGAATTTATCGTCTTTAAGATAATTATTTAATTTCCGATAATCAATAACAATACGCCATTTTTTATTACCACTATTATCACATTTTTTTGGGACTAAAAGAACAGGGCTAGACCATTCACTCATGCTCTCCTCTATAATATCATTACGTAACATATCGTTGATTTGTTTATCAACCTCATATTTTTGACTTCTGGGGAGCCTATAAGGCTTAGTATGACACATCACAGTCAGCGTCGCTGCGCGACAGAGAACGGTAGTGTGCACGCGCGCTGTCTAGTAGTTTTATCGCGATGTCACCTACGACTACCCTCAAGTGTGCGTCGTGTAATATAGTTATTTGTGAACTTCTTGCATTCATACAAAATAAGCAAGATGTGATGGATGAAAAATCCTTAGTGACGTTGTGTGTATCTGGTTTCTCGGAAGAGGACATTAATGACGCTAAAAGTCTGTTGTTTTCGGCGGTATCACAACGGAAAATAGCACGAAAAAAGCCAAAGAAATCGTTTAAAGATCTGCATGATGTCATAGCTGTGTTTAAGGAGTCTAATCCAGATGAATTGCCTGTGTTTGTGGCCAAGGACTTACAGAGGCTCCCACCATTAACCTTCGATCATATTGACGCCTCTCGATTGCTCAAGGATTTAATTGTGCTTAAACAAGAGTTGCAGACAATAAAGAATACATATGTTACCCAGGAGCAGCTCGGGGAGGTCAGGACAGATTTGCTACAAAATAGATATGCTTCACTCATCGATATCCCGGACAATTTTATAAACTTAAAAAGAGGGGGTGGGTGCCGAAAAAGTGAATGTTACGATAGTGGGCCGATCGGTCTACCGCATATACCGCTATCTATATCAACACGGCCGGATAATAACTCAGTTGATGTTTGCCTCGACGGTCGGCGTTCGCTGTCTCGCTCGCACTCAGGTGAAGTAGTGAGTTCGTCTCCCTTACAGCCGGTAACTTCACCGATTCAAGAGCGGCCGCCGCCGCCTGCGCTGTCCATGTCACTGTCAAATGGTAACTTTCGTGACATCTTGCCTACTGCCTTTAATAATAGCGTTTTTGTCTCCCCGTCGCCAACAAGAGTTGATACTCTGGCTGCTGAGGTTATACCTGAATTTTCGACACAAGAAGTAAAAGAAATGGGAATGAAGAAGTGTGATGGTGTGGGCGAGTGGACCGTGGTTGAACGCGGAAGGCGTAGAAGATATAGGAATCGATTTGAGATTGTACAAGGCAAAGCCACTTCGGACCCTCAGGAAAAGTTTAAGGCAGCGGATATAAAAGTTCCTTTGTTTATAAATAATGTGGACAATAGTACGAAGGAGGCTGATATCAAGGAGTATATTTATAGCAAAATGCAGGTTAAGGTGAACATAAGGAAAATTAACTCTAAAGAACAAAAGAAATACAGTGCCTACATTGTTTACGTGCCTAAGATAAAGTTACCTGACTTTCTTAATGACAGAATGTGGCCTGAGGGAATATTCTTCAGACGTTTCGTTGATTTCAATCGAAAGACTAGACTAGCTAATATTGAAAATAATAAAAATCAGTAATGGGGAACAATGACAGAGCAAAGTTTATCACCTTCAACTGTAGATCGCTCACGAGATCGTTGGAATGTATTAGAGCTTTATGTCTATCGTCGCACTTGATTGCACTGCAGGAAACATGTCTTCTACCTCATGACATCCCGCTGTTGGGTACAGTGCATAAGGATTTCGAGTTCACAGGGAAGTCAGCTGTTGATACGTCGGAAAGCGTTCTTCGTGGGCGCCCCTATGGTGGGGTAGCTATCCTCTGGCGGAGGGGTGTGTTCAACTCTGTATCGGTAGTGCCATGTACCAATGACCGTATCGTAGCAGTGAGAGTGCAAACCGTGGACTGTTCATTCCTGGTGTTTTCAGTGTATATGCCCACGGATGATGCCACAAACTTAGTGGAGTTCACACAGTGCCTGGGTGAGATAAGTGCAATTATAAACAGCTGTGACACTGAGTTCAGTTACATCCTTGGTGATTTCAATGCTCACCCAGGTAGGCGGTTTGGTATTGAGCTGATGGGTTTCTGTGAAGACCAGGACTGGTTGTGCGTGGACATGGAGATACTTGGTACGGACTCAGGCGCCTACACTTATGTAAGTGACAGTCATGGTACTAATAGTTGGTTGGACCATTGCATAGTGTCCCAGGCAGCTAGGAGTTCAGTAGATGATGTGAAAATAATTCATGATACTTTTTGGTCAGACCATTTTCCTCTGGAAATACACTGTAACTTTAGTATATTAATACCAAAAAATATGAGATGGAGATGGGGAGGAATTCTTTGATAATAACTTTTAAACTTTCGCGTTCCATAATATACAATAATGTTTAGGGGAATTAACGCGATCAGTGTTTACATATTCGTGACTATTTAAAAAAAAAATCGTCCAGCACTTACGATGGCTGGGTTCCAGTCGAGCGACACGATGCCCAAGTTCGGACACGTGACGGACCTGCGCGAGCAGTGGCTCGTACGGACCGATGGTGCTCTTGCGAATGCCGACCCTATAAGAACAGATGTTTTCTTTGCCGTCAGTGCAAAAGACACAACCAGGACAAGCCTTCAGTCTTCCCACTGACAGCACAAAAACTCTCCAGTGAGCTCTGGCTACCCTACTTACCGCTGGAAACACAACAGAGCAGTCCGACTGGGGAAGTCAATGTCTCTGATTAAGTTGTGAGTATTGCGAGCCAGCGTTGATGCACGCACCTCCCAGACGTTGTTGCCTCGTGATCTTCGCGACATGGGCACAAAACTTGCGGGGATACCAAAAGCTGTGGCGCCGTTTAAACTTGAATAGAGAATATTGCTCGAATTTCCACAGTCTTCTTTGATTGAAGTTCTAAGCCGAGGCAAGCTCTGAATTCTTCGCCAGCTCTCGCTATATTATATACTCTTCCACAGAATTTAGATAATCCGCCTGGTAACGGCATGCAGACTGGACTAGGTTTGCGACCTGGTAAAATAAAAATCAAAATGATGTTGTGGTATTGCCGCCCAATTGAGCAGTCCGACTGGGGAAGTACCTCCACCCTACAGAATACGGCGGTTATTTTGTGTTGTATTCCCGGCGGTGAGTAGGGTAGCCAGAGCTCACTGGAGAGTTTTTGTGCTGTCAGTGGGATAATCAGATGGGTACGAAAGATATACCATACCAGTGACAATCTTGTCTCTGGCAACTGATGACCCAAGAAATTCTAATGAGCTTTTGGTGGTAATTTCTAACATTTGAGTTTGAGATTGAACTAGCCACACAAATACTTAATAGTTCACTATTGAATTGATCAAATATCATTTAATATTTACACAATGTACACGGAAGTTATTTAAATTAAAATATATAAAAAAAAACCCGTATAATATTTTGTATTAAATTGCTTATAAAGTACTAAAGTAAATTTAGTTTTAATAGTTTAATACATGTGATATTGTAACCCATAACGTGAGTTTCACATAAGGTATAAAAAAAACGTTGATAGTTGCACGATATCTTCACTTTTGTCATTCCAATAACTGTCTAGTCCTATAACTTCATAGACCTTATGACGCCGTCACATAATTACAGGGCCACGACACATTTAGCCAGTTTATGTTAAGGGCCCAATGTAATAGGTGGCGAGCCAGTTGCCATTAACCGGGCACTTATAAACCTGCGATAAATACACACAACATCGAAAAGCATCGAAAAGTCATTGGTGTGTGCTATGGTTAAACCTGGGATCGAACCCAATATCGCTGTATACGGTAATTTATAAATGTAAACCGTGGAAAGTAATTAATTTGTATGTTTTTAATGAATTAATTGAATGAATGAGTTGAATACAATTATAATTTACATCCGTGAGTATTTCCATTGCGATAGTCAAATTTATTGCTAAATTTTTGCTCGCGGTTGCGCCCGCCCAAATCGCACGGCTTGGTACTTACGAATTTAATTATAAATCTTATGTCCGCGTTATCGCTGTCCCGATACTTATATAAGTAGCCTTACAATACATTTATTTTATTTCATTTCCTTTATCGCATAGCAAACTGCTGTCTTGTGCATAACGTTATTAACAAGGCGTAACGCCAAGGAAAATTGTGCAAAAGTATAATAAAGAAAAATATGTGCGAAAATAAAATATTTGTGTAGTATCTACGTATTAGAGCAGACAAACTGCTTCGATACGAAATAAACAAGCAAATTATATCATTTAAATACTGAGATAAATTTAAACCTAACTGTTCAAATATTTGGATTGACTTGATTTGAATATTTAAAATTGAGGCTAAAAACCACATAGATAAGTAGTTATTCTATAAATAAACGTAGATCTGATTTTAATATAGTAAAACTATGTGCGCGCCCGAGGCTATTATTCTGTAGAATTATTTCTTAAAACGCATTTAAATGTATTAAAATAGACCTGACGAAACCTGAACACAAATATTATTTTAACCGACTCAATAAATTTGCACAGAGATTCTCAATTTATTTAATTATATATTTATCTAAAATAATAATAATAAAGTGGCCTAGCTGTGTATTTATTAGGTTAAACTCAGAATGTTTATTTGAATGTAGATTACTTAGAATTGAGATATTGTTTCTATTTTATATTCCATGTCAAATATGTATAAAATAATACGTTATTTAATTATTAAAAAAAAAATATTCTAAGTTAAATGACATATTTGTGAACTATTATATATTTATTAGAAAAAAACTTTAATGAGTAAAGGTTACTATAAAATGGATGAGTACCTTAATGATGTTAATGCGTGGTCAACATAAATCTCTTGCTTGCTCGCACAAAATAAATTGTAAACAAAACAAATTTATAAAAGAAAAATAAACTAGTTCTAATGTAGTTCGCTGAGTTTCTTGCTGGCACCACATTGCGGGTGAGGTTGATTTTGCGAGAAATAGTCTCGTGACCTTGGTGCAAGAGATAATTATGTCTCACCAACTTAAACGCATGCCGTCTGCGTTTTAATCGGTTCAAGTCCGACATAACCACCGTAACCGGGGGGAGGCGGGTATTCTCGACTTTTTGGGGGTTGTTTTTATGAAGGAGGTTTATTAAATTTTTAATTTTTAAAATATTTTACATATCTACATTCTTGCAAATTTAACTTAGCTATATTAACAAGCTCATAATTTTACAATTTAAACTGTATTTCCAAGAATTACTGAATTGTTTATAACTTTATACCATTAGCAGTCAAAAATATATCACAATAATGTGTAGCTCCTTGCTATTAAACCGTAAGGGTTCCCAGAAGACTGGCAGCACTGCCACGTTGTATGGCAATGGCAATGCTTATTCTCTGATCTAAGAGGACAGCCTTCTGTTCACAAGAATGATTATTATTTTGTTTACTTTTTGTAGAGAGAAAGACATTTTTTACCTGCATGGGTTGCTTGGGTTCGATCCCGAGTTTAAAGTATTTGTAATAGTAAAAAGAAGGGAAATTATTTTAAGTTTATTTCTTATTTACAAGGTTATTTCTTATTTACTTAAGAATAATTAATTATCTTTGTTGTAGTGTATATCATTATAGTAACTATAATAAAGCACTGGGTTTAAGACCTAGACTGACGTAGCTTGCATCGCACAATACATTGAATAAGTGGCTTTTGGAACTAGTAATGCGTGTAAACATTTAATACTTCGTCGCAATAAAATACTCTCATATACATTCATTTAAAGTGTATTTAAATAATTTCAGCCTCAAGGAAAATCAACAAAAGAGGACGCCAAAAATAAACGAATATTTCCCACAATACGCTCAGATAATACTACGCGAATTCTTTGCACAGCGGGCTTGAGACGACAAGCCATCGCCATTGCATGTACTGATATAGTATATAAGTATACTGTACGAGTATACAGAGTGGTACCCGATTGGCCGTCGTAACGCCCAATAAGGTGTAGTCAGTTTTTTGATTCACAGTGAATCATTCTCTTCATAGAAATCCAAGCGTACTTAGGTACAATAAGCTATACACTATTGTATGAATACCTACTATCAACAAACTACGACCCACAGATGGCGTGCGTTTTTTTCTTTATACCACTTAGGTGGCAGACAAGCGCACGGCCCACCTGATGGAACGTGGTTACCGTGGCCTATGAACGTGTGTAACACCAGAGAATCGCGCTGCCGACCCTGTACCTAAGCGTTTTAGTCGGTTCACTCCTTTCGGCGGGCGTGGATAAACCGTTAAAAAAAGTGTTTATACCTATGGAAGATAGTTGTCTTTGTACTATGTAATCGGCTTGTACTTCAAGCTCGCGATGTAAGGTAGGTAGGTAGTACTTACGCCGGTAATAAAAGTTCGAAGGAGTTCTAAAGAAGTATAATAGTTCGTAAGCACAGTATACACAACACAGAAGTTAACGATAGCACAGAGGATATAGAAGTAGGATAGAGAGAATAGCACAGTGATAGAAAACAGAACATACAAATTACTATTATCAATACGCGGTAGGCGGTAAAAGTATTTCTTTGTCAGTTTGTCATGTCAAATTGCATTGCACCGGCGAATAATTCAATTAATTATTTGCTACGGCCGAATACATACGTCGTAAAGCTTTTCTCTCTTGAAGATTTCTTTTTAATAGTGTTAAAGTGCAAAGATCCATTACTGCGGTACGTAAAGTGATGCTCAATAAGCGGTCGTGTTAGCAAATAACATTTGAGTAATATTTTGATTGTGTTTCGCAATTATTTATCTTTATTGTGTCCTGTCCATAATAGCACGATATGACTATATTGAAGGGAAAGTGCCGACCTTCTTCAATTCGGAATTGTTGTTTTTGCTATACGTTTAAATAATATTATGATATGTAGTTGTTACTTGGGAACGAATAAATCATGCAATTATATATTTCTCGGTATTTCCGCCCAATTGAGCAGTCCGACTGGGGAAGCGAATATTTTCCTCGATATAGATTTTTTCGATGCAATGAAATTTTTTATCTTTTCTAGTTATAAAAAAGTATTTTACGAATTTTGTCTCTTTAAATTATTTTAATTCGGTATAGGTACAGACGAATAACATGCAAAGCTAGGTAGGTTCAATAATCCTCTAGGCAAGTGGCAATTGGCTGGCATTCGGTAGACACATATATTCTCTCATTTCTTGGGCAATCAACACAGGAAAACGTTTTATATCTCTATGGTAAACATTCCGGGAATCGTTAACATTTACCATTAATATAGGCTACTATAACCACGCTTTATAAAATTGAACTAAACATTATCCTACTAATATTAGCAAATTTTTGAAACTTCCTCATGAAATCCGCCTATTGCGGTGGAGACTATAGTTATAGTATAATTATATAAGTAGTTGGGGGTCAGAGGAGAAAGGCCTATTTTTTATTTTAATTTTTATACCACTTAGTTGGCAGACAAGCACACGGCCCACCTGATGGGAAGCGGTTACCGTGGCCTATGGACGTATGCAATACCAGGTACTCTGCTGACTCCAATGTCATGAGGTTGGTTTATACTGCGATCTGCCAATCTATCTTATGTTACTGCATCACGACTTGGGGTGGCACCAATAAAACTCATTTTCTTGTATTGGAACGTGCTCAGAGGGCTGTTTTAAAGGTTTGCTGTTTTAAGCCTCGCCTGAAATATGAAGGTTAATTTGTAATTCCGGATGCCAATACAACTGAAGCTATTCTAGTATAGATGGGGAATCATTACGTTGCGGGTCGCCGTATATTCCATCTATCCTTTCATCCCTTCGTAGGGATAACATACCTTCGTCTCGTCCGTACATTTTCTTTACAATTTGTGCCGGCATTCTCCTCGGGTGTGGGGACCACAGAGACCCCAACTCGTCCCCGGAAATTGGGAGGCCCGTGAGGCGTGCCGACGCCGCGGCCTGCTTCTGCCGGGTTGACCAGAGTGACAGGCGGCTCCACCCGTCACCCCCAGGCCTGCGCACAGGCATTCCTACAGACCTGCCTGATGGAAAGTGGTTGCCGTGACCTATGGACGTTTGCAACACCAGGAGAGTTACACTCGTGCTGCCGACCCTGTAAAAACCTTCTGATGCTCTTCTGGAAGAACCCCATATTGGTCGCGTTCACTACCGCCACGCCACAGAGGCTGTCAAATGTTAAATGAAATAAAATTATGTGGAAATCAGAGTTTAAATGGAAATTCTGACCTTCATAAGTGTCACATTGCGAACCAATAATTTCCTCTTAAACATCGAGCGTGCCAATATGCGTGAACTCTATTTGTATAGTCATAGGGTCTATGTTTGTAATGTCTTTATAATTGCTGTAATATTATATTAAAGTCTTTAGCGCTAATCTATACTAATATTATAAAGCTGCAGAGTTTGTTTGTTTGTTTGAACGCGCTAATCTCTGGGACTACTGGTCCGATTTGAATGATTCTTTCAGTGTTGGGATCGTGTAAACCATATTTTAGAAAATTTAAAATATTGACACTGCCATGTATGTACATCTTTGAAATCTGTATATTTGTTAAAAGTAACCCTAATCTTTTTAAAACGGCCAAGGATATGTATCCACGTAGCAGTTATTTTTATTTGTTTTATATTTTATAATATTTATTTATTCTTTTAAAAAACAATCTTGTATTAAAAAAATAAACTGAATATGATTTAATGTTCCAAACACGTACCATATTCTAGGAGTACCAGAACAAGTTCATGACAGAATAAGTTTCATTGCCTCTGTTGCGTGGCGGTAGTAGTGATGATTGGTACTTGAGCATACAGTTAAATGACCTTAATAATCAAAATACCTTAAGAGCAAATCAAACTGTTTTATTGATTTAAATTGTATTATTGTTCAAACTAAACGTGTGTATGAAATATCAGAACAATCAATCAACAAGAAGGGGGGATTCCAAGATCATTTTAAGTACTTTGTTCGTCAAGATCACTGTTTCGTGCAAACACAAAGAGTACTTATTTACACGAAACGGCGCGCAGGAGTAGCAAACCTTTAATCGATTTTGGTTACTAAATTATCAGTATACATAAAAATATTCAACTAGAACGTATATTAAGGCTTCTCAAGGAGCTTCGACTGTGATTCTTGTATTCTCTATGGAAAAAAGTTTTACGTTATTTATGCGTTTCAGGAAATAACTATATGTAAATATCTTTTAAATGTAAATAGGCAATTATTTTATTTTATCCTTATAAATACTTTTTTGTACAACTTAGATTGTAATAAGAAAATATTTATTTGCTAGATTCGGTAGAAAAAAAATACTCATTTTCAGTACACTATTTTCTGCTGTGGTTGGCATAGCCAAGAGTTTGGTCAAAACTTATTGGATATTTATTACCCTTGAAACGATAGAGCCAATTCTTGGGGATAATTATTCAACTGGATACATAATAATTTCGTGGGTGCTGGACCTTACACTCCAGCGATACACTAGAAAACGCCTCGAAATCATATAACGTCTTGAACTATGGAAGCAGATAACAGAATTTCTTAATGATATGAATATCTCGTTTAAGTTGTTGAGAGCATTATATCGAAAATTGTAGTCGGCATGCTGGACTGCCCACTTAAAAGGGGGACAAAATTATTAATATTTAAAAACAACCTATTACAGTCACTAAATGCCAGCTTACCATCAGGCGAGGTGAAGTCTAATGGGCGTGTTAGAAGCCGGTGTGCCTAGCCCGAGAGGCCATATTATTCCAATTGATAGCATTATAATAGTTCAGGAACAACAGACAAAGTAGGCACCGACTTCTAACAGATCAGTAAATTTGTATACTCAGTAATTTTTCTCTTATTTTCTCTTTTTACATAATAATAAATATATAAAAAGAGAAAAAAACAAGAGAAAGGAACACCAGCTTCTAACAAAAATCAATAAATCTATAAATTCAGTCATTTTTCTGTTATCTTTATTTTGAAGTCGGTTTTTATAAACGTACTTTTTATAAGTTTTTAATATTCAATGTTTGCTTCTTTTTTATACAACTTAGGTGACAGACAAGCACACAGCCCACTTGATGGAAAGTGGTTACCGTGACCTGTGAACGTATATAACACCAGCGGAGTCAAACCCATGCTGCCAATCCTGTCAAAATAGAGATTTTATGTGCCGTCAGTGCAGGACACAAAATCAGGTCTTCCCACTGACAGAAAAAAACCTCTCTAGGTGAGCTCTGGCTACCGTACTTACCGCCAGGAACAGAACACGAGGTTATTATAGCCGTGGTATCCTGTAAGATAGAGGTACGTCCGTCCTAGACCGAGAACCCCTCCCAATAATGATTGAGGTACCTAAATACCTAAATTAAAATCAACTTTTGATTCCACTATCAGTCAATTCTTAATTATTAGAGCGTTATTATTTCAATTAGTATCCATTTTGTACCTAAACACGACTTTTTAGGTACAGTAATTCATAGTCACGACTACAGAGATCACAGGCCGTATTATACATATGTTTCTTTCTTTCCCGTTCTTCTCTCGCCCCTCTAGTGTAAGTGAGAATGTTCATCGGTAATCGCTTACCATCAGATAAGGAATATGGGCAATCGTGTCACACGTAGGTAACAGAGAATGTTTCATAAGCTTCAAATTATTTCATTTGTTATTCCAAAACTAGAAGTAAAATCTGTAAGATCAATTGAGTGGTCAATAAGAGACGAGCTCATGGGTCACGGGCGTCTTAATTGTTGTTCTTTGAGGAATAAACCATCTAAAATAAAACGTGGTGCCGTACTTCGCCGAGTTCGTCACTTAATTCATGTTCTGTTGTTTGCATTCATGAAAAAAGTGATAAAAAGTTGATAAGTATCGTTACAATAATAAACTCATTTCGAAAGGAATTTTACTGAGCGGTTACAATTCACGGAATCAAATATTGTTCTCTGAAATGAAATCCATCACATTCCCATTGTCAGGGTGCCTGACTCCACTAAGTCCCACCAGAAACGTTCAGTACTGACTCCACTAACGATTTCATGGCTGCTAGCCTCTACAATCTACTGGGAAAGACTAATAAGCTTGGTCTTAAATAAATATATAAATAGCTTAAAAGGCAGAAGTCTGAAAAACGGCACTTGAAAGAAAACGTGTTACCTTTCAAAAAAACTTGGAAATTATGCAGGGAAGTTCCATCTAGAGTATTTAGGTTACGGAAGTTTGTTAAGCTAGTAATTTTATAATAGTTTTGCTCACTATTGCGGTTGCTGCCGAGACACTCGGCTTAGAGTCCAGCGTCTATTTGATTTGGTTAAATCAATTGGATTTTCTAAGTAGCAAATTATGTTACTTTAAGGCACTTTGCAGACGGCGGAGTCAGTCTTTTTGACCGCGAAGTAATAAAGACTGCGTCTACCCGTCGATGCCCGCGAACACAAAGCGTATGAGGGACGGAGGCAGTTGTCGGGGTGCGAAGGATATGCCTGTTAACCACACTTTCGGCAACCAAAAATGACCTTCAAGAGTCGTGCGTTTTAGTCGGTTCGAGTTCGACTTAACCTCTCCCACCCGCCCCGGTGGTGAGGGTATCCGTGGAGATTTTCCGCAGGTATGGTTCTGCTAATTATCAACTACTGACAGTGCAAAAAATGCTGTTTGATTTTAGATTATGTTAAATATAGGCTTAAAGTCCATAATGAAATGAGAAAAACTCCATTACATTTTTCATTCACTTTACAAGATTCCTAAATGGAAGAATGGAATTTAGATTTTAACAGCATAACAACAAAGTCTAAAATGAGATGGGATTTTTGCAGTGCCTGTGGTATTACAGTTGATAATTATCAGGGACAGGACGGGGTTTTAGCCTGCAATAGTCTTTTTCTTAGACAGTCAATATCTGATGAACATCTTGGGTAATCCCGTTTTTTATATAATAAATAAATAAAAATTCTACAACATTCTACGAACTGGACATTCTGCGAATTGACATTCTGCGTTTAAACGATCGCTTTCTAGACCCATGGTAAATATAGTTTAACTAGGTATTCAAACTATCATGGTCACTGACATGAGTATCAGAATAAACGGGATAGTAGTGCAGATACGCGTAGTAAAAGAACTCGAAAGAGGGTAGATCGATATAATTACTCCTAGAAGAAAAAACTTTTTCTTTGTTCACCGCCACTACTCCAGTTCCTCCGTGATCATGGTGCTTGCAACAGCGCCGAAATATCGGAAACTCAAAATAATGAAACATGGTAAATATCCCGTTTGTTCTGATACTCATATAGTTTAACTAGCTTGTGTTATGGAATCCAGAATGCTGATAAACATACTTACTTTTTTTTTTGTAAATGCATATATATTATACATAGAAACAGCTGGTAGAAAGTGCCTGTGGCATTAAGTCCGCCTTTGTACAGTCTTTGTGTATTTGTGCAAAAAGTTTAAATAAATAAATAAAATAAAAAAAAACAACCAGACCGTTGAAATGATGATGACAATGATCTAACCTTGCATAACAGCCTGCGTCAGCATATGCCTATCAACTTTGCCCATCGGCTGCGAAGAATCTCTTGACAGCATCGAGTCCCACATCAAAGTGACCCCAGCATCACAGACCCCGAGCTCAGTATACTCTAGTTTTATACGCCGGACGGCAGACGATTCTTCGCTTTCTAGAAATTAAAAAAAAAACATGAGAAGAAGGTTAATTTTTGGTTTGCGAAGCTTGGTATAGCTTGAACTAAGCTTAAACTATTTAAGCTCAAACTAAGCTTGTTTATTGGTAGCTTCAATTAAGCCTGTTTTGAATTTTATAATGTCAGATATATATTGTAAGCTCAATTTAAGCTTATAATTTACAATTAGCTTTCAGTTTTAAAGCTTAATTTAGTTATATTCGCTATAATTAAGCTTATAAAAAGCTTTAAGCTATATGTATAATTTATACATATTTGTGGTAATTAAGTCCTTTCAGGTGATAGCAAACACTACTTATTTATCTCATATTTACTTTTTGACACAGTACTTTATGACCGCTGGAGGGCGTCACATTGGATTCAGTGACATATTATATAGCCTATAACCAGCGGACGACTAATAATTACATATTTGAGCCGTTCGGGGTCGAGACGCTGGGATCATGGGGTCCAAGTGCCCGTCTTTTGTTTAGAGACATTTCTAAACGTTTAATTGACGCTACCCGTGATCAGAGGGCTGGTTTATTCTTTGCACAAAGAACAAATCGTATTACATAGAGTTCAGTTATGTAAATTAAGATCTAAACTATACTATGCAACTAACTACTTCAGATATATCTTGTTTAATTAAATCTATTATAATATATAAATTAATAAAAAAATATAATTAAATAAAACAAAAATTAAAATGCATCGTGGGATTCCTCCACATCCCATGCCGATATTTTAGACAGCAGTCAGATTTTTTATTAAGTTAATACTTTAAATTCAAATAAAAGTCTACATACAAAAGTCTACATTAAGGACGTTACTAGAACCCGTTACCAGTACTATTCTAGAGGAAACAATTAAACAATTGAGCTTCCTGTAACATTCTTCGAGCTCAAAAGATAATAGTTATTGTTAGAGGATGATAGCTAAGATAACCTATTGAAATTGAAAAATACTTTGCTAGATGGATTTTAATGGAAAAGGAGAACTAAGTATAACAAATTGAAAATAAATAGTTGCTATTTTTAGACCTCCCTTAGACAAGTGGCAACTCGACGTATTATGGAATTGAATGATGAATGTTTGGGATACATACATATCAATCAATAAAATACACAGCAGTCCACTTCTGGACATAGGTAGGACAAAGGTATGACACCTTTATGGGTATAAAGGAGGGTTAGGCAGAGGTACTAATGGTGGTTGTACGAGTAAACTTCAATCAAGACTACACATTGAGTTCAACTCAACACGTCTCTGTCTATTAATTACTTAACTTGCGATCCTCCTTCGCTCACGCTGCCGCTCCCACCCCGGAACAATAGAGGGGTTGAGCTCCGCTTAACGTAAGTAATTATAATTGCATGTTAGTTTTCAAATTCAAATTCAGATTCAGATTCAGATTCAGATTCAGATTCAGATTCAGATACAGCAAGAAGGCAACCATAGGCATCTTCCTGGACCTAGCCAAAGCCTTCGACACCGTTTCACTGGCCGTCGGCCACGCTTCTTACTTGAACAGTGTTCTGGGTCGACCAGTTCTAGAGCCTGTCGCACTAAAGCCGAAGACATTTTCATATAATTGAATGCTTAAAGTTCATTTATTTTAGTAATAGTAAAACGTTTAACAATTCTAACCTAAAAACCGAACGCTCAAGTCCAAAAAACCAAGCAACAGAGTCTCCCTGTGACTATAGCTGTAAGTAACCGAAACGTAACCGAAACGTCGGGATCAGTGTAAACTATATTGTTATATAAGTATGTTAAAAGTTTCCGTATTCCTCCAGCCCTTTCCCACCCGCCGCGGTTGTAATGCGTTCTCGGTCACACTTGCGGCGAGAGCGACACAGGGCCATCTCTCACGATCTGGCCCTCCCCTGGGGTGTGGGGATTACGGAGTCCCCAACTTGTCCCCGGAAACGGGGAGGCGCGCGAGGCGCACCACAGCCGCTGCCTGCTTCTGCCAGGGTGACAGGCGGCTTCACCAGTCACCCGCAGGCCTGCGCTCATGGGGGGCGGAGACATAGGCCACGGTAACCACTTCCCATCAGGTGGGCCGTGTGCTTGTCTGCCACCTAAGTGGTAAAATATATTGTATTATTACAATTGAATCGGAAACATATAGTTCTCGACGTACCTATAACTTGACCCCACATTGGGAGAGGAACGCAAATCAGGTGCGCGCGGATGACGGCACAGAAACTCTGTTCCTACAAGGTCGGTAGCACGAGTGTGACTTCTCCTCACACTTTCATAGGTCACATAGGTCATAGATCAGGTGGGCCGTGTGCTTGTCTGCCACTTAAGTTGTATAAAATAATGACTTAAAGCATGCATACAATTGGAAACTTACCCTGCACCATGTGCTTTGTCTACCACCTAAATAGTATAAAAAAAACCGATTTTCCCAAGCACCTACAATATGGGGTTCTTTAAGAGGGGCATCTGAAGGTTTCTTCGTGGTCGGCACCGCGAGTGTAACACCCCTGGTGTTGCATACGTCCATAGGCCACGGTAACCACTTCCCATCAGGTGGGCCGTGGGCTTGTCTGCCACCTAAGTGGTTTAAAAAAAACATATTTGGATATATTGCTATTATAATTGTTTTCGAAAGAAAAAGAGGCAGATTTATACACCTGCTCACAAATAATAGCATTTACTTTTAGAAAACGATATGATTTGTAAGATTTGGAAGTTTGTAAGTTGACAGTTCATAGTATTTTTCCGCTTCCTTGTGTGTGAAGCCTATTGTCGTCTACTGGTAACATTTCTAAACTACGTCGCGCTATTGAAAACGTCTTAACAAAAATCTCAATGTAACATTGCCTGTACTAACTTTTATGCTTTCGCGTTTTATGATATAGAATAATGTTAGTTTCGCACAGCAAAGCACGGGCTTAGACATAAATAAATAGATGCCAATCAGGGAAGGTAACGATCAAATTCGATGGACTAAGTTATAATTTCGATTCTTTCAATGTTCTGGTTATTTTAACCCATGGATCCATTGATGACTTTCCATTGTTTTTAAACACCTGGCAAAATGTCCAAAGTAATACTTTCTAGAAATAGGTAACAATTCGATTCTGTATTTCGATTCTGTATTAATAGCAGGTGGTCAGTAGCACTATTTAGTTGATGCGCTCCCTGCTGTTAATACTTGAATAGATTTAGTGTCGTGCGTTGAATAGGTTTACAACTGACTCAAAAGCTTACTACCCTCCCCAGCATCGAGCTCCTGCCGCGCTCAAACTGTGGCAACCATTTTAAAACTGTTTTCTAAAAAACTTTCTCTGACACTATCTACATATTATCGATAAGGGCAACTTTGTAAGTCTGTACTAGGTATTGCATTGGTAGCGAATTCTACATTTCTACTAGTGCAGCTGCTGTGCACGAGGTCTCGCATTTGATTCCGAGGCCGGACAACATGGGCATTGCAAGATCTTACCGTGAATACCTAGGTCAACAATGTGACAAGAGGCGAATTTCCAACATTGGCAAAGTTATGTGCAACTTTAAAAGATGCCGGGCTGTATAAGGGAAGCATAGAGTCGTTGAGAACGGTAATAACAGGAATTGGCTTCAGATACAAAAAAGTTGACAAACGAAAAATTGTTTACAGCTGCGTAGAGATGTTGCGTCCATGGCTGTGTTTTACCGTTTGTACCATGGGGAGTGTTCTGATGAGCTCTTCCAATTAGTCCCACCCTCCCCTTTCCTACACAGGACAACGCGTGCAGGTCTTAGATGTCATCCGCACACGGTGCAAAACATCCGATCAAGAACCAAGCGGTTAAAATCTTAAATCACGTGCACTTTTCTCTCAATATTACTTGCGCAGGGTGACTTGTCTAATATACGACTTTTATGGGAACGACACACTGTTCTCTAGTAACCTGGCGAGTATTATTACAGGTTAGTGCAGCGACAGCTTTCTGACCTTCTAAATCCGAGAGTAAAGTCTGTCTGTGAATCAACACTTCATCGAATGACAGTACGCGAAGACGACTGACTGACGAATACCACTGCCACGCGCGTGACAGCAGACAAAACTGCGCGCGGTGGCAGATCCTCTCCCGCGAGCACGCGCTTGGCCGCGGATTTCTGCGCCCCGCTGCGGGCACAGATAACATAATACTAAAGCCGCGGGGACAGTGTGAGAGCTATAAGTTGTAATAATAACTCAATCCATTTAATGAAAATTTCTACCCAAAATTTCACCCGAGCTCATTAGTAATTCCATAAATGTTATTTTATTTGTTAAATGGTATAATATTTGGCTGAAATTGAAAATTAAAAATAGACATATTGTGCCATCTGTCGGTACAAGGCCAAATCATTTTTGTGGCCTTTATGATTTTGGATCCCTGTCAACTGTTTATTAGTAGGTAATATTAGAAGCTCGACCGCTCTTAACTCACACAAGTTCAGCGGCACTGTAAACATCTAAACACCATTCGCACTTACAAACCAAACAAGTATAGACAAATATTTGAACATCGAGATTGACTTTGTAACGTAACGCCTCAACGTCGAAATACGGGGAGCGAATTTCTGCTCTATTTTCTTCAGATTAGAGCTCATAAAAATTGATTGTTACGGTTGGATCTATTACCCTTTGTACTGGAAAGCAAAAAAAACTAGTAAACTAATATGGTAGCGCGGGGATCAGAAAGCTGATTTTATTTTCTTAGAAACATAACACCGTTTGCCTCGTGAGGTGAATGTTGTGGGTTGGCCGATTTATAATTTTGATATCGATTATTCTACGAATATTCATGCTCCATGCATTAACACAGATAGAGATAAATGTAGATATAAATTTAATTTAACTTACAAGTTCAGATCTGTGTCTTACATCCTACTGCAAGCAAGTCGTAAATCAAAATCGAGAAAAAATTTCCAATTCCTAAATGCTAACTTCGCTAGATGAATGATAGAAATAAAAAATGTATGTCAGTTCTTCATTCTCGCGTAGCTAATGTTTGATGGAATCTTGATTGTTTGCATACTCCAAATGCCGTGTTTGTGCAAGCCGATACCACCTTATCTATCTACAAACATCGAGCATTATTGTGGGTGATCATTGACTCAAGACACTCCACTTATCACTATGATAATCCTGACATGGCGTTTCCGTTGATAACTCATCTCGACACAATATTAAAGTAATCGTCATTGACACAGATTTATTATTTCTAGAACTCTTACTAGAGACAAAAGTCGATTAAACGGCAGCGAGGCCGCGGGCGAAAGCTCGTTACACACAAAAGATTTACTAATAACGTGACAATAGAAAGAGTTTGTGTTGTTTACACGCCTTATCATCTGTTAACTAGGTGTGTATCAAGATCGGTTCTCCCAACACCCACGGTTCCTTCTTTACATCTTCTTTGACTTCTTCTGACTTCTCTTCTCTGCTTTCCGAAGGTTTGGAGTCGGTAGAGATGGAGCTAGACGTGAGACTGTTCGGCTGTGACGATTCTTTGCTCAGTGGTTCTTGTGAACTGCGGCTGTCCAGTTTGTCTTTTGAATCTGTGGGCATCAAACTCGTCAATTTCTTTGATACAGTCTATGTGTGTTCTTCGCTTTTTCATCGCAGGGTCTCCTCCTTCCTCCAATATAATTCCTGATAGCAATGGATTATTATGTTCATTTGATGGAGTCAATTGACCTTTTTTATCAATGATGTCCAATTTTGAATCCTGCCTGATCTGATAAATTTTTTTTGTCTATCTACATCGGCTTGAATGGTTAGCATACTAAATGCTTTAAAATTTCATTCAATAGCTGCTTATAGACGAACGAGTCTTTGGTGCTGCCTGCACTAAAGTTCAGCTTCACGTTTTGTTTCGGGCCGTGAGCTTGTCTGCCACCTAAGTGGTATAAATAAAAATCTTTAGTCGCCGTGTACGACACCGCATGGTAAGAGCTATGGTGACCCAAATTCTACTCTGATGGGAACCACGCGGCTTTACTACCAATAATTATAATTAGTTCTATGATAGTGTGGATCATCGTACTTCGATTCTCAATCAAGCTACAAAGAGTAACAGTACCAAACCGCTTTTCGAGACGGTATTGCTTCAATGTGGCTATGTTCCTCGAATCTACCCGTTTTTTTCGAGCAGTACTCCTGCCGACCAGCATCAATGGTTATATCAGAAAGGCACGTATATTAATTTATTAGTTGGAGTCCTATATCCTATATTTGGATGGTTTCGCTATTTTTATTTGTCTTTGTAAGAAGTTATTTAAGCCGTTTCATTCAAGCAGCTTACTTATTGAAATAAAATGTCGTTCGTAGTATCAAATCCAAATTCAATTTTTTAACCAACTTAATAAAAGGAGGAAGTTCTCAATTCATCGGTATTTTTGATTTTTATGTATGACTGCCCACTAAAAGAGGGGACAAAATTAATGAAATGTAAAAAAAACCTATTACATAATTAGTATGAATAAAAAAACTACGTTACTAAAATCAATTACAAAAACTATAAAATAACAATAAAGATATTTGTATTTAAACTATCATGGTCACTCACATCAGTAGGTATCAAAATAAACGGGATATTTACCATGTTTCATTGTTTTGTGTTTACGATAAATATCCCGTTTATTTTGATACTGAACAATAAAGATAACAGAAAAATTACTGAATTTACTGATTTGTTAGAAGTCGGTGCCCTACATTCAGTGAATATTGCGAGACTTTAATCAGGAATAATTCTGTTGCTACGAACTTGCTTGATGATGTCAATTGGATGGAGACTTTGTCCACACTGAAACACACAATAGATATAATGAAACATGTGGAGTTGAGGACGAGGTACTCCTCACAAGACTCAATAAAAAATAGTTTTATTTTTGTGCGGGACACATCCTTTATGTATGTATGTAGTTTAACTGGTAGCGGCAGCCAACTAGTTTTTAGTGTAACTTTGAAAAAAGGTTGCGAATAAAATTTTAAACTACCCACAATAAAATAATAATCTTATTCTCACTTTCAAAATGGTTACCTCATCTCCTTCACAATACTCAGCTAGCGCCGAGTTCCTTTTCCTTGAGGTCTGGGTCAGGGGTGTCAGGGTGATCCTTGGCGCTGTGTACTGTCCCCCCACAGTCGATTATTTCACCGACTTTGAATTGGTATTAGAATCGTTGGGGTCTGACATATAATCACGTCTTTATCCCTGGAAGGTTAGCCAGAGGTGAATTAACACCCACGTGATGATGACTCTGTATTATTTCAATTTATCCATTCTATCAGTACAGGAAAGAAGGTCGATATTGGAAATAATAGAGAACCGAAGAGGAAAGATGATTGGTCACCTGATAAGACATGAAAGGTAGGAGGAAAGAGGAGAAAAGGTAGACCAAGAGGAATGTTTATGATAACTACAGATAAAAGAAAAGACACAAGTGGCCGTCGTATTAGGAGGTCAAAGGATTGGCGGAGAAGAGAGAAGAGTGGCGATTACTCCAACGACAAAAGCACCGCTCTTAAGTTTAGAGAGAGAGAGAGAGAGGGAACCGATTCCAAAAACGTATAGTTCATGCATATTTCCGGACTCAATCAGTCACAATAGTACTTGAAATCTTACACTTAAGTTACTTATAGACTCAGGCCGCGATTACAAATCAGAAACAGATTGATGTCAAAATCTTATAATTATTTAAGTATGTCAAAGTGCTGTATGTCAATTAAGTGTTAATAAAAACAAAATTTTATCAATATATGTCCTGATCATTAATATAATCTCTTGTTACGAATCCTCCGATAGTATTAGTGGAATTGCAGTATTATTTTATATATATAAATTTTAGTTATATATAAGTTTATAACTAAAGTGTATAAATCAATAATTGTAAGAATTATGCGCAGAAAGCGTTTTTGAGTGTCTCTTAAGAATAGCACGGGGATTTACGGTGACGAAGGTGCTCAAAGTTTGTAGCCCGGATTACACCAGTGAAAATTAATACGATAAGGAGGACTAAGCTAAATGATTACGTTTCGTTTAATGATATTCATCGAGGTGATCTGTGTATCAGCCTTCAAGTTTCGAAGAAATTAAACAATTGTTCATAACCATTTTACAATTTTATTAAAGTTCTTCAGGTATAAGATGATTTAAATCACAGTGAATTGTGACTTTTCGTGTTGGTTCCAAACCTCCCTAGGGAGCTTCTGTTAAAGTCCCCACAACTTTACTGAGGACCGTAACTTGAAAAACTTAACCTTAGCGTCTCACCATTAATAATTCTAAAGACTTTTGCTTGACATTGACATATATCAATTACTTGCCAATAGGGAAAATTTCATTCAATAGTACACTGAAAACAACTAAGATGATGTAAATTTCAGTGCTTTAGTTGATCGTTTAATCTCACATTTCATAGAACATTATTATTCCAAGACATTGTCAGGCATTCGTTAGGTGGTGGTTGATGATGGAGTAGGTACGTTTGCCAACTTCTTCACTCTAGACTTGAGCTCTACGGCACTATTTTCTAAGAGTTAGGACATGACGGTATTTCCGGCCAATTGAGCAGGTTCGACTGGAGAAGTACCTCCACCCTACATAATACTGCGGTCATAATAACTTCATGGTGCACACGGTATGTGTAAGTAACGGTGACCCTCTTTTCTGGGACTTTGCCTTCAGTCCCAGAAAAGAGGGTCAGAAAGGAGGGTGACGTGTCCTATATATATATAAAAAAAAGGCCACCGCTGGTAACGCCACTAGTGGTGGCAGAGAGTCATGTCCTTGCAGGCTGGAGCAGTCATAGGCCGCCCGATGAGAAAATGAGCAGGAGTAAGCGGTTGTAGATCATTTGGGTCTGTAGACATGGCGGTCAGTGGTCGCGAGTTCAGGATGGCTTCAATTTGCGACAGGACAGTGCTGAACTCCTCGTAGGTAAGGTTCGTGTCACTCAGTGGTACTTAAAGTAGTACATGCATAAGAAAAAGGTTATTCTTGATTCTCAAATTCTTCTTTTCTAATCTAACTTTTTTAATTTTAAATGTAGAACATGTCAATCTGAATTCATCTCGCCTGATGGTAAGCTGAAGGCAAAGTTTCACCACGTTCACAACTACGGCGTCAGGGCCGAGGTACGTCACTGTGTACACTCACTCATGGAGCTGTGGGCGCAGTGCTACGAGCGCTGGCTGCTGCCGCTGGACGCGCGCGGCGCCGGCGCCGTGCAGTACCACGTGCCATACAGGTAAAGTGACTAGTAAAAACGTTTACCATGATCACTGACAGCTTAAAAGAGGCTCTGTAAGAGCCACGTCCGTTACTTAGCATGTTCGGGTTTTTCTCGAAGCGACAGCCGTTGGCCTCCGAACCCTGAGAGTAAAACCTGGGACAGAGTCGGTTCGAGTCCGACATAGCCTCTCCTACTGTCTCCGGTTGGGATTTTCCACACATAAAAAAAAATCCATTTCTGGTTGTAATATATGAGAATGAATTCCCTGCCTATGGCGAGTGGTAACCAGCCTCCCACGTGTGTTGTAAAAGGTACTTATCGTTAGCAGCCTCTAATTCGAAGAACTTACGTCGACTAGTCAAAAACGCATTAACTAGCATACTTGATGCATATATGCTTAGTAAAACAATATAATGCGATTTTGTGTAGTCATTGTTTTGGCGATGGTTCGTTGCTTGCGGCAATGGTTCGCTGCGCGATTAAAGTTTCATTACCATTGATTTGGAGGTGAACAGGTACCAAACAAACAGAATTGGGTTAAACTTCTTAATCACGAAATATTTACGAGAGTGATTGCGTAAGTAGGTACTGAGCACTTTTTACTTTCTTCGATGTTCTTTTTAATTGTAACCAATAATGTACTGTATTAAAAATGTCAGCCTTATATTATGGACGATGATCTGCACTTTTATTTCATTGAAATGGTTTATAATCAATCACTTATAATTCTAGACTGAGATCACTTGTTTTGATTCTTAACTTGCCTGGGTACTTTTTATTTCCAAATTGTTCATTTATCTTGGTTCCGGTGTTTGAATACATCAGATGGTTTAGAATATAAGTTCAAAGTACAGTCAAAATATAATTAAATGTCAGTTTAGAATTACAGTTAAAGTGAATTATTTGAGTTATTTGCATTTAAGTTTGTGTCACAAAGATTAGGTACATTATCTATTGGACTTGTGCATTTTTTTATTCAGGGTCAAAATTATTGTATTCTCGCATTTTTTTCGTAAACAGTAAGTGCTACTCAGAAAATACGTTGGATAAAGTTGTAGATCATGTAATTAAGTACTAAATTGGTCTAATACTACAAGTTATACTTAAGTCTTTTTATTGCAAACTTGACGAGTACTTTAATCTTGATGAAAATGATATTTTAGAGAGAGGATATTGTATTAAAGAGTTCGCAGAGCATCTTCAAACACAGGCTCCGCCTATTCTGACCCCACACCGGCTCACACTGAACCATTATTACACCAAGAGACACATTCAATATGAATTTGTCCACTATACCCCCAGAGGGGAGAGGCATATCATGATAGAAGTCGGCAAAAGGCAGGCCTTAGGCTTTGATGTGAAAGCTTCAGATGCAATTGGGAACAATGTTAAGATAAACTTGAGTAACAAAGTAAGCACCTAGCATAAATGGTTACCAGACCTATGAGCACTTACATATAATACAATATTCTAAAAAGAAAGAACAGTGGTAATTTCCCTATCAAGCTGGTTCTTATCTGCTAGGGACACTAAATATCTTGGTTTTTGGAATCTACCCCAGAACAGTACACCCGCAGTCGAAGGCGGGCTGTCAGAGATCTCGCCCGGGAGGAGCGACTGCACGCTGCGTACAGGGCCGCCCGTGAGGCCCTGAGCTCGGCGATCAAAGCCGCCAAGGAGGAGTCCTGGAGGGAATGGCTCGAGAGCCTCGACCGAGACCCGTGGGGGGCTAGGGGACCTGAAATTGTCAACCTCACCTTCGGCAACCGAAACGACCCACAGGCGGCGTGCGTTTTAGTCGGTTCGAGTCCGACATAACCTCCTCCACCGGCTTCGGTGGGGAGGTATCCGTGGGGATTTTGCGCACGTAAAAAAAAAAAAAAAAAAAAAAAAAAAAAAAAAAAAAAAAAAAAGGGGACCTGAAATAGAAAATAATATTTTAGTTTTTGGGGTTACCGTACCAACTCACTAGATATTTATCATGCAGCTGCGAGTCAATATAGCGAGTATAAAGTGCCTAAAAATATTGTCTAGGGGGAATGCTCGGCAAAGAGCGGGTAAAGGTCATGACCTTGTGAGACCTAACTTGAATTCTTAAGTACTATACCTGACTACCCGCATCAGTTAGGATGATACTCTGCTAAGTATACAGTAGGTATTTTTTAAAACGGGTTTTCTTTTAAGTACGAAAATTCCACGGCTATCTTTGATATTTTCTTGTTTAATCTATTCTAGAGCGTGATTTTTACTCGACTACGACGAAGTCAAAGGAGGGTTATGATTTTGACAGGCTATGTATGTATGTTCATCTGTTCCATCATAGCTCCTGAATTATTAATTAGAACTGGACAAATGTGGTGCACGAGGTCACTAGGATACCAAGAAGGTCGGGCCTAGCACCTTCTCTGCTAGACCTTCTGCTGACGAGTGATCCGGACCGGTACAGTGTATCGGTGCAAGCCGCTTTAGACAACTCTGACCACTGCCTGGTCTGTTCCACGGTACTTTTAATATTGTAAATATCGGTAAGATACTGTGTTGTATAATAAAAATGATATTAACTGTGTATATGGAGCCCAAATTACAGCTTTGAGCCCCTTGTCTCATCTCACCTCTTTGCCTGGAAGCTAAAACCCCTTCTGACTGATTTATGAGACATCCTTCTCTGCAAATATTTTGCTCATGCATCCCAGAGATGCGAGCAGTACTCCACACAGGAGCGAATTTGTGTCTTGTATAGAAGACACCGCTGCTCCGGCGTGAAAAACCGTCTCACTCTGTTCAGGACTCCGAGTTTTCGTGAGGCTGTTTTGATGATACTTTCGATGTAGTTTTTGTTATTCAGGTTGCAGCGAACATCCATACCTAGGATATTGAGATTGTCCTGCAGTGGCAGTGGCGTGCTCTGAAGAGTGGGGAGGGGAAGGAAAGAAGATACTTTTGCTGTAAACGCACATGCCTGCGTCTTCTTGGCATTGAACTGCCTCACGGCATTCTCAAAGGTTTGTATTGGCGAAACCATTGAAAATGCCGCGAGGTGAAACCGTTCAGGTTTAAAATAAAATACAGTGGAAAAGTACAAAGTGTTATTCTACATGTGTAGCAGGTTCCTACAAACGCCTCCAATCAACAATCTATTCTCTCTGCCGGAAACCACGCGACAAAAAAATATGGCCACATTGAATGCCAATACCAAACCTTTGCGCAAGGAATAAGCCCAGTCACGGATCTGCGTCTATTAGACGTTTAGGAATGCCTCTAAACAAAAGACACTTCGACCCATGATCCTAACAACTCGACCCCAAACGACTCAAATATTGTGTCTCTGGGGTATGCTAAATGGCCGTGCATAGTAAAACTAATTTATTTTTCCCGCTATTGCGAAAATAATTCTCAATACGTTTTCACTGTTGAAATCAACTATAATTTCAACAGTGAAAATTATAGTTGATTTCAACAGTGAAAACGAGCACGTAGCTGTGAAGTTCTCCAAATGTTTTCCAAATATTAATCCAAAATTAATTTTTTATGTAATATCTCTCCATATATTTACGTAATTTCTGGTACTGCTTGCTATCAGTCATCTGACTATAAATGTATTTCCATGCTTCTTCAATATTAGGTTCAGGGACAAGTGGTAGAATTGCACACAATGAGACTATACGCCGTGTCGCTTTGTCCTCTACGCTGACGGCACAGAAACACTGTACTTACAGGGTCGGCAGTGCGAGTGGAAACCGGTCGGGGTCTAATAACAATTAAAAATAATGTGGAAAAGTACAAGTGTGTTCTGAACATGTGGACTACTCAATAGGTCAAAAAAAACAATTCGAACCAGTAGTTCTTGAGATTAGCCCGTTCAAACAAACTCTTCAGCTTTATAATAATTAATACAGCCGCAAAAAAATTATCACCGCCGCCACACGCAAACCGCGCCAAAATTGTAAAATTTGCCACAAAAATAAAAAATACGTCACCACCGTAACTACACTGAAGCAAATAGATTATTTGAAAAGTCCGAAGTAATTAACAATTATCGTATCCAAATTACTTGCAGGACTCGTTAACAAATATCAGGATTTCTCTCCCTCCATACAACATTATTTTCTAAATAATTGTTATAATTAAGCTGCTTAGGACAAATCTTATCAAATAAACAATCCGACCACATTACGTCATATACAACCCGCGCAGCTAATACAGAGTTGCGAGCCGCCTTAGTAACAAACATAAACTGGCGAAATGTGGGTGCTAGCACCGTTGCCTACCCCTTCGGAGATATAGGCGTGAGTTTACGTTATGTTATGTTTATGTTATAAACTGGCGAAATGTGGGTGCTAGCAACACAGACATTGCTTTTAAGACGAAAGTTTTAGAGCACCCCTGGTCACGACTTGACTGGCTTGCGAGCGTTGAGAGGTATGCGCAGAACAATTTGTGTGCCTACCCTCTATTACTTTTATAATGAATTGTAAGGCTGGCGACACACCACACTCACTATGTCAGTTTTTAACGACACTGTGTTTTTTGCCTCTGCGCGGCGCCGTGCGAGGCGGCGCCCCCCCATTAAATTTCTTCCTTTGTCTATATATTATTGTCTTCTCAGTCGTTCACTTGTTTTTTTTGTCCAACAGTTAGATCATTGATAATGAGTTCGCGTGCATGTGAATCATATAAGTACTAATTGTTTGAACTAATGTTATAGCGATAAGTCGCTTGTTGCCAACAATAGGTAAACTAGATCTATGGCTTTAGTTTACAAATATATCCTGTAAATATAATCACAACCTGGGGTTGGATGACCCAACAGATGTTCATATAAATGTCATCATATAAATAATAAAATTATCCACCTCGTGGTTCATCAGTGATATCTCATAATCAGCTAATAAAATCTCTACTACTGTTTACAATAGAATCACAACAAAGACCGAGCGGTGGACAAGAGGCAATGAATATATCCTTAGCACAGCAAGCAATTTCTCTACAAGTGAGATTACCACGTATAGAAGTACCGAAGTTTCTTAGTAATTATGAAGCCTTTCCGACTTTTCAAGATTTGTTAACATCGCTGGAATAATGTATCACATGTAAACAATTACGTCTCAGCTCTAGAGTTTCTAGACCTATCATCCCTGTGACAAACAGGGTACGAGACAGTTCAGGGCCAGCCGGGGTGAGAGGGATATGTCTCACCTCCGGCTGTGGCTTACACAGTCAGCGTTCGTATTAGTCGGTTCATGTCAGAAATAATCTCCCCCACCGGCTCCCGTGGTGGGGGGGGGGGGGGTATCAGTGGGATATTGCGCACAAATAAAACAAAGAACAAATAACCGCGGTAGCCTAGTGGTATGCTTAATGGACTATTGAGACGAGGTCTCGGGTTCGATCCCAGGTTTCACCATGGCACACACACTTTTCAGTTTATAATGTCAGTTCAGTAATATAACAATAGTAAATGTCATAAATAATTAACTTAACTTTGTTACAATAAACATTTTATACCATTCTCATCAAGAGTGTATACTGAACACATCACTACTATGGGACTTTGTACTGAAGTAATGAGGTATCTGACAGGAAGTCATTTAACGAAACTAGTGTAGTGTTGTTTTTGGGACAATTAGTGTAAAAACATATTTATTGATGACTTTTCGCATTCAACTGTATCTCTATCGCATTGAGACATCAGGGCGAGATACATAGCAGATACCGCACGCATTCTTTCGCTGTCTTATATTGTTCTTATTAGAGAAAGGTGTACCTTACCAACTGCGTATATGCATATATACTGTTTATGCTGGACTTATTGTTAATTTAAATTATAAAATCTTCATATCAGTGGCAAGGGGCTTTTTTTAAGTGCGATAAATATCCCCCTTGACCCCCTCACCGCCGGAGCCGGTGGGAGAGATTATGTCGGACTATTATATCGATCTACCCTCTTTCGAGTTCTTTTACTACGCGTATCTGCACTACTATTGGTTTCACTCTCACTACAAACTCGAACCCGATCTCGATCACGTTCACGACATACGATGCTCACTGTATCCACTCGCGATTTTGTTTTAGCTTGTTCCCGGTTGTTTTTGCAAAGACGGACCACTGGATGCGCCTGCCAGCACGCTTTTACCGCCGCCGCCGCCCGAAATAATATGCTTAGCTTACATACCAACACATGGAAATGTATATCGAATTAGCAAACCACCAATAAATTCTCATATAACTAACATTTGAGTAAGCCTTCGAGATACTAACGCTCGATTGATGAGAGAGCCATAATATTCCTTATATTTTTTTCCTTAACATAAACAGGACAGTTTTTGGATAAAGCAATGTGACCACCTCTGCAGTTAGGGCATTTAAATTCAGTTATTTCGCAATTAGCATGGTTAAGTCCACATTTTGGACATATAATTTTTTTGGATACCATACATTCAAATGACGCTCTGCTGGATTTGTTAACATTTTCATTATTGCTCCGCGCCCTTGAGTATTAGCGTGATGATCTATATCTCTGATGACCTACAACTCTCCTCAATAAATTTACAAAAATATTTTTTCAATTTGAACCAGTAATTCTGGAGAATAGCGCTTCCAAATTTCATTTCAAATCAGTTCAGTGGTGGTTGTGTATGTGCCTGGTTCCTATCATCTCCAAAACGGTTGATTAAAACGACAGGCAAATTGGCTACGAGCCCATACACCCTGCAAGATTGGCCCCGTGTTGGTTCACCCCTCGGTGCAAGCCACAGGAGAATATCATAAACGTCGGCTTAAACACTCGTCTCGGCGGACGTTAAGTAAATAAAAACATAATAAAATAATACATTCTGCGCAACATATGGGAGACGACAGAAATCAGAGTGCAGACGATAGTAGGGGAAGTGCTGTAAAAATAAAATACAATTATTTTCAGATCATTTTTAACTTTGGGCGCATAGAAATAAAGTCTAAAATTGAATGCCTTTTTGCTGTGTCTACTTAGTTGGCAGACAAGCACACGGCCCACCTGATGGAAAGTGGTTAACGTGACCTATGGACGTCTGTAACACCAGAGAAGTCACAGTCGCGCTGCCAACCCTGTAAGTACAGAGTTTCAGTGCCGTCAGTAGAAGACAAAGCAGGACAAGCCTTTAGTCTTCACGGAACTTGTATCACATATTCTGGTGTAATGTGTAATTGGTGTACAATAAAGACGTCATTATTATTATTATTATTATTATATTTCATTACAGAGATCAGTTGTTATACAGGGTGTTACAGAAAGGTGAAGATAACTCCCGTGTAAGGTGCTATCGTCTGCATAGCAATGTATGCTGCAGGTGGACAGTATGTCGTTGATATGCAGAAGAAAGAGAGTGGGAGATAATACGGACCCCGGGCTCCAGGCTCCAAAGTTGAAGTTTTGCATGCAATCCTTTGTCATGGGTTGAATATTTACTGTGTGACAGAAAACAGCCCTATCCCTTAATCGTCTTCTATAACTCCCACGGGAAGAAATGGGGTGGCCCTATTCTGCTACAACAAGATATTCACAACACGTGCAGGGCTTTCATGTCACTTGGCTGCTAACTTAGCAGCTTTTGATTCGCTAGAACTCTTCTTATCCAATTTTTGAAACTAAATTCAAAGGAATAGTGTTTTCAATACGATTGTTTAAAGTGCAAAGTAATAATCTATCATCATGAGTGAACTGAGTCAGGAAGAGGTAAGTAGGAAATTTGTTTTGTAAACGAACCTTGGCATAATGCGTATGGCCCATATGTTTATCCGCATTCTAGATCTCGCTACACAAGCTAGTTAACCATGTTTATTTGGCTTCTAGATAGCGTTGTGTAAAATATTGTCATTGTAATAATCAAATACAATTTGAGCCCCAAAAATGTCAGCTTATTATTTTTAATACGTATATATTAGCTTCTGAAGAACCTAATTTTACTTATTTATTTAGATAAGGACGTTCACATGATCATCATGTTACACTTAGTTTAATTATTATCCATAAATTACGTCACACGTTAAGGGGTTACTAAATTTCGTAACGTAAGATGTCGAAAAATAAAGCGAAACTAATTTCGGAGAAATTCAGTAGCAAAGACAGATTTTCATGCACAGACTAATGAACACCAAAATGCGGTCACGTCGATTTGCATACAGAATAGGAACACCATTAGTGCCTTATGTGACCGTCGTGTAAAATGAAACAAAAACATCAAAAATATGCGGGAAATGAAAAATCTTCTCCCCGTGACGGCGAGCGAGCCATCTCCTTGAAAAAAATTGTTTGATCACTATCAAAGTCCTAAGTAACAATATAAAATTATGTTGCAGATACTTTTTGACACAGTGTATTAAGGTTACCAGTGGTGCAAGGGAATCAGTGCACAAAAATACTTACCTCAATCTATTTTATCATCTGAAGCTCGCAGTCATCAGCTTATAAGGACCCCTTGCCACCGCAGAGTACACCTGTTACATCTATCCCTAAGAAGGTGTTAATAATATGTGAAAGTTTCAAGGCTATTAACTAAAGTAACTACATAATAAAACAGTTATGCATTGCTCTAGTTAATCTGTTACACAATGACCGTTACTCTGACCAGTATGAAATACTGTTCCTTTTACGTTACCATTTCTAATAAAATATGGACGTAGGACACAGGGGTATTTCCGCCCAATTGAGCAGTCCGACTGGGGAAGTACCTCCGCCCTGCAGAATACCACGGCCTTAATAGCCTCATGTTGTGCAACCGAGTACGTAACGGAACTGCAAACGCGTACCAAGTGGAAGACTCACCAAGCTGAAGTTCAACTGAACGGTCTCGCTCTCATCAAGGAAGACAATCTTCCACCTTTAAAATGGAAGTTGGGTAGAATCATACGCATCTACCCGGGTACCAAGTATTAAAATTCAAGAAAATCGTAATAAAGTTCAAAAATTTCATGTTTCCTATTTTTGTTTTAAGGAGAGATCAGCAGTTTTTTTCTTTATGTAATTTTGTGTTAATAAAATGTATGGTGACTCATATTTTTTTGAGAATTATATTTTTGAGACATTTTATTGCTTTGATTCGGACCATATATACAGCGGTAATCGAGCCTGTTATACTATACGCGGCATGTGCCTGGTACGGGGCCACGAGAAAGGAGTGCGTCGTGAAGAGGCTAGGCGCGGTTCAACGGGTGTTCGCACAAAAATTAACCAAAGCCTACCGCACGGTCTCCTTGAACTCCGCACTGCTGCTGGCTGGGATACAAGGCTAAGTATGTTGACTTTATGGATCTTGGATTAGAGATTAAAATTCAAATAAAAACTTAATTTTTGTTCGCAAGCTAATTCCAACACTATTCATTTCTTAAAATAGGTCACAAAGTCCTTACTAATATTATAAATGCGAAAGTAATTCGGTCTGTCTGTTACGCTTTCACAACTAAACCACTGAACCAATTACAATGAAATTTGGTATAGGGGTAGATAGATGTTGGGAAAGTAAATAGGCTATGTTTTGTCGCATTAACCGACATCCACACCGGCTGCAACTCCTAGTACCCAATAAATTAACATATTTTAAAAGATTCATTAAGGTCAGACAGTTGAAATTAAGGTATTGAAACACACAAGGGACAAAATACTCCACCATTTCGAAATTTCATTACAATGGGCGATTACTAATTGCATGGAGGTAATGCAATTTGAAGCATTTGCTACAGGTTACATAAATAAACTAATGAGTTAAAACTTGTAACAGTAGAAATAAATGAAGTTAAACTTGTTTGGCAGCCAAATATTTGATGTTATTACCAACAAAAAAAAATGTTATATTATATTTTTTCTACATCCTTCAACCATATTTGAAGCTAGTTAAGCTTAGCCTTAGGTCTAGATAGCCCTGTATAGAATAGAGGCGGACCCTGATCTCCGAGTTCACGTTAAGAGATATTACAAATTTACGTTTTCTCATCTTAATCACTGGATTCCACGTTCCGGATAGCTTGAATCCATCTTCCCTATTGAAATTTTTATATTTTTTGATTTCAATGGCTTCACGCACAATCCGTGAATAGTAGTGGCGATCAGTGGAGAGGACTTTGGGTTGATGAAGCTCAATCCAGTGATTGGTACCCGACTCAAGATGTTCTCAACATATAAAAAGTAACCAAATGAAATACTTAAATAGAAAATGGTAAAAACCTATAAATCAGAACCTTTAAAGTAGATTTACTCCGACTATACTATGAATAGAGACTAGCGCCATAGATATTCTTATTGTACTCAACAATATCTTTCCAACGATGTATCATTCATTTTGATGTTTGTAGTGTGTTTTTGGATTTGCATTATCTTTTACTGAAGAAATGAAAACTAATACTTCTTGAAGTGGCCCCAAGACCAAATATACATGCTAATCTCGCTACCTACTTACTAAACGTCTTGGTTGTCTGGTGTAACTGCAAGATATTTTTCACATCTCTTTTACAACTGTCAGTGCTCTCAATACCAAACATGGCACGGATGCAACGCTTTTGCATTTTAAAGACCATGTCATAGTTAGTTGCATTACCCCAAAAAATTACACCATATCGAAGTACTGACTCCACTAAACCATGGTATGCTGACAGTAAAGCTGCCTACCCACTTAAAGGTGTGAGTATATATCTGAATAATAAGCAAACGTACGTACTTTCGCATTCATGATAGTTAGAATTACCCAGTAACTCATAGACACGTCTTATAACTTTTTTTAATAGATTCCCCGACCATAAACGAAGAAATCACGTATTTGTGTTATTATTTTAATATTTCTAACAATATCAATTTCAAACTCCCATACTCCGGGACGCGTGGCGCGCGTCCGTGACCGCCCTGCTCCGGCACGCCGCACTCATGCAGCCGATGGCCCTGGTACACCGACTTCACACCGTACTCAAGGTACTTTTTAAAATATTTCCTTATTTATTTATATATAACATGACTCGAATATTAGCTATTAAAAGATAATTTTGAAAAAAGCTCGCCTCCTATCACGTGGATGTGAAAATCGTAGTTGGCGAAAGGGGAGTCACGAATACACCTCATATGTGTGTTTGAACTTAAGTATTTACACATAAGTAGTTACTTATGTAAAGAGTAAAAAATGACCATCAAGATATCAGTCATGCCCATTTGGGTGCGCACGATGTGCAGTGAGTGTATCCTTATTATGTTTATATATTTGTCTGACTCTCTGTACGTTGTGTGTTCTTGAATAAACGCTTTTTCTTCTTCTTTCTTCCTTTCTTCTTCAAACATGGATATTTGCATTCATTTAATTTTGACCTTTGACCTTGAATTATAAAAATGCACACAAATTAAAATATATGCCATATATAAATATACAAATACCATAGCTACATATAATACACTGACGGACTCATAAACTGCATCAAAGTAATAGACGACTTTGAAATAAATATTTTAACCAAGTATGCATACTTTCTATGCAGATTTAAATTGAAACCTCTAGATTGGTTCGTGAACTTTAAAACAGCGTAGGGTCATATCTTTAAGTTTAAGTTTATGTACTGGAAAGGACCTTAAGACTTTTATTGAAGAAAAAACAGAAATTTAAGAAAAATTGGTTTAATTAAAAAATTGGTTTTAACAATAGACACAAACTTTATGCAAGGGTTTATTTGTGTTTTAATAAGGTGTATTACCCCCACGTGCCCTTATTACGGATTCTAATGGGTTCCGCATAGATTTTATAAGGGTTTTTAAAAGATCTTGCGGAATATTGTCCCATTCTTCTGAAAGTGCTGTTCTTAGTGCTGCCACTGTCGTGGGCGAAGGGTTTCTCGCATATACAGCTCTTTTTAAATTGTCCCAAACATGCTCGATGGGATTAAGATCCGGGCTGCGTGCTGGCCAATTCATTGTACGTATCCCAACCTCTTCGCAATAATGTTGAACTTGTGCAGCTGCATGCGGCCGGGCATTATCCTGCATTAAAGTAAAATTTTCGCCTATGAATCCCATGTAAGGCACCACGTGATCTTCTAATATCTCTGTTATGTAGCGATGTGCTGTCAAACCCCCTCTATTACCGTTTTGACGGACCATGTCTATGAACACAAGTTCGGTTCGCCCGTTCATCGATATGCCACCCCAGACCATACATGAACCGCCTCCAAAAGGAACACGCTCCTCAATGCAACTTTGAGCATATCGCTCCCCACGTCGACGATAGACTCTTCTGCGACCATCTGCACCATATAAACATGTCCTACACTCGTCCGTGAACAATACAGAGGCCCACTGCTCTTCTGTCCAATTCAGGTGATGACGCGCAAATCTTAAGCGAGCTTGTCTGTGAGCTGTAGACAACTTTGGACCATTTGCTGGTCTAAAAGGGGTGATATCCGCTTCCTTTAACCTTCTTCTTATTGTTCGTGCACACACGTTTACTCCACGCACTTCATTAAGCTCGGTTTTGATGTTAACTGACGTGAGGAAACGATTTCGCAGGGAAGTTATAACAATAAATCGGTCATCACGACCTGTGGTTGCTCGAGTTCTGCCTGTACCACGTCTCCTCCTGTAAGAACCTGTCTCTACAAACCTTCTGTATATTCTAGAAACCGTAGACTGGTTTAAATTTAAATTTCTACCAATCGTTCGTTGATCCAAGCCCTCCCGCACCAATGCTACAATTTGTGCCGCTTGTTCGGACGAAGTATCCATATTATGGTTCAAAAACTCTCGATGTGTTAAAAAACTAACCCAACAATTATGCTGGTAACAATAATTCAATTGACAAAACAAAAAAAATCAATGAGAATCAATTTAAAACTTTGCTATAAATAACACGCAAATCTGATACTACAAGTAAATTTTCTTTCCCGGCTATATTCATTTGTTTTACTGCAGTTCTATTTTTAAATTTAATTTTTTTTTAAGATTAAGAGCCAGTCTTTCCATATTTATATAATTTAATCTAAAAAGTTTGCATACTTATTATAAAAAATCCTTTTAGAGTAAACCTGAACTTTGATGCAGTTTATGAGTCCGTCAGTGTACATACCCATGTTCTATAAAAAAATTTACTTAGCGTAACAGGAACTTCCTTTGGTTGGTCACTTCGTAGTTATTATTTAATGACGTCACGCGCAGAATGTCACGTGACCGACCGTTTTTCGCGCACTTTTGAAGATAACAAAGTGAAAATGTGTTTTTTTTTTCTAATTAATAAGGTTTGACGGAAAAATTATGAACGGGGCGTCTAATGGCAGTTGCTCCCTTAAAATCGAAATCATACCAAATCATGATAGAGGAGAGAATGAATCCTGGGATGAATATAACTGGGATGAATATAAGTGGAATTGGGACTAGGATGAAAAAGAAAATATAAAGACAAAACGACACTACTCTGAAAAAAGTCTTAGTCAACTCAACATGCAATTTGGAAAACACTAAACTTTAAACCAATGTATAAAACCAGTTGTACAACACACATGACATCAGTCCTTACGAAACTGTGCACGAAATAGCTTCATCAAAAGCTTGTGTGATTTTCTGTGACTGAAGGGAGAAATATTTTTTGGTTTAATTTCTGAACAGTACGCGCTGTAAAATATGGCTTTCAAATTAGGTAAGGTGAACCAGCTAAAATCTGAAAAAATATCACGCTTGTGCTCTGGTTGTGTTGTCTCCAATGGATTGATACTGACAACTGCGACATGTACTCAACAGCCCTTGAGCTATGTTCTTCTTAATACTACGTTCGATAAGAGAGACGACACCACAATTTCCCTTCATGTTATAAAAACCGAACGATTTCCTACCTTCACATCAGGGGAAGGATCCCTCAGGCCCATATGTAATGTCAATAAAAGTATATAATAAGATACCACAGACACTAAAGGAGTCCAAAAATGAGCATACATTTAAAAACAAATTACAAAAACATCTTCTTAAAAAATGTTACTATAATTTGCAGGAGTTTTTTGATGACAAACATCAGCAATAAAATGGGGAAGCAAGCTTTACCCCTCGTTTTCATCAAGGTTTAGATTAACCGTGCAAAGTGATAGGTTTAATGGAAAGACAAATACTTGACGTGACGAATATTGAATATTTATAAGAGGTAAGTGTTGAAACAGTTAATTAAGAGAGTAGCCAATACCTTCTATGCAGGTATACTACTAGGCTGACTGTACGAAATATATTTAGTATACCTCGAAAAATATACACCAGTCAATTTGGCGATGTTCTGAAAGAAGAGTAGGTTAGAGACACCCGAGAGAGAGAGAGAGAGAGAGAGAGAGAGAGAGAGAGAGAGAGAGAGAGAGAGAGGCAAAATCTGTAAAGGAGGTTTAATGATGGTAGAGGCAGTTCATGAGGTGTTTTGCACATTGTGAATTGCTGGTAAAAGACAATGGATGACCCTCAAAATTAACCAGAATAGAATTAGTGGGATTAGGTAAAACAGGATGCCAGTTTCGTGGAACGACTCGCAAGAAACAACAAAAACTCTCCAGTGAGCTCTGGCTGCCAGTTTAAGAATGTTCGAGTCATTGTACTCTATACCCGCTACCTCTATTAATCCTTCCACACAAAAGCACTTCAACCCACTGATAGGATTATACTTATGAGCACATTGTATTAATATGCATGCACCTCCTCGACGGCCTTTGCGAAAATAACACAATGAAAAACTTAAAACAATGAAACATGGTAAATATCCCGTTTATTTTATCATAATAATCGAACGAATACATTAGTAAATCGCTGTTTGCTAATCCTGTTATTGTTGGATTTCGTCATAAACTGAGTTATGTACTGAATTATCTATTATTAATATTATGTTATAGTCAAGAATAACACATAGGCCACTTTTCCCCCTGGAATAGACACAAAATTAGATGTTGCGATTTTAGGCGTCTCTTTTCTTTTGGACGGTTTTGAGTTTTGAGATGCAGGCGTTTGGACTTCGCGTTATGAATTGTGCATTTACTGTTTATAAATTCACGCCTTACAGCAACTTATTTATCTTTAGTTGATTTAAATTCCGGTCCACATGTTGACTTTGAATCGGTACTGGGACCGGTCCTGCCTCAGTAAATGAGGGTTCTCTACATGCCATTCATGCAAATTATGCATGTTCATGTAGCCGTCCTTTTTAAAAGTTGATTCATCAGACCATAAAATTTTTGTTAAGAAAAGGGATGCTTTGGAAATTGTAGAAGAGCAGATTTCTAGATTTGTGACCTAATGAAAATGAATCTGTCTATATTAGGGACTATAAGAAACTTGTCAATCAATCAATCAATCAATTAGTCCACCATAGCCCACTGCTAGACATAGCTCCCTCTCCCCCTCCCTCTCCCCACTCCCTCTCCCCCCTCCCTCTCCCCCCTCCTGTTGACTGATTGTTCGACGTTTTCTCGTATGAACACTTCATACTTTTCCGGACAGGGTATAACGCTAAAATGACAATGTTTTATTAAAATCCATTTCCCTCACTGTCGACAGATTATCTGACAACCTGTTCTTCAGCCATAGAAGTGCCAACAAGAAAATATTCTTCCTCCAAATTATATCTTGCCATATGGGAAGCGGTATTTGTAGAGAATTATACAGCTATTACTGTTTTATTTGTTGTTTGGATTCTAATATAAATGTAATCCAAAATAAATAATATTGATGTAATGTGCGTATTGTAGTGAATTTTGTCAGTTTTTGTTAATACTGTTGATTGGTGGCGCTTGGTGGAACCTGCTACGCATATTGAATAAGACGCTGCACTTTTCCACTACGAGTATATTCCATTTTTCACCTCACCGGTTTCGATACTACGAAAGTTTATGGTATTATATTCGGCTTACGGTTGCGGTATTTTTGTGGCTCAATCAAGATCTTTAGAGTTCAAGAAAAACTTACGTGCCGACTGATGACGAAGCTCTGGCGCTGAGACATTGCGATGAATTCTAGTTTTATGTCAAATATTGTGTAACCTCCTCCTTTTTCAAAGTCAGTTAAAAAGTCAAAAACGTTAGTGAGTTATCGATTTTAAATCCAATTGTTTTCTAATACTTACGTAGTTTCGAAAAAACTAAATGTATGAATTTACATAAATGTAAAAATTAGTGCCTCATTTATCCATAATGTTCGTATCACGATTCGTAATAATATGAAATCACCGAATTCCCGTACCTACCTACCTATCTATCTATCTAATTATATTATTACCATTTAACTTCACGTTAGTGTTAAGACTAGTCATTTCCATATCTAAATCATTTCTATTTACAATCCTCAACTGAACTAATTTTACCAAGTATTAACCAAATCGATTGTTCACATTTTTAACAAATTTTATGAATATGTTGTGTACTGTTTATATTAGAATAATTTTATTAGGGTATGTTTTAAATGCCTAAAGTTTTGAGCTTAGCTGTTTTAAAGTTGGAGTAATTTAGTTAATTAATTTAGATTTTAGATCTGTATTATAAGCCAACGGTCTCTATGGTAAAATGCTTTTCAGTGAAATTGGACTGTCATAGTGTTTTGTAGTTGTTATTTATGAAATGAGTCAACCGTTTCTCGTTATCGATATTTTAAATTTTCCCGGTAAATGTTCACAGCCCTACACTACTTGTATTAAAACGTGATCACCACATATCTATACCTATTATCTCCTCCTGTAAGTAGACATCATTTCGGAGTAATAAGGTGTTACAACGATTTCTTCGCCACTTAAACATGCTTGTTTGGCCAGTTTGTCAGCCTCCTCATTACCATATATACCTATGTGGGATGGAACCCATTGCAATCTCAGAGATACTCCTTGTAGACAGCCCCAAAGTTGAACATGTAGAAAACCAATGTTATAAGAGTCAATGATCTCCAATGGTAATAATTGCCGAGCAAATGGGCGATGCCACTTCCCAAATAAATCGCAGCTGTTTTCAGATTCAGGAACATACCACGATGTACAGGATCTGAGTAGTTCGGTTATAACTTAGTTGTCAAATATGGTAAATTGCTTTTAAACACTTTTTTCTGTTTTGTTTGTGTAGATAGGTTTGCGATAAGTCTAATTTGGCGTTTTAAATAAAATGTTTTTGATTTTGCGCACGTAAAAAAAAAAAAAGGTGGTTAAGGAGTCGAGTCTCTCGACTCTCGACCTCTCGACTAGTGAGGTCATATTCATAATAATAACACAATTCAAAATTCTTGAACTATTTGATCTACAAATAGATTACTTGACTAAATAGTATATAGTAGAGTTGGTATTTTTAAGAGTGTTAACAATTCGGAATATGTCAGTTTCATCTACGGGACCCAAAAATATACTGTTAGGGTTCTGCGGAATTTTTATCATGTCACTTTGGGTGTTAGTTTGTGGTTTTTTATTTGTCATATTAATATAAAATTTATTAAATAAGTCACATATTTGGTTTGGGTCATCGTTTATTATGTTGTCAATTTCTGCAGTATCGATTTCATGTCTGTCAGTATTGTTATTCGTCTTATTTTTAATTACATCCCATGCTGCCTTGCATGTGTTTTTGGATGTGGTGATAATAAACGTACCGTTTATTATCAATATAACCCGGCCTTTGAGTTGGCACGTCAAGAACTAGAGTGAGAGTTCTGCTAACATCAGCTTGCTTCGGCTTTGTAAAGCCAGGGTATGTGGCCCACACACACACGCTCGAAATCGTACGAGTAATACGTCATTATCTGACACCACAGTGGGTGCTAGCGACGCAATACGCAACTCGCACCACATGACAGATACAAAGAAAAATGTCAAAATCATCTTTTATTTACTTGTCGAATATTGTCATCAACCCTACCAAAGCGTTGACTCGAAGACGCAGTTTTGCTTGAAAAATATGAAACGTCAAACGGTACCTCTTAGATTTGATGGACTGTAGTTGATGATGATGATGATGATGACGATCAATGAGATGATTGCTGCTGCTGCCGCAGTAAAATTGTGCGAATTTTACTAGAAGCTCCCCGGAGGAACCAACACGATAAGTCACAATTCACTGTAATGTATTATATACAGGTGATTTATGTGCCAACGATTACACACGTGTTACACGGGCCGTGCAAATATCCCTCGGTCCGAGGTGTTAGAGTGTCGCGAACAACTTGTGTCCGAAATCGATACTACTCTCTCTGGGAATTAGGAACTACATTAGAAATGCATACAAACATATACTGGCAGAGGTGTATTAACACATTAAACATTTCACCAACTATAATTATCGGTCGACGCAAGCTTATTAGAGCTCCATGTGAGGCCGGACCTGTGCTTTATAAAGAAGGAGTTGCTGCCCCGCAGTTAAGTACTGCTTCGCCCTGTTAAGCACTCCGAGTTTTCTTGATGCCAACTTAACCTTGTCCTGCAAATGACTTCGGTATTGGATGTCACTGGAGATATCGACACCAAGGATCCCGATACTCGAGGAAATGGTAAGCAAAAGAGGGTCACCATTTCATACATATGCGATGTTACAATGGTGACACTCAGGTTGACTGCCTCAAGTCAGGTTGAGCAAGAAATTTAATGTTGTCATCTAATGTAGTGTTGTTTTAAACGCTATTACTAAAAGAGCAACATCACGTAAGAATGTGTTACCGAGAAAGAAAAAAAGTATATAAAAATATGTTTATTATAGGGCACTGTACCTTTAGATTCCAAGGATGTTTGCTGTACTCATCAGTTGGGCTCTTTGTGAAGCCATAGCCGGCCTGGCCTGTGTCAATCGACGCCGAGTTAACGCATATATGATCTTCGGCCGATTGCACTCGATCCCAATAATCACGCTCGTAATCCGCCAAGGAGTTTGCCTTTGTATTAAATAGCTGTTCGTGTACTAATCCGGATATCTGCAATCGAAGTTGATGTTATACACACTCACATGTGACTGACTACCTAAAAGTATAAGAAGGAGGACTGATGGAGGTCAAGGCGACTAAGGGATAGAGCTGTGTAACATCAGACAGATATATAAAGCCCAGACTGGCTCGAGTCAACAATAGTGCCCGGAATACGGCAATAGGGTCACCCCTTATTACGTGGAACCGAATACTATTATTGGTGAAATGTGGGTGCTAAAAATATTTAATAAAATTCCTCAGGATTTGATTAATATGCCGATAAATTTCACAAAAACAAGTTCACGTAAGTAACTCTTCTGTCATTATGTTGTTCAACTGTAGATTTGGCAAAACTTCGATATTTTCCGTGAAGCAACTGCCATGTGACCTCCACAACCAAAAGGCGACATTGAAACATTGCAGTTAGACTTGTTTTTGGACTTTTTAGCGCTCCAACTACCCATATCGACTGCCAGAGATGTTCGTATGGCAACCGGGACCGATTGCAGAGTGGACTATGCCGAAGTGGGTCTGATCGTGGAGAAGTGTTCGCGCCAAGACCTGATCTTCATCAGCAAACATGGGTACGCGCTGTTTGGTTCCCTGTACGACGGTGAGTTGCTTTTTTGTTGGCTTACTTTCCTGTATGTGTCGAACACAATCAAAAAAACTTGTTGAACTATTAAATTCTAAAACGATTTACATCGCAATTGTGATAAAATAACAGATCATCTTTTACTTTATGAAATTGTAAAATATCTATTAACTTGACTTGCCTCGATTTGACAACAATGACAATCATTGAATGATATTTTTTTTTTTTCGTCCATTACCCATTCCATGGCTACCGCGGTTATTGGAGGTTTAATGGATGATGAAAAATATAAAAGAAGAACAGACTCAACGTATACCGCTCATTTACCATTTTTAATTTAATAAGCTCAGTTAAATAATTGCGTGGTTGAGAGGACACGACGGTATTTCCGCCCAATTGAGCAGTCGGACTGGGGAAGTACCTCCGCCCTACAAAATACCGCGGTTATAATAACTTCGTGTTGTGCTCCCAGCGGTGAGTAGTGCAGCCAGAGCTTACTGGAGAATTTGCGCTGTCAGTACGTCTCCCACGGGGACCAGACCAGCCGTCTCGGGAGAGTCTGGTCTTGAGGGGCGCAGCTTAGTTTTTTCGAGATTCTTGATTTTCTCGGCTTGTAGACTGGTTGGTTGCGGCATTCAGTTGTGAGGGACGTAAGAAATGTGATAAATTTTGATGTTTATTTTTTTTAAGAGCCTGTTTTTCAATCTCAAATCATACATTCTATGTGTTATTGTTGTATTTTAAATTTAAATATCTTCGAACCATATTGGAACCATAATATGACGTCACAGAATAACCTCGGATGCGACCAGCCCTAACGCGAGGATGACAATGAAATTGGATATTTATCTAGAAAACCTCGAAAGAAAAGCCAACTTTCCTCACTGTCTTGGAGCAGTAGATGGCAAACATATCAGAATTTTGAAACTTAAATTTAATTACAAGGAGTATTATTCTTTTGTATTAATGGCAGTTGTCGATTCAGAGTACCGATTTATTTTTATTAGTGTGACTTACACGCGACCTTGCATATTCTTGTGAAGCAAAGCAGGATTCTTTGGTTTCTTACGACCATCAAGAATTCTGAAAAAAAAACACCCTCTTAATAACAAGGTCGTACAAAATGAAACTCATTTTTTTATTATTTTATGGTTACACTGACAGATACAAAAGACGGGAGAAAAGTAAGTAAATAGTGTCAATGGTCCGTAGTCTACGGATCTCTTGAAGCTTGTTTCGGGAGTGGGTTCACGTTGGTAGTGTAATGGTCAGGATTCGAACCTGGGACCTTTCGATCATAAGGCCGACTCCTTAACCACTGAGCCACCGACGCTTAAATAACCAATACGTTACCAATGGTCTGAAACTCGCCTGAAGCCATCCAATTTTTTCTGGTTTAATCTATGTTAACTGTAGCGTCTGTCATCTGACTCTCCCGACCTCGAGGAGGAAAACCTACGCCAAGACCTCGTCTGTCAATCAACAGGTATACTGGCTACCAGGTGAGAAAACATTGTTTATGTTACGTGTTGAAATAAGAATTTGTTAAAATACCAAATCAAATCATCAAATCAATCAAAGAGGTATGACATATTTATTTTCTTTTATACCACTTGGTTGGCAGACAAGCACACGGCCCACCTCATGGAAAGTGGTGACTGAGGTCCACCGAACGAGAGGAAAAGAAGAGCGACATCCAGGAGTTGGCTCAAGCTATTAAAGAGCTTTCTCAGAAGTCGCACGAAACAATGTCGTCAAAGATGGTTGAACTCCCTCACTTCAACGGGCCCTGTGACGAATGGTTGGCGTTCGCTTCAAAAATGTAATAAAAATGTTTGTTAGCATTCGGCTGTTGTCTCGTTCATACAAAACATGTAAAAACCTACTGAAAATTGAATTCCTCCAATTTCTTCAAAAAATCGGCAATTTCAGTCTTTTAACGCGATCATGGTGTAGGTACATCTGGTACATATGTGTACATACATACATTTGATTTGCAGGATGTTTCGACCAGGTTGAAGTTTATGTGTGTATTTATCGCAGGTTTATAAGTGCCCGATTAATGGCAATAGGCTCGCCACCTATTACATTGGGACCTAAACATAAACTGGCGAAATGTGGTTGCTAGCACCTCTACCTACCCCTTCGGGGACATAGGCGTGAGTTTATGTTATGTATAAACGTTATCGTTGTCTAACGCTCTGTGAAACAAAATTATACATTAGCGTTATTTAGTAAATAGTGTTAGTCATTAGTCATTAGTAATGTTATATTTCTACGACTGTAAAACATATCTATAACTTTCAAAACATAAAAATCAAATCGAAATCACATGGCAATATAGAAACAGGGTGCGGTTGGGCAGTCACTAAATATCGAATAGCGTTTGTTCATACATCAATAATCTTAACATAACATAATATGAAACAAACTCACGCCTATATCCCCGAAGGGGTAGGCAGAGGTGCTAGCACCCACATTTCGCCAGTTTATATTTTGCTTCACAGAAAATATCGAAGTTCAGCCGAGTCCGCAGTTAGACTGGTAAAATGGACCTCAAACTCCGATGTGAAGCTTCGGGTGCGACTGTGATGAACGCTAAGATGAAGATGACTTAGCTTCCCACCGCAGCATCACACGGGTGAATTCTGATAACATCATTAAGGTACTCATCCACCTTATAGTAACCTTTACTCATTAAAGTTTTTTTTCACTTCTATTTTAAATTTATTTATTGGCATATCAATCAAGTCCTGAGGAATTTTATTAAATATTTTTATGCAGCTGCCTACAAATGAATCGGACACGGCGGTATTTCCGTCTAATTGAGCAATCCGACTGGGGAAGTACCTCCGCCCTACAGAATACCGCGGTTATAATAACTTCGTGTTCCCGGCGGTGAGTAGGGTAGCCAGAGCTCACTGGAGAGTTTTTGTGCTGTCAGTGGGATATACTTAGCTTTCAAAGTATTTAAAATTAAATTATAATTTTCGGCACTAAACGTAATTCCAGCGCAAACGGTTATGAGTCACGATGTGAAGTGTCGCACGATCCAAATGCGACCATTTCCTATCGACCTAACCATTTATCCGACCCTGAAATTTCAATTATCGATGAACTACTTGAATAACCGATATGAGGAAACTTCCAATTATTCTATTTAAATTAATCAGTTATCACATTAAAACTTTCCGGTGATTCATTGTACTTTTTGTTTAGTGCTGCAATGTTGATAAAATATTTTTTCAATGACGCGCTAGCGTAAATCCTTCTACTGCGTACTTGGTGAAAATGTAAAACAGATTCTCCGGGTACATACGTTCTGCGGTTGGATTTAGCTAGTAAACGCCTAAATTGAAGTCAACGATAAGGAAACAGCCTGGGATTCCAGCTTAATCGGTTAATGAAACCATTGATGTCAGCCAGCTACCTTTGACCTTGGCCCACTTTATTAAATTTTTCTTCATAATGGCTACCTACTTCATTTGGATTACTTAACTGTTATACTGTTATATGTTATGTTTTGGTTTAAGCACCTCTAATATCAATTCCCCGAATAATGGTTATTCATATTATTTTCTATTCTTTTCTAAAGTTTAGTAAATAATTTGAAATAAGTACCTTACTATCTTAACTCCAGGACAGTCTGAGTAATTGAAAGTTTAATTATCCCATAAATAACAAATTACATATATTATCTTTTAACGATGCGTCACGTAATGATCCGATAAGATCCTTAACTTTTAACTTTATATTAAAATATATAAAATAATGAATACTAATAGCATAGTAGGCTCACCCTTTACACCCGGTAACTATACATACCAGAAAATTCAATAGATGGTTTGCTACGGAATCATGCCAAAACGGCTGAACCAATCTGGATGAAAGATTGATGAACTATTAATCCCAACTTATATTATTTAAAAATATATTAATCATTTCGTGAATCTATGAGACTCTTCATCACGACACAAATCGTGAGAGAAAGACCCGAGTCATTCGATAAACAAACAACAACGATGCGTGTTTTGTGAATGAAAGTAAATCAGATCGATAGTAGTGTTAATGATTTTCAAGACAATGGCTTGTTTTTGGACTGTAGCCAGTTCTGGCGACTGTCGTATCGCTGCGTTATCAGAGAGTAAGGGTAGGGCAAGTGGCCTAACGTAATTTGCTTCATCAAATAAATCGCTTTAACAGCTATATAAAGGTGCTGATAGAATATCTGAGTATTTGCCGTTTTTGAACTGAACAACGAACCGAAGAAGAGAGCCACAGTTAACACTACGAATATTTTCATGTGCTTTCTAGCGAGTTTTCGATTTAAAAGATAACAACGCACCTTTTCCATTTTTGACGTCACGAAAGTATGACTTCAAGCTTTTGTAACGATATCGTATAGAGGTTTTTCGGGCGATTCACTAATTGGATTTTCAAAATCAAATATCTTTGAAACTACATACATTTCAATAATTGCTTTTGAGTAGGTACTGTTTTTAATAATGATTATATTTTAAGTCTTGTATTTCGTAAGGGCATTATGTTATTAATAAAAGTTTTGCAAATAAAATTGTCTGCATAATATTTTTCATATTATAAACCAGTTATTTGGAGTGTTTTTCTTAAAAGTATCATATCTTCAATATAGATACAACATCCACTTGCTTGTGCATTATACTGCAGTACATCCTACACAGCTGTGTGAGAACTTTCATAGCGCGATTCAGAATCAGTGATTTTTAAAACTAGTGAGAACGAATATAATTCGCACTATAATAGTTATTATTTATAAAATATCTAATCTAATTTTTGTTAGATGGCTCTGACATAATTATATATTAGATTAGATATTTTTTCTTGTTTTGTGTTGACAACATATTAAAAAATATGTTGTCAACACAAAACAAGAAAAAATAGCAAATAAAAAAGTTATTTGTATTTTAATAGCTTGTTTGTGTGCATAATTCTTAATCATGAATTGGATATTTATTTATTTATTCATTTATTTGCATAATACAGTCATAATAAGTTGGGCGCTAAAAAATAAAATAAGTACAATGTATTATCACCAGTAATCGCATGCAAATATTACATTATTTTAAATTATATCATTATTTGAAAGCTATAGTTGCTGCACGCTATGATGGCCGTTTTGACATGACTGGATTTGCTCGTTTTCTCTTTTTTGGTGTGTATTTTTTTCTGTGCCAGTCTCGCCATATTTTTCTTCAGTTATTCGTCTAACAGTTCGTTCTCTAATTTAGCGCACCAAAAAATAAAAAACGAGCAAAAGCAGCCGTGTCCACACATAGTTACCCGACTATTTTCAAACAAATGAACTTAATTTATTATTATATATTAATATTTAGCTATATTTTTAAGCCAGTTTGACAGCAATAGGTTTCACCTATTACGTAGAACCGAAAATCATAATTGGTGAAATGTGGTTGTTAACATACACACCTCTGCCTACACCTTTGGGATTTACAGGCATGGGTATATGTAAGCTATATTTTTGTTTCTTGTAAAGGAAACTAAACTCACGCACGACACGCAAATTTATACCAATGGTTGAACAAACTGACTTTAACAAAATAATCAATATAAATACATTCCGAGAACGGAAAAATATATAAATTATTATACAAAACTAAAACATACTTGACTGACAGAGAAACATGGTTCATTCGTAACGTGCGTTTTATTACAATAATCATCATAGGACTCTAGCGCATTCTTATGATGACGTCATTCGCACGGCAGGCAAGAGTTACTTTCAGGTTTATACTATTAAGTATGGATTTTTATTACCTATATATGTTTTTTTTTATATATAGAACACGTCAATTAGACTTCGCCTTGCCCGATGGTAAGCTGAAGGCAAAGTCTCAGAAAAGAGGGATATATATAAAGAGAGACTTCTTTCCTTTAATTTTTTTTAAATCTTGGAGTTCCTTGATTTTTGGCTCACAGACAGTACGTTCGCTTGCAGCATCGGTGGATTTTAGGCTTCAGACTCCCACGGCGAACTAGCCGGTATGCCGTCCGTAATTCGTTACGCAAGCCGACAACCGTAGCCTCAGGATCCGCTGAAATGCCCACAAAGCCTAAACTTCTGGGGAAACCGGTAACCGCGAAAATCTTGATTACGGCCGGACTGGCACCGCAATAGTAATCAAAAACAGTGTGAAGCATTGCCTCTTGGATTCCCCAACGGCCCCCTATCTTCAAGCCACGAGTGTGAGGGTGGAAGACCGATCGGGATCCCTTAATCTTTCTGCGGTATACTGTCCTCCACGCCACACCATAAAGGAGAAAATGTTTACGAAGATGCAACGGTAGATTTCACTGATCTGTTCATCTTCAGGTCGTCATCACCAAGAGTGATCATGCGGCGTGTCCGAGGCTTTTCTGTGTAGCTTTGTGGTGTGGGCCATGATACTGTAAAATGAAAAAAATAACTTAAACATACAAAACAAATATAAGGAAAAGCTTAGTATTAGGCTTAGAATGCTTTCAAACAATCCTTTAGAATACTCTCTGGATATTTGCATTGGTCTAGTCGTGGCTTGGAGGGCATGTTAAGCCGTCGGTCACGGTTGCTATATGAACATCTATGTTAGTCGTTATGGGTTGTTGGAACCCTAAAAAGAACCACACGGCTAATAAATAAAGGAATATTCTACAACATTCTACACAACACTATCTAGACCCATGGTAAGCATAGCTTAACGAGCTTGTGTTATGGAATCTAGAATGTGGATATACAAACTTAGATACTTTTTTTAATACATGTTTAATATACATAGAAACACCCAGACCAATGCAAATATAACATATTCATGCATACAAATATTTGCACTGAGCGGGAATTGAACTCACGCATCCTGTGAAGCAGTCGAACGTTTTACCGCTGCGCCACTGCTAACTACTATAAAATGATGTTCCTTGATTAATAATAAATTTTGAGCCAATTTTTCTAGACTACTAGACATGAATTTAAAAGAATCAAGAAATCTTAATTTCATAACACGGTTATTAATATTTAATATTTTTGAAAAAGAAAGCAAGATTGTACCCAAACTAACAAGACAAGATTGTAACCTACATACATACAAACATTGCTAGTTAATTAGAAGCTTGTAAAAATTATTGCTCTCTAAACTGCAGAAGTGTGATAACAAAATTGGCTTTGGTAACAAAATCCTTATGAATTAGGAAAATTAAAAGTCATTAGCCGAAACAACCCAGGGCGCATTAGCCAATTTTCGGGGTAATGTGCCCCACTTGACTTCAACAGGAAAGTTTGCCAAAAACGAAACGTAATTTTTTTTTTTTTTTTTTTTTATAATAAAAATCTGTTTATTTCGACCAAATTGTTAAATCATCGTGAACATGCACAAAAAAGTACGTCATCTTCATTTTGAACCGGCATTATAATATACCTTTCACTAGCATTTTATTTTTAAAACTATAATTTGTCAATACACTACCACCAAGCTGCCGATGCTCAGGGTCTTCTGCTCCAGAGCATGGCACAGTGGTCCATACACGTCGCCGCTGTCGCCGATCCGTACACTCACCGGCCCCTTGGGCCTGCCTGGGTGGTCGACCTGGACGGGTCGGCGGCACTGGTGTACAACGCCGCTATGGGTGCCCCCCCCCCTGTTGTCGTGGCAAGGGAGCATGGCATCGTAGCGGCGCGTGTGGGGGAGATTGCGGTCGTGGCCGTCTATTTCACGCCGAGCCTACACCGACGCATAGGGGAGTACCGGCAGTCGCTGGAGCGACTGACCGACGTCGTCAACGCCTGTCATCCTCATCCGGTTCTTGTGCTCGGGGACTTCAACGCCTGGTCAGTGACCTGGGGGTCCCGGCACACGAACCCACGAGGTAGGGCTCTGGAGAGCTGGGCCGCTAATCACGGTCTAGTTCTCCAGAATCGCGGGGCCGAAGCCACGTTCGTGGCCGCGGAGCGCAGTTCGATTATCGACCTATCGTTCGCAGGCGCTTCGCTGTCGCACCGTGTGCGGGACTGGCGTGTTGTTGTGGGGGTGGAGACACTGGCGGATCACCGATACGTTCGGTTTGATGTCTCCCCCCCCGCGGGTGATGCGCCGGTCATACCGGCCCCACGCGAGCCACGCTGGGTGCTTGGGAGACTGAATCGGGAGGTCCTCCTGGAGGCCGCCATCGTACAGGCCTGGGCCATTGCGCCGGACAGGCCTGTCGATATCGACGATGAGGCGGTGTGGTTCCGGGAGGCCATGACTCGTGTCTGCGATGCGGGTATGCCTAGGGCACCACCCTATAGTCCGAGGCGTCGGGTCTACTGGTGGTCTGCGGAGATCGCGAGGCTACGGCAAGCCTGCGTGATCGCGCACCGCCGGTGGACCAGACTCCGTAGGAGGCGTAGCCGAACCGCAGATACGGAGCCCCGAGTGGCGGAGCTTCATGTGGGATACAGGGAGGCCAGAGATGCCCTCCGAGCGGAGATTAAGCGGGCGAAAGCCGCGGCTTATAAGGAGCTAATGGAGACGCTGGAGCGGGACCCATGGGGGCGGCCTTACCTTATGGTAAGAGGAAAGCTGCGCCCCCGGGCCCCGCCGTTGACCCGGGTTCTCCAGCCAGCTCTGCTCGGTGGAGTGGTCGAGTCCCTGTTCCCGGCGCGAGCGGAACAAGTTCCGCCGCAGATGACTCCGCCACCTCGGTCGCCTGTGGCGCCCAGTGTGGTAGTTGACGACGAAGTCCCCGAGGTCACTTGGGTAGAACTGGAGCTGGCGGTGCGAAGGCTTAGAGCCAAGAAGAGCACCGCCCCGGGACCCGACGGCATTCCAGGCCGCGCGTGGGTCCTAGCTCTGGGAGAAGACGGTCTCGAACCCCGGCTGAGAGGGTTCCTCAGCGCATGCTTGGAGCGGGGCCAGTTTCCGAAGATGTGGAAGACGGGGAAACTGGTCCTCATCCGAAAGGAGGGTCGCCCGGCGGACGAACCGTCCGGCTACCGGCCCATTGTGTTGCTCGACGAGGTGGGCAAGCTCTTTGAAAGAGTTATTGCGAAGCGCCTCGTCGAGCACCTCTCTGGTAGGGGGCCGGACCTGGCGGATGCCCAATATGGCTTCCGCCGGTGGCGGTCCACCGTGGATGCCATCATGCGCGTGAGGACTTTGGCGGAGGAGGCAGTTGCCCGGGGTGAGGTGACGTTGGCGGTGTCCTTGGACATCTCCAACGCGTTCAACACCTTGCCCTGGAGTTACATCAGGGAGGCACTCGTGTACCACGGTGTGCCTCTCTACCTCCGCCGCATAGTCGGGGCGTACCTGACGGAGAGAGCCGTCATCTACCCAAGTACGACCGGCGTCGGTCGGCGTGAGATGTCGTGCGGTGTTCCACAGGGATCGGTTCTCGGGCCGCTACTGTGGAACATTGGATACGACTGGGTGCTTCGCGGTGAGCTTGCGGACGGCGCCGCCGTCACGTGCTATGCGGACGACACGCTAGTGACGGCGAGCGGAGCTACACACCGCGAAGCGATCCTGAGGGCCACGACCGCGGTTGCTCAAGTCGTGGAACGGATCCGGCGGCTGGGCCTTGAGGTGGCTTTGCATAAATCCGAGGCCATGTTCTTTCATGGACCTCGGCGCACGCCACCACCTGGTTCCAGTCTCACAGTGGGAGGCACTCTCATCGGCATCAAGCCCCAGATGAAATATCTGGGGCTCGTGCTCGACGGCCGGTGGGACTTCGGGAAGCACTTCCGAAGTCTGGGCCCCAAATTGGCGGGCACAGCCAACGCTCTGGCGCGGCTACTGCCCAACCTGAGGGGCCCGGATGACTCCTGCAGGAGACTCTACGCGGGTGTCGTGCGGTCCATGGCCCTGTACGGGTGTCCCGTGTGGGCGGACACCCTGAGTGATCGGCACATGCTTCTGCTGCAGCGTCCGCAGCGGAAGTTGGCGTGCCGCATCATAAGGGGGTACCGCACGATATCATTCAACGCGGCGAGTCTCCTCGCCGGATCGCCACCATGGATCCTGGAAGCGAGATGCCTTTCGGCGCTATACAGGTTCCGAAGGGCGGCGCGGGAGCGGGGTCACGATCCCGAGCCCGAAGAAATTCGGGCCGTGAGATCCCGGCTCCACAGGGAAATGGTGGCAGAATGGGAGAGACGACTTGGGCAACCAAGCGCAGGGCACGCCGTAGTAACGGCGGTAAGACCCATCATGGGGGAGTGGCTAGAGAGGCCACACGGCAGCCTCTCGTACCGTCTGACGCAGATGATCACCGAGCACGGATGCTTCGGAAAGTATCTGCGTCGGATGCAGAAAGAGCCAACGTCCGAGTGCCATCACTGCGACGCGAGCGAGGACTCAGGTCCGCACACGCTCACTGAGTGTCCGGCGTGGGAGACGCCGAGGCGGGAGCTTGTGGCGGCCCTGGGAGTGAGGGTTCTCACGCTCTCCACCTTGCTCGCGGCGATGGTTCGCTGCGCGGATGCGTTTGCGGCCGGCGCCTCCTTCTGCGAGCAAGTAATGCTCGTGAAGGAGGAGGCGGGGCGGGAGCGGCAGCGAGAGCGACGAAGGATCGCTAGACAAGCTGCCCGCGCACGAAGGCAACTCGGGCGTCGGAGGTCGATGAACGACCTCCGCCCCCCATGAGCGCCGGCCTGGGGGTGACAGGTGAAGCCGCCTGTCACCCTGGCAGAAGCAGGCCGCGGCGGTGGCGCGCGTGGCGCGCCTCCCCGTTTCCGGGGACGAGTTGGGGACTCTGTAGTCCCCACACCCGAGAAGAGGGCCATATCGTGAGAGATGGCCCTGGGTCGGCCGGGGTGCGAGGGATATGCCTGTCAACCTCACCTTCGGCAACCGAAACGACCCACAGGCGGCGTGCGTTTTAGTCGGTTCGAGTCTGACATAACCTCCTTCACCGGCTCCGGTGGGGAGGTATCCGTGGGGATTTTGCGCACGTAAAAAAAAAAAAAAAAAAAAAACCACCAAGCCAACGAGGTACGTGCCGGGCGCAGCGCATACACCTCGCACTTGTACACGTTTAGACTCAAACTTGTTTAGATTTACACTAACTCCTAACTCCTTGGGTTCGACATCGGAGCCGTAGCTGAGAGCTCCGGCCCATCCCAGCTCTCCTGACATTTCTCTGTAACAGAAAGATAACATGTTAATATTTTCTTTGTATTTATACAATACAATGTAAGCCGCGGCGGTGGCACGCCTCCCCGTTTCCGAGGACGAGTTGGGGACTCTGTAGTCCCCACACACCCGAGAAGAGGGCCAGATCGTGAGAGATGGCCGTGCGTCGTCGTGCTTTTCGGAATCATGATGATTTGGGCCATAAGAAATCAATGTAAGAAACGTGTGCGGACATGGTTACGCAAGGAAGTAGCTGTGGTCGGGCTGAGTTCGCCACCGATGGTCAAAGTACATGCTGTGCAACCAGCAACAACACCTCATCTCACTGGAAGGGTATCGTCGAAAAACCGAAAAATATGCCAACGATATCACTGCGAGAGAAAGAATACTCGACATAAAACCCTGTATCATCCCGTCTGGCTAACGTGGAAACAGTAGGCCAAGGCCTCCCAACAATGGGAGAGGCCTATGTCTAGCAGATGACAGCGATATTCTGTATTTACGTCAGTTTAAATAACACATCCAGTGTATCTGATTTTGAAGACTGTTTCAAATCCAACGCCACATTCACTGAGCGTGTAATTTCACCTGCAGGAGTTGAACTGGTGCCAACAGAAAATTTTCTTGTAACATTTTTTCTACCTTTAGAACGGAACTCAGTATATATAAAGAAATCATAATTATCTAAATAGCATAGAAGTGCGATATTTCTAAAATTTAAATACAATATTTCTGGTTACTTTATTGTAATAAAAAAATGTTATTTAATATCACTTCCAAATGATAGTTAAGTCTCAAACAGGATGAGACTATACTGTAATTAACTATAACAGCTTAAAATGCCATTGAATTTTAGAGTTTATTGATGTACCTAACTAAGTTCAAAATGAAATGAAAAAAGTTCATTACATATTAAGTCAAAGTCAAAGTTCTTTATTTGTAGAATATGGTACAAAAAATGATGTTTAAATTATACACATCACAGTACTCTTAAGTCTAGATAAATATATAGTAAATTAAATCATATATATATTATGTATAACAAATATTATGGCACCAATATTACATTTCTAAAGTAATAAAACCCGTATATAATGAGTCAACAGTCGACAAGTTTAAATTAGACGCCTGCCCTGCGCCTGGTCGCCCAAGTCGTATCTCCCAGCATATCAAGGTTTTTATAGGAGTGATTTTTCGGTAGGAGAAAGTGTAGAAAAGAAGAACCGGGCTACAGAGTTTATACTATGGTGTCTTTTTTATCGTCCGAAAAATCCACATGGATATAAGACCCCTTACCACCCCCCGCCCCTCTCAGCTCGCCTGAACCGTGGTTATCTTGGGCTTGAACTAATACAGATGAGTCATTTATGTCTGTTACTATGGATTTACAAGCTGTGTTGCAAATACCAAGTGGAGGGGAAAGTATATTATACTATATGAGGAAGTTAGTATTGTATAATTTTACTATTTACGAAGCAAAATTTCCAAATAATGCATACTGATTGCGGTTACAGACAAGGAGACATAACCCATTCTCAGTTCGTTAAGATTTTGATGGCAATCCTGTGTAAATTACGTGAATGAAGAGTACTACCATACTATGCAAGATTGCCCAATTGATGTGACATTGCCCAGAAGATCACTTTTTAGGAATATAGAAATATTCGAAAACCGTTTATGTTAAATTTATTATTTTTTGTAGACAAAATATCTCTATAATACAAACTAGTGATTGCTCATGCTTGGAGTGGGGCCAGTTTCCGAAGATGTGGAAGACGGGGAAACTGGTCCTCATCCGAAAGGAGGGTCGCCCGGCGGACGAAAAGCAATAAGACCACTAAAATACCTGAATTAAATCTGTCTTACTTGGATAAATTCCATTGGTCAAAAATAAACCAATGAGTCCTCGCCATGCCAAGTTTGCTAGAAATATAAAACTTGTCAAACAATAAATGACAGCTCTTCCATTATTATATAGTCGATCCTAAGCTCAAGGAGAAATCTTATGTCGATGTGGCGTGTTTTTTTCAATTTGTACATATTATCATGATGTGTATAGAAAGGATAAATAACGCCCTTTGAGCGAAAGGGAATCCGGTTCCTATTCCGGAACCCGGCAGCGGAACCGTTTCAGATTGTTGATAAGCCTAGAGATTGTAATATAGTCGGTAGTCTCGCGATGCGTATTATTGGCACGCTGTGTGCGAACTGCAAAGCGGAGCCTGCCCCGGTGTGTACAGGATGTTCGATATCTTTTAAAGAATTGTTAACAAAATGTTTTTTTCAATAATGAAAAGTGTACTTGCGTGTGTACTTTTTGTTGTTGCTGACGATGCGACGATGCAGCGGGTCGCTTGATATTGCTTTTATGCTGCGGCTTTGCTCGTTGTAATATTATAATTATAGTAATATCGTAATTTATGTCTACACAAAGATGTTGATAACAATGTTCAATTTCCGTTCAGTGAAAATATGTATATGCATCAACAGCAGACAAGCACACGGCCCACCTGATGGAAAGTGGTCACTGTGGCCTATGGATGCGTGCAAAACCAAGAGAGTCACACTCGCGCTGCCAATCCTGCAAGCATTGAGAGTTTTGGTGCCGTCAGTTTAAAAGACAAAGCAGGACAAGCTTTTGGTTTTTCCACTGACAGACAAAAACCCTCCAGTGAGCTCAGGACAAGCCTTTGATCTTCCCACTGACAGTACAAAAACTATCCAGTGAGCTCTGGCTACTCTACTCACCGCCGGGAACACAACATGAGGTTATGATAGCTGTGGTATTCTGTAGGGCGGAGATAATTCCCCAGTCGGACTGCTCAATTGGGACGGAAATACGGTCCACCGTTTTGTTCAGATACGTCACAATAGCGCGGACAAATGAAATACTGTTTAATAAACAAGTAGGTCTTTAGATAATTAGGTAGGCATAAAACATGTTTATCGTAGACGCCGCTGCAACCCTTTCACAATCTTGTTTCCTTAGCACTGATATCGTGAGGGGTATTGACATGATAAATACGTCAGTAATGTGACCGTTCACGGGTAAATGACATGATTTTACTAAATTGTATGATAAATCTTTTATACACATATCTACATATTTAATCACTTGTCCTGTCTTACTGACTGATTGATTCATCAAGGCAGAGCCTAAATAGATATAGCTCAGTTTAGAATCTCGGTGTGACTTTTTACACGAATACAAATTGCAAATAAACTAGGTATGTACTTTTTGAACGAAATTTTAAAGCATTTAGTATGCTAACTATTCGAATCAAATCGTCGCCGTAAGACGGATATATGTATAGAAGATTTAGGATGGTTTCAGGCGAAGGTTCGGTGGCTTAGTGGTCAGAGCCTTGCAAAGGAAAGATCGCGGGTTCCAAATCCGCCTGTACCATTTCAATTTCTTTTATCTTAATCGATTTGAGTAGATATGTACCTAATGCTTAAATTAGTGGTTATATTCAGTTCCAACGCGGTTTTTAATCGCATTTTAGGTTTTAAGTATTATTACAGGTTTAAGTATGAATGCAGGTTTTACATTTGTCGCTAACTTACCTTAATAATGACGGCTTCGACACCGCTTGCTATCATTTTCTGTAATAATTCCTTTTGGTTCCGCCTCCATAGGTATGCCAGGGAAACTAGATCTAACCGGTGACATCTAAAAGAAAAACCAATATGTTAGAAAATGTATGGGTTTAAACGTGACAAACGAATACAGAATGTTCGTTTAGTACGTTTCTCATAATGATTGTTTTTAAAAATATATAGGTACCCAGACGTCCAACAACAATATTAGTTATATAAATCTAGTTACTAAATTTACCTTTTTTTGTTAAATATAAGTGGCTTCCACATTGTTAATATTTCACTTAATTACCACTAGGTACAACTAAAAGCTGTGCTAAGGTCGGGTACGTGGCAAGCCTAGTGGTAGGCTTTTTAAAAGAACGTAGCCTAATGCCTAAGCGTATGAGGATCCAAAGGGCCACATAGTATGCGGACGCTCACAAAGTCTACAGCAAGGGTCGGTACTTAGACCAATTAGTAGAATGTGGTAACTACAACAAACTGTTAGACGAATAACTAAAGAAAAATATGGCGAGACTGGCACAAATGAAAATAAACTTCACATATCAAAAAAGAGAAAACGACTATCGAAACGGCCATCATAGCGTGCCGCAACTATAATAGATAATATAATTAGTAGCAGAATTTCAATCATTTTTAATTTGGAGTAAAGCTATGTAGTAACTACTACAAATGTTCATAAACATAGAAATGACACTAGTTTTGTAAAAAAACAATTAAGGCAAGTAAATGTTCCCTATCTAGGGAAAGATGGGGAACCTTAGTCCCACACCCAAGGGGGCCTTCGATAGCCTGGTCCGCCGTCAGGCCAATAGCCGGTGAGTGAGGGATATGACAGAGGCTACCCTCACCTTTGGCAACTGATGAAACATAATGTAGGTTAATATTTTCGTAGCTGGAATATTGTGAGAGTACCTATTTATAAAACCAGATATATACAATTTTAAGGTTATTAAAGCTTTGCGAGATATTTTGATGAGATTTTCGAAGCCACCGCTCTGGTGTACTGCGCCACGACTACTTTTCAATCAAAGTTTTAAACTTTCGTACTTTCAACTTACTTTTGAATATATAAATGGTGACGGAGAAAGAATACAAGTATTATCACTCTATCTCATCCGAAGGGTGTTGTAGGAGGCGACTAACGAAAAAATACACGATACGATATCAAACCCTGTACCAACAATACATAGAATATTTAGCCCGGGAATAGTTTCCTTTAAGTTACGGAAACAGGGCAACGGCTAGTTTTACAGAAACAAAAAATCTTCTAATTTTGAAATTTAAAATGTTTAAATTTTGCACTTGCATGCATATCTGTGTTTCGTGTTATTTAGAAATATGCGGCGTTGACAGAGCAATATATGTTCGCTCCCTTTGCGGTCGAGACAATGGGTAGTTGGGGTACCGACGCCAAGAATCTGGTGAGCGAATTAGGGCGCAGGTTGAGGGACAAAACCGGTGACTCCCGCTCCGACTCGTACCTGGGGCAACGGTTGGCCATAGCTGTTCAACGGGGCCCACACGTAGGTTACCCGCAGGATGCACACAGGATGCACGCAGGATACACACAGGTTTCGCACAGGATACACACAGGATCCACTCGGGTTGTACTCAGGTGTTCACTTAACCCGTAGGTATATTTTGCGCGAACACACACGGTCGCGTATACTACCGCCACGTCACAGAGGCTGTCATTAAAACTTAATATTAAAGAGATTAAAACTTTAATATGTCCATAATCGCATTTATTACATTATTTATACACCTAACGCTTCGGAAACCTGTCAACAGCATTTCTAAGTAGCCAGTCTACTGCCGACCATAATTCAGCAGCATTCCACACATATTGTTTACGTACAGTCGGCGTACACTGCAACTAGGTACGGCCAGTAAGTCGATGTTCGTGTCACCCAGCAGTATTACCTCGCTACTTTTTGGGATGCTTGATAAGAAGCGATGGGCCTCCTCAACAAATCCAAGCTTGTTTGCACTCGGAGATCTGTATGTCGTTCCTCGGGCGATAGTCTTATACATAGGTTACACTAAAAGTTTCCGGAACTGGCCACTTACATAAACAATATTTAAAAATTTATTACAACATTTGAAAATAGAACTCTTTGGCTGTAGAATACAGTTTGTTTCATCTGACTGTCTTTTGTTTTTACCTTGTGGCCAAACGGAATTTCCAATTTTGGAAAGTTCTACTCCAGTGAACAGTTAGTTTCAATAGATAAATACCTGGACTTAAGCCAAACTCAAGTAATCTATTGTAATGCACCCATTACCCTTGCTCCATAAATTAACAGTTTAATGACTAACGGGTTACTGTACAGTTATCATGTTGTAAATATTGTAGGTACGATAAAGCACGCAAAATAAACTCTGGCCACGCCCACTCGATTTGAAACGCTAATTACTCAAAAAGTATAGGTCCCAGAGAGTAGAACGAGGTACCGGCGGACTCGTCTCGACGAGCTCCTCAAGGACAAATAGTTAAATCTCTGAAAAATCCTGAAACTACGCATTTATAATTATCGAAGGCTGAAATGCATGATCGTAGGCTGGTGTTATTAGGCGACAGAAGTCGAGTCTTGTTGGCGCACTCGTTGGATGTTCTAGCTTGTAATCATTAAGGACCTTAGCCCATGCGTGTTTCAATGACTTGTAAACAGAAACGTCCAATGGTTGAAGAAGGTGGCGACCATCTTGGACCGATTTATTTCAAACATAGCTAATAACACTCCCGACTAATATACCTTTCAAACAAAAAAACTAAATCCAAATCGGTTCATCCGTTCAGGAGCTACGATGCCACAGACAGACAGACAGACACGTCAATACTTAAAACACACCGTCGTTTTTGGTTACCGTGACCTATGGACGTCTGTAACACCAGAGGAGTCACAGTCGCGCTGCCAACCCTGTAAGTGCAGAGTTTCTGTGCCGTCAGTAGAAGACAAAGCAGGACAAGCCTTTATTCTTCCCACTGACAGCACAAATTATCCAGTGAGCTCTGGCTACCCTACTCACCGCTGGGAACACAACATGAAGTTATTATAGCCGCGGTAAAACCGGCGAGGTTTAAAATATTATAATCGGGTTATATAAGTATAACATTTAAATTATTAATGTTTATTTTATACTATTGTATGTTTTCTATTGCATTATTTTATGACGCCGCCGCGAGACCGCTCAACCTTGTGATCTAGTTGTCGTCGAACATTTAGTTATCTAGAACTATATACACCTCAAAATAATCCTGTAGAGAGATATAACAAAACAGTCGAAACATGTATTTCTTGTTTTGTTAAAGATGATCATAGAACTTGGTCAAAATATTTGCCTCATGTTCAATTAGCTTTAAATAGTAGTGTGAATCTAGCTACAGATTTCGGTGGCTTTTCATGCCCAAGAGGCAAACATTGTTTGAAACCTTCATTAAACAACCATACTTATCTAATAATTATTGAAAGAACAGGTAAAAATGCTGTCTTATATTTAGGGTTGCCATATGACTTACATAAGACTGTTGCCATAGACCTGTAAAATTCAAAAGGAACAAGTCAACTACATCGCCAGAGTGCCTACACGTAATAATAAGCATAATAAGAACATTATATGCTCTGTCCAGAATAGTTACTTGAAGAATGAATTTGTAGCTGCTGCAAAGAATCATAAGGCCCTTAAAGCTGTGGATTTAGGACTGCGTGATGATAGCAGGATTCTGACCTTTGAACTCAGAAATACGTGTAATAAAGCTATTATATACTTCTTTTTACATTTTATCAATAACTAAACACAGGACAATGAAGTTATTTTAGAAAATAAAAAGTTAGTTTTGAATCCTTATTCCTTTTACAATGCAATATGTCTTTATGCGGAGATTTAAATTTAGAGTCAGATTCTTTTCCTTCAGCAGCATTAGTAATTGTTCTCTCTGATACCCCCACTGCCGTTGCTGTTCTTTTCCGTACGCTATTTAAATGTTCACTTAATTTCGATATTAAAATTACTGACTAAAAACTAAATTAATGACTTGCACTGCGAACTGGATCCCATCTCAGCTTATTTGAATCATCCTCGCCAAGCAGCCTACAAACGCACCTTCTGAATGGTTGTGGTATGGAACAGGACATGGCTACTATTATTCTGGGAGTACATTCAAGTGAACAGGTAGTGTAGTTTTTAAGTATACTATTACTAGAAATTTGAGTAATAGTTATGAGAAGAATAACTATTTGTCCTTGACCCTACATCTAATTTCAGAGGTTGAAGATGCATAAGAGAATTTGAAGATGGGGATAATTTATACCCAGAGCTCCGAGGTGAAAGCTTCAAGTGCAACTTGAAACAATAAAAACATGGCTAATGCCCGCAGCCCTACTAGCGTGTATGACATTTATCGTGACTTTTAAATCCCTACTATAATTTCGTAAAATGTACGTAAAATTCGTCCTTGTAGATAAGTTATTTTGTATTATGTTTTATGTTATAAATCTTGCTTGATTTCAATTAAATGGCAGACGAGCTCAAAGAGCTATTTGAAAAATTCAAGTACGTTAAAGATTATTTAACCAAATTAGGCCCTAGTCGAAGGACCGCTAAAATAAGGCATGAAAAAAGTGTTGTACCTCCACCTTACAGAATATTGCAGCCATAATAAACTGTCTTATCTTATTGCGTAGGTATGGAAGGTAGAGGGCGCTCATCTAAAAGTTAACAGGGCACAGCTCAGGGGCGCAGTGTTTAAGCCAACGACAAACAATTAAGCTGCGTGGTTTCCAGCAGCCGATATTCTTCTTCTCGACGAACGATCTTAGGTTTGTAAACGCGGTTTAACTGAATTAGGCTCCTATACTAAAGAATGATTATTAAGTTTTTAACTTTGTCGGTAGTACGGTGACAGTACTCACACGCTGGTGGATAGATCCAAATACCGGGGTCCATTCCTACCTGGATACCAGGCGTTGAGCCAAGACCCCATCAACAAATTCTTGTAAACAGATTGTACTTAAACCCAATTTCGTCATGAAGGAGTATCGTAAAAAAATTGTTAACGTTTTAAAAATTAAATATACATTGTTGCAAGCTTGCTGATGAATAGGCCATTTTGTTGTATCTGTGCAAATACTCGCAGTTGGTACAAGAATAACCGGAAATAATGTGTCGCAGATTCTCCGGGACGATGGACCCCATCTCATCCGAAAATTTAGTAATTGCTCATAATTGAGAAGCTGCATATTTGAATCGCCCCTTTGCGTGCGCTACCGAAGTGAACTCATTTATGAATCATGATTCATGACGTAACTAACTTATTGAGTTGGTGGAACTAACGGTTGAGAAGAATACTGGCTAAGCTGTTAGGATTCAGCGGTCGGCAGCGCGACTGTAACGACGCGCCTGTGGTTTCCGTGACCTATGATCGTGATGTGCAACGCATGTGACGTTTCCGGTTAGAATTTGCAGAATAAGGCGACAGAATGACTATGTATTTGTTTGCTAACTTAAAATTAAAGGAAAAGTATTTTTTTAGCGCGATACGTCACGATTTGACCGTTGTGACGTGAGTCGTGACCTCGGGTGCTGCAACGCATCTGAAACGTCGGCAGAAATAGTAAGTTCCATGATTTAATAGCGAAAAGTTCCCAACGAGCTGGATGACCCCACGTTCACCAACCCGCTGATGTACCAACTTATACACAATAGAAAGTTAGTATGGATACTGTTATGTCAACGATATTATGGTTGATGGTAAAGCTGTTTTCGGAATAAGAAAATAATATATTGTACAAGCCCAAATGACGTACGTACACCAGTAATGCAAAATCAGTAATCTAAAAACACCATATATAGGCATACATAATAGGGGTAATCAAATACTTCTATGGACTAATTAAGTATTACCAGTCTATACCTTGTGTACTTTTAAAACTCACAACTTATTTTGTACGAAAGAAGTGTGGTATTTTGAATGCAAGTCAGAAATGGTATCACAAAAACATGTTTTAAAAAATATATAATTATTTCTTAATGGAAAGTGGCTATGCACAGCATACACAAGCAGCTGCTCAAACGTCAGTGGATGTCTTTATCACGTCCAATTGACATCAACAGGTACATGCTGACAGGGCTGGTTGCCTGGGGCATAGGTTGCGCTCGTGAAGATATCCCGGCAGTATACACTAATGTGCCGAAGTTCAGAAGATGGGTGGATAGGAGAATGGAAGACTGGGGTCTACCGGCTGAAAATAATAAGCTTTAAGCTTAGAATAAACAATAAAGAATTATCTATCTATCTATCTATCTATCTCACTACTAAAACAAAAAAACACGAAACAGTTTAATTACTTCTTATGTGCATTGTTTGTACTAAACAAAGCGTGAATATATTGCTGATATTATTTTGGGTTACCATGACCACAAAAGCTTGCAATGAACGAACTGGTTAGACATATATATGGCTTCATTCCGAAAATTATGTTGGGTGAAACAAGATATTAATAAGTTATTAAAACCCACAGGAACTATTCTTAATCTTACTTTGCCTGTACGCAAAATGTAAGCCGAATCCATAGCTTCCAAACCAAACTATTCTCGAGCAAATTTAAAGACTCACTATCACTCACTATTAAGGTTCTACCAACACCTTCGAGACCCAAAGTACCTCCACCCTATAGAATACCGCGAAACCTTAATAACCTCGTGTTGTGTTCCCGGCGATGAGTAGGGTAGCCAGAGCTCACTGGAGAGTTTTTGTGCTGTCAGTTGGAAAACCAAAAGCTTGTGGTTTTGCACACGTCCATAGGCCACGGTAACCACTTTCTATCAGGTGGGCCGTGTGCTTGTCTTGTCACCTAAGTGGAATAAAAAAAGCTTAAAATAAATTGTGTGTGTGCTACCATGAGTGCGTGTGTATACGTATGCATGAGCGTGTGTTTGGGTGTGTGTGTAAGTGTTGAACACAGGACAAGGAAATCAAACACATAGTAGTTCTAGACACGTCCTTTAATCAAATACTGTACAGGCTTTATATAATATTATACAATAACAATGCTCGCCACACTACCTGCGGGTACATGTCCTCGCGCCCAGCCCCCCCCACTTCCCCCGCGGGAGTCGACACAGTCAGAATGATGATAGATTTTTTAAAATTAAAGGGTGCGATTCTTGGCTAATATTCATCTTTCAAAATCCAATAATGTAGTTATAGTTATCATCAAAATCAGTCCCGAGACTCGTTTGACTATTTTTCACTATTCCTCATAGTTTCTACTCTGCACCATATGGGGGTAAAATCTGGTAAGTACTTCGCAGAGCCATCTAAGAGATGCGAGCAGTATTTCACGCAAGAGCGAATTTGTGTCTTGTAGAGGACACCGCTGCTCCAGCGTGAAAAAACTGTCTCACTTTGTTCTTATATTATTAAAATGAAGACTATACTGTGACAATGGCGAAGGGCGAACGATGAAATTTTTGTAAAGGGATACCTGTGGAAAACAAATTTAGCCTGATCTAGTTGTAGTCTCGCAACCTGCGACCTATTGGGAAGACGACAGGAATTGGATTACAGGGACCCGTCAATACGGTTAAAGTCCACAATAAAAATGTTATTTGCAAAGTGAATGGAAAAGTAAAATGAAACTCTTATCATTTAATTTTGGACCTTATAGAAATAGAAATAATGTCTAAAATTCAAAGACATTTTTAACATTGTCTGTGGTATGACAGTAGTTTTGCTGTAGTAGAATCCAGGGCCCTCTACATTGACGGCACAGAGACTCTGTGCTTACAGGGTCAGCAGCGCGATATGCCTGTCAACCTCACCTTCGGCAACCAAAACGACCCACAGGCGGCGTGCGTTTTAGTCGGTTCGAGTCCGATAATGTTTCGTAAAGTTTAACACTACCCATCTGTGAATAGTCCGGAATCTATGCGGTTCCATCAAGACAACCTCATCTGTTACCAGGAGCCCGGGTCCAGTTAGCCAGCTAGCTAACTCGTCTTCTTGGTTTCGCTCCCACAAACACCGTATAATGACTTTTATGGGCGCAACTAATAAATTAATATTCTAGCACATGTCCCCCATTTACATAAAAGCTATGCTAAATTAAGCTTGTGATATAGGTCCTATACACTGTTCAATAAAGGTACATGGGTATATCTAAAAATTGCTTTTTCTAAATACGTTCTTATTATATATAGTAAGCAACTTCACAAACAAATATTTAGTTTAGTTTAAATTTTAATATTAGTAAAATATCATGAATGAAAATAATAAAATCGTACGGGAAGTTTGGCAGGATTTTCCTACCCGATAATAGGTAGGCAAGTAGGTATATTCCATTTACAATTTATATTGTTATGTTACACATGCCGACCTTCCGCCTCGGTCTCAATAAAAATCTGGAAAAAATATTAACCTCTTAGCGCCCAATGTACTTCACGGAGAACAAAACACCAATGTGTACTAACGCCCGACGTTTTTTAGATAGTATAAATAGTAGATAAATAATAATATAAATAGTGCCGGGAACCACGCGACAAAATTTTAGGTCCGGGTAAATGTCGAGGTATACTCATTTACGCAACAGTATCGAATTTGGTACATTTTTATCCTGGGTTACTGTGGGTCGGGTACAGGATCAGTATTTCACACTGGTGGAGCTGAGTGCATACTGCAATTTACTTGCAGAATACATTAAAAGGTAATTTTAGATTTAATAATTTATTAATGTATTGAAAACCAAAATTAAGAAGTATGCAAGCGATGTTCCTAAGCTAGTTGAATCTTAATTTGTTCCCATTTACATCCGTTACGCTCTGTGCGAAACTTGATTGGCATTTCTAGTATTAGTGTTCAATTCGAATATAGTTGTCAAGTTTTAACCAGGACACACGAGTAATATCTATGTTCTGTAATTCGCGATTTATATATATATATATATATATATATATTATTACCAAACAATTCGTGTGAGCCGCCGAGGCCTCGTTTGCCTCGCGGTTTCGGTCCCAGATACGTGTTCTGCGATGGTCATTGCCGGTGCGATAGGGCTACATGGGCTATACGGTTTACAGTCCGACTGGGGAAGATTTATATAAAATTTGGTATAGGGTAGATTAGATCTTGAGAAAGGATATAGGCTTTTTTTGGTCGCGAAAACTGATATTCACGCATGTGCAAAAGCTGTTCATTTATAAAATACAAATACTGATAACACACTTACCGGCGAGCAGATCAAGTTCACTTGTGCCCTGCAGATATTGCTGCAGCTCCATACACTTATTATATCAATGGAATCATCACCTCTTAATTGCCATGTTTAAGCCAAAAAAATCACTACTGTCCTGTAAAAATAGAACAACACACAATGTTATTCCAGATACCTCTGACAAGCAAGAGAAAACCCTTTGTATAATTCATAACTCGAGTGGTTAGGCGGTTTATGGCCGACAGCGTATTATTTGAGCGTTGGCGGCGTATCGACAACAGCCTGCGAGATCCTCAATCGAGTATTATCTCCGGACAAACATTGACTCAGATAAAATCTCTTTTGAGGTTTATTTACAGGTGAACAAGAGAAAACTCGTCGGGATATTTACCATATTTATTATTTTCGCTGAGCAACCGATATAAAATAATAATAATAAACATGGTAAACATGCCGGCGAGTTTTACAGTAATAATGGTGGTGGGTAAAAATGAAAAGGGGTGTTGTATTCTTTTTTGAATTATTAATAGGTATATTGTTCTTTCATAAATTTATTTCAGCACCTCTGCCTACCCGCGCATATAGGTGCGAGTTTATGTTTTTATGTTATAATATGAGTATAAACTCCTCAAAAAAATTCAACTCAACTGCATTATAAAAAACAAACCAGTTGTCACTTCACTTTGTTTCGTGGCATTCATTGTAACATACTACTATAATAATTCACTTTATAACTTACATTTTTTGTAGCTTTATTTACTTTGAAGCCTTTTAGATTTTTGTAGGGTTTTTTCACAATTTTTTTGGTATTTAATGAGACACATTTAAAAACACACTTGTTCTTTTTTCACAGTATTTTTTATTACACCTGACCGATTTCGCCTTACGGCATCCTCAAAGATTTACTGTCTAAAAAGTACAAAATATGTGTTCTCAATATGTGTAACAACAAATTCCGATAAAGAAACTCTATTTAATCTATAACCAAAGCTGTCAAAATTTGACAACCAATCAGCTGTGTAACCGCGCCAGCTGATTGGATGTCAAACTTACTACCGGCTCAATTCTCCAATAAGAACTATTCTAATTCAACCACGTTTCTTGTAAGAAAACAAAATACAATCTGTCTAAAAGTACGGATTCAGTGTGAACAAGATTTCATAAAATAGTTCATCATATCTCCTCTATCAACTATCATTTTTTCTTGGAACCATTAAAACTTCAATGACATCAATCACTTAGCTAATCTAATAAATACTGGCAAAATGTTCAACAGCTTTTCTTCACCATACCGCAACCGGGATTGCGTAACAAGCTCTCCGAGGCACAAGACTACCGTAAACAACAGCCGGTTTACACTCGAAAGACTACACCTGCCTACTCTGCACTTACTATTTCTTGTCACCGGCGAAACTTATTTATATTTTTGTTTGATATGTAGACTCTGATCTTAGGTGGGTTCCTGTAGACTCTTTTACCGAAGGAGAACAGCTGGGAGAATGGATTCGCTGCCTGGATTGGGTTAGGATAGGAATAAATGTTAGCAAGGATTAAGTAAAGATTGGTTATTTCGCGCGGGACTCGAACCCGCGACTTCAAACTTAACAGTCAAATCTCCATAAACATAGTTACATTTTAAACTTAATTCATACACACATACGCTCATGCCTATTTTCCTCCGGGATAGGCAGAGACAATAGCTCGAAATTTGAATGAGCAGAGCTTCCTCTAGTGTCATTAATCCTTTCATGCAAGCCCACCGGTTTAGATTACTTCTGACCTGTCCTTTTTTCGCTAACGATAATGTCAATATCTTCACAAGGACTTACAATAGACACCTGAAAAAAATACAATAATATATATATATACATATAGCTTTTTCCCAACTCAGTTGGGGTCGAAGTTCCAGTCTAACTAGGATGTGGTCAAACCTCGATATTTTCCGTGATGCGATTGGCATATTAGCTTCACAAACAAGTAACACTTACATATCATATTCTTTTAGAATTCATATAAACACACATTGTACATCAATTATGTGTTTGGTCACATCGGCATGTGTCGATTTTATTGCAGGGTCTCTAGTCTCTACCTACCATGGTGAGAAAGGGTTCTGATGAGCTCTTCCAATTAGTCCCACCCTCCCCTTTCCTACACAGGACAACGCGTGCAGGTCTTAGATGTCATCCGCACACGGTGCAAAATATCCGATCAAGAACCAAGCGGTTCGGAGACTCTTTCCTCTGTCGCACCATTAAGGCCTGGAATTAACACGGAGCCTTGTAGGACACTAGCGTTTATGTTCATGCGGTCCGAGCAGCTGCCGTCGACGACGGCTTGGATGCTTCTGTTGGACAAAAAGCTGGAGATCCATTCGCACAGTCCCTCGGGGAGTCCATAATATGGCAACTTCGCAAGAAGACCTTTGTGCCAGACCACTCATGAGGACGTAGAGTTGGGACGGTGTGGGAATATAGTTGCGCCGTGCACTGCGCAGCCTTTCTAGAAAAGACATGTGTCTCTGTATGTTCTTTACGCAAATTGGATAACTGAAGTTGACTATTTGGAAGAAACAATGCGATGTTGAAAAAAGATATATTTTATTTTTGGGCAAATTGGAATTGCAATTAAACTTACCAATAGCCGGACTGCTGATTAAAAGGAGAAAGGTTAGAGGCTATATATAATCACGCTACTAATTTGAAAATTAATATATTGCGGGCATTCGAAATATGCCACAAGCTAAGCTGGGGTGGGCCGGCTAGTAATAAATATAGGTTAAAAATAACAAAAAGAGTCGTTTGCTACCAAAACTATACTAATGTTTGTATGTACGCTCTAATCTCAACAACTACTGGTTCGAATTGGAAAATTCTTTTTGTGTTGATGAATGACGTTTATCGATAAAGATTTAGGCTATATATCATCACGCTATTACTGAAGAGTGCGGAGCAGTGATCATAAATGCCAACGAATCTGGCAGATTTCCATACATTATTTGAAGATTAAAAAATTACGGGCTCAAAGGAGTGATATGAGGTTTCAAAATGTGCCACGGGCGAAGCTGCTGCGGTTCAGATTCTTCGATTTTAACTTATAACTTCAACTCGAGTTATTAGTAGCTGTTGAAAAGTACCACTAAAAACAATCTGGTTCCATATTTTTGACGGCATAGTTACATGTCTTGCACTTATGATCACCTTCACCTCCATGTAACGCCGCGTGATAGTTGAGTGCTGAACTTTTGAAGAATTTAGCAGGACATAGTTTACAAAAATATTGTTTTGGCACGTGTTTTGTATCATTTGTTTTTTTCGCACCACTTCCAATGTTTTCAACTATTGGCCCTAGAGATATCCATCTGATTTCAGAACTAGTGGGACTATGTGCCATCTCTAGTCGAGGTTGGCGATGTGAAGGATGTGAGTTGTGAATAAATTTAAGTATTTTAGTTACAATTCTGACAAACACGATAAACCTTTTATCCTGTTTGTCAGAATTGTACATTTTTTGTTGTATGTTTTATTAAACAACCTTCAATAAGTTAAAACCATGTTATAACCATTAATTATATTTTTAACTATGGATTTAATTTGAATGACGAATAAAACTATTATGAATTTTTGACGTTACTGATGCTTTTCGAAGTTATGTGTGTATTTATCGCAGGTTTATAAGTGCCTTGTTAATAGCAATAGACTCCATGCCTGCCTAACTGTAAATAAACATACACGTCAATTTATTTGTCAAATGGGTACAGTATAGTGATAGAGTATGTTGAAATTCTAATCATCTATTATCATAATTCAATAAATAATGTTTCAGGTGTGTGGAGATATTCATGGACAATTCTATGATCTGAATAATACTTTATATACACCTCAAAATAATCCTGTAGAGAGATATAACAAAACAGTCGAAACATGTATTTCTTGTTTTGTTAAAGATGATCATAGAACTTGGTCAAAATATTTGCCTCATGTTCAATTAGCTTTAAATAGTAGTGTGAATCTAGCTACAGATTTCGCAAAAATTACTTTTGTTATTATATTCTTTCTTTGATATTGAGCCTAAGTGATAAAAGTTATAATTTGACTTTTAAAAATGACGTGGGAGTAATCTTAGGTTTCTTTAGGTCACTTGTATTAAATGCGACCCTTTATTTGAGTAGTAGTTCGTAAAAGTAAACAATTCAAAACACTGCAAGTCTTTTGACAGCCTTGAAAATTGTAAGATAGCACCCAGAACCATGTCGCGCATTTTAAAAGATGACTTAGGACTTGCAGCCTATAAGAGACGCACTGGTCATTTTTTAACTGATAATTTAAAAAAGAATAGGGTGGTAAAATCGAAGCAACTACTGAAGCGGTACGCAAAGGGAGGTCACAGAAAAAAATTGTTTACGGATCGTCGGGTCCGAAGTCCAACCAATGACTCGATGGTTTTTATTGCTTCTTGCTTGCTTCTTACGGTAGAAGGACCAATTCTTGGGGCTTTGGGTTATAATGTACTTCGGGTGATAATAATGAATAGTGGACTGTAAATAATTATATTTCTTTGTAAAAGCAACAAAAACACAATTATGACAATTATAATTTTCTTTCAGTAATATTTTTTTTCATTTCGTAAATGTGCTTCGGGTTAGGAGTCTTTTCAATTACTTAACAAAATGGAGTGTTTACTATTTACGAGCTTTGGGACATCCAATGTCGCATGTAATGGCAATGCATTTTTAGGTTATTTTGAAGTTTAGATTTAAAATATAATTAAAGTAAGCTCACGGCATCCCTCGGCGAGTATATGTAAACACAGCAGCGAGAAAGCTCGTAGCAGGCGAAGTTTTCAGTTTAAGCCCATGCGCTTGCTCACAAAAGGAGGCGCCGGCCGCCCACGCATCCGCGCAGCGGACCATCGCCGCGAGCAAGGTGGAGAGCGTGAGAACCCTCACTCCCAGGGCCGCCACAAGCTCCCGCCTCGTCGTCTCCCACGCCGGACACTCGGTGAGCGTGTGCGAACCTGAGTCCTCGCTCGCGTCGCAGTGATGGCACTCGGACGTTGGCTCTTTACTGCCGATTTATTGAACTGACGGTTATTCATAGCTGCGATGTGTTCTCGGACTCTCTCTGCAATGGTTCGCTTGGTCTGGCCTATGTAGGAACTACCACAGCTGCAATCCTCTTCGTAAACCTATAATTATGAATTCACACCGCGATACTTTAAAAATCTAGTCACCAATGCTGCGACACTGGATGAAACTCCAAACTACATAAAAAAAGATATGTTTAACTAACACTAGGTCATAAGAACAATGTTACTAACAAATTACAGGCGTGCCTGAAATAAAAGATTTTTATTATTATTATTAAAAGATAATTTATAAAAACGGGTAAGTCACACAATATTGTCAATAAAAACACTTTCATCGTAGTATTATTTTAGTCAAAGGGAACAAAACATAATAACAACAATAATATACATTTAAAAAATACAATAACAGTGTAATTATAATAAATTCTGAATTGATTTTCGTTAATCGATTAAATAATTCTCGTGTTTAACAACTGCGTAAGTCGTATTAATCTGGTTTAGATAAACACACTCGCACACACACTGGCGAGAAGCCTTATCTGTGTAATGTATGTAAGAAATGTTTCAGTGTAAAGGGTAATTTAGATAGACACACTCGTACACACACTGGCAAGAAGCCTTATTAGTGTAAGGTGAGTAAGAAATGTTTCAATGTAAAGAGTAATTTAGATAAGCACACTGAACGAAGCTGTCTTTTTTCCACGATATCAGACTGTTTGGCCGCAGGTTGTCCGTGATAACTCCCGTGTAAGGTGCTATCGTCTGCATAGCAATGTATGCCGCCGGTGGACAGCATGTCGTTGATATGCAGAAGAAAGAGAGTGGGAGATAATACAGACCCCTGCGGTATTCCCCCTCTTTTCTGAGACTTTGCCTTCAGCTTACCATCAGGTAAGGCGAAGTCTAATTGACGTGTTTATTATAAAAAAAAGGTACTAAGTGCCATGTATTGCCACATCACAAAGTGCTGAAGCTGTTGTATGTAGGTTAATATATATATTTTAATTATTTCTAATCATGAAAAAAGTCTGAGATATTTGTTTTGTTTCAACCGTCCACCGTTTCCACCGTTTCTACGGGTCTCCCTGACCGGCGCGACAACACGAGCAAATGTTAAAAAATAAAAACAAAAATTCTGTAGATCAATATACTCAGGTCAATTTAGATCTTGAACAGGACCTGCTAGTCAATAATCTAAATAATTGTGAACCCATAAATGAACTGAGTAACGACCATAGCTCTGGTCCTAACCTAATCACTAATTTATTTCGTGTATAATTTTGTTACGGAAACAGGCGTGATTTTATGTATGTATGTAGTTTTTACTATGATTCGAAGAAAGAAGCAACATTCGAAACAGGAAAATCTTCAGCCAGTAATGACAAACGAATTTCCCTAGAGAATAAAAAAATATCAATGAAATAATCTAATATATGGAGGAAATGTATACAAAATGTTTTTATTGGAATCCGTCAACACTGATGGCACCCGGATATTAATACTAAAGATTTTAATGCATAGTTTTCTTTTCACTGCTCCAATTGTTAATTTAAAAAGAAGTCTTTTCAAGGAGGTAGGACACGGCGGTATTTCCGCCCAATTGAGCAGTCCGACTGGGGAAGTACCTCCGCCCTACAGAATACCGTGGCTATAATAATTTCGTGTTGGACACTGCCATGTATGTACATCTTTGAAATCTGTATATTTGTTAAAAGTAACCCTAATCTTTTTAAAACGGCCAAGGATATGTATCCACGTAGCACTCGTGACAGTGAAAGATTGGTTCTACATTTTGTTCCTAGAACTACATTGTTCCATAAAAATTGTTACGCCATGTGCATCAAAATTTTTAATAAGGTGCCATCATCTGTGAGAGAATTGCCGACAACTAAATTTAAAAATAGGTTGAAATTGTGGTTATTGGATCGAATGTTCTATTCGTTGAATGGAAATTCGTCGACTACCACACACGTCTGTAACGTCTTGAAACTGTGCAAAAATCATCCTTCTAAGTCGCATAAGCATTCAAAATATATTACGGTTTTCGTACCTTAAGGTACGGAACCCTCGGTGCGCTAGTCCGACTCGCACTTGACCGGCTTTTTTTCTATTTCATTAACAGACTTGCCCCTAATTTGTATCAGTGACCACTATGAAGCCACAACTACGATGACTACCGACAAGCCATCGCTTTAAATTTTTAGCAGAATACGAATAGTGCAAAATTATTACGACGACACACCATGCAAACACTATTTTATTAGGCGAATTGGCGTAACTAACTACTTGAGAGTAAAGCATGGTTAAGTAGTATGAATAGTGCAATAAAGCCCCTTGATATTAATATATTTGTACAAAGCGGAAGTAAACAGCTAGAGCAGTCACATACATCACCAGACAATTAAACTAAAAGTCTGCGTGAGGCACCAGCTCCCGTCGTCTCCCACGCCGGACACTCGGTGAGCGTGTGCAGACCCGAGTCCTCACTCGCATCGCATGGCGGCACTCGGACTTTAGCTCTTTCCCGATCCGATGTAGATACAGCCCGAAGCACCCATGCCCGGTGATAATCTGCGTCATCCTGTACGAGAGGCTGCCGTGTGGTCACAATTTCGTTATAGGTATATTCTTATTTTTTAAATTTAAATTATTCGGAATATTAACCAAAATATATGTATCCCACATTGATATGTAATATAGTTACACATATTAAAATTTACTTGTACTCTACAGTATTTTTATTATTAGACCTGACTAAGTTGACTTTATGCTATTTGTATTCTTTATTTAATTTTATATGATAACTAAATTAATAACTTTATGAATAATCTAATAAGTTAATAAAATTAATAATCTTAATATTGTATACCCAAATGGTGAAACATAGCTGAACTAATTATTCTGTAAACATCTTTTGTGGCAGACAAGAACTCGGCTCACCTGATGGAAAGTGGTTACTGTGGCCTATGGACGTTTGTAACGTCTAGGTATTCTCTTCCTTTTTTATCGTGCGCAAATTCCCACTTATATTCCCCGCTGTAGCCGGCGGGGGTTATGTCGGACTCGAACCGACTAAAACGTACGCCGTCTGTTAGTCTTAGGTTGCTGGAAATGAGAGATTGGCTGAGACATAACTGCACGCCGCAGCAGCAAGCGAACAATGGCCGAGGTTGATATCCGAGCTGTCCGAGCGACCGCGCCTTAGCCCTAGCCCTAGCCGGTGGTGTGTACTACGACAGACAAACTTGTATAGGCGGTAGAACACACACAGTGAGGCAGCTCCTAGTGGGTCGTAGAAAGCTCTACCCTACGATTTGCTTAATGATAAATTAATATCTGCTTACAATAACCTAATATTCGCAATAACACAAAAAGTTGCGATTGCATTAAAGCTACTTTCTTAACAAAATAATAACAATGACTTATTCTTGCTTATGTACCCAAATAAGAAATATGAGATTTTTTTAAATCTAAAAATGTATTATGATTGGGTAACCGAAGCATGGAGCAAATACATCGATGATATAACCACTAGAACGGCCGATGTTATATAAATGGAGAAATCATAAATCTATACATACTCACAGCAGTATAGCAAAACGTTGAAGCGGAGTTGTCTCCAATGCTTGCGCAGCTGTATACATTGACTGACGAAATATGCGATTCTCACACTCATGTTTAAAACCCTGTACCTACCATATTTCTGCGAATAAATATATTTCATTTCATTTCTCAATATAAATACTTTACCTTTATCTATAAATCATGGGCCTACTTCCCAATAAGTCAACGCTCTTTTCGTGTATCTATCTATAAATCACCTTAAATACATTATTTCTAACTAAATATTGAAACAATTCAATCAGTGTGTAATTAATTACAATTCACAGTTTGTATTGTAAGTTTTCTAAGTTACAGTAAGACTAGTAGGGCGGGAAAGTGAGGAAACATAAACTGGCGAAATGTGGGTGCTAGCACCTCTGCTATTATGTTATGTAGGTATATCAGAGAGTGGAACAGACTACCAAAAGACGTCGTTTTGGCACCTATCGTAAATATTTTTAAAAACAATCTTGACAAACCAGATCACAATAGAAGCACGCACTCTTTCCATGGGAAAATTCTTCATTGCCAATCGTATGGATTGCTTTAGGGACTCCAAATTATCATGGCCTCCAATTTAGAGCAAGCCATACTCTCTAAAACTGACCATAAATTATAATCCAGATTTAGATCGGGAATAATTGTATGTCCTTTGTCGACTGTACGTAGCTAGTAATGGGGTTAAATATTATACGTATTGAAGTTGTCGAAGAAATTATTACTTTATTTAAAGTAGGTAACTGAAATATGAATAGTTTTATTAGAGTTAAAGTTATTCATAGTTTTATTTGAGTTTTTGATACTTACAAATAGATAATATTATTAAGCTGCAGTTTGTTTGTTTGTTTGTTTGAACGCGCTAATCTCTGGAACTACTGGTCCGATTTGAATGATTCTTTCAGTGTTAAAGATAAAGATAAAGATAAAGATAATTTTATTTGCGGAAACATGTGTAGGTACAGGTGGAAGTTTATAATATTACATTACAAGTTTCAACATGTTCTGTCAATGTAGACATACAAATTTTTTGATGCTCGTAAGCTGTTGTATCAGCTCGAAATACTGGTACATTGTTCCCCATTTATTTTAGAAAAACACAATTACAAATTAGTGTAAATTATCTGTTATCAGTCAAAGTAAATAGTTTTAATATATAATTAAATTATCACTAGTCAGAATTAATTAAATGTCAAGTGGTTAGTATAATTATAATGGTTGTCAGAATTTATGTTTTTTTCCAAGTCTAAAATATATTGATGTCCAAACCCTAATTAAGCTGATTATCTGTATATTAAGTTAATGTCAAGTATGTATTTAAATTTATGTCAAGTCTTATATTATTCATCAAATTATATTCTGATCACTGACAAAATCTCTTACTGTATAGTAGCACTTCCGAACCAGTAGCGTTTTTATATTCTGCTTAAACATATCTATATTCATGTCCTTGTAAGTGTTAGGAATTTTATTATATAGCTTTGGTGCCATGCACAGTATACTATTCCCCATAAATGTTGTCTTTGCTCCACGCATGCACAATTTATGCTCATCACGGCGACTCCGCGTGGAGTTGTCGGACAGTCGGGGAAATAAATGTGGGTTACACTTAACAAATAGCACTGTTTCATAAATGTAAAGCGATGGTAACGTCAGAATGGCATGTTTAGTAAAATATGGTCTGCAGCTGTCAGTAACTTTTAGTCCAAACATAGCTCTGATGCAGCGCTTCTGCTGTTTGAATATTTGGTCTTTATTGGTTGAGTTACCCCAGAATATAATTCCGTACCTTAACAATGATGCAACAGATCCATGATACGCAGTTAGCAACGTTGCTGTATTTATAGTGGGAGACAGTTTAAAGAGTGCGTATGAACGACTACTGATTTTTTTACATAGTTGCTCCACATGAGCCTTCCAGTTAAGTCTACTGTCGATTGTTAAGCCCAGAAACTTAGTAGTGTCAACTTCGTGTAATACGTCACCTTCATATTGTATATGGAACAGATTTGTTTGTGGCGGTCTTTGACTGAAGTGCATTATATTAGTTTTATTTAAATTTATTTTTAAATTGTTATTCTTTAGCCACTGTATAACGTCGACTAATGAGTTATTTATATCAGCCTCGTAACAGCTGAAATCGTTTGAAGCTACCGTAATTGAACTATCATCTGCGAAAAGGGTCATGGGTTGATTTATTGCGTTAGGCATGTCATTAATATAGATATTGAACAGTAAGGGGCCAAGCACGCTACCCTGTGGCAGTCCATAGGTAACTGTACGTGCTCTGGATGCTGATGTTAGCTCGCGTTTTGAATTTATGTCAACTCTGGATATGGCCGTTATTTGCTTTCTATTTGTGAGATACGCTACTATCATTTCTAAGATATTACCTCTTATACCGTAGCATGCAAGCTTGTCCTCGAGTATGGAATGTTTGACGTGATCGAATGCCGCGGTCATATCACAATATATAGTGCATACGGGATTCCTTATATCCATATTTGGGATTGTTTTTTCTAAAAAATCGTATATAGCCATATTTATAGTTTTGTTCTTACGAAATCCTTTTTGTTCGTCACATATAATTTTGTTGGTCTCTAGGTAGCCATTCAGCTCCTTGTATATATATTTCTCAATTATTTTGGAGAATACGGAAATGAGTGCTATAGGTCGGTAGTTCTCCATAAGAGTTGGATTTCCTTTTTTGAGAATCGGCTTGACAATCGATATTTTTAGTTTTTCCGGGAAACTACCAGAACTAATGCACAGATTTATTATGTGGCTTATGTGATCACTGATTAGAGGTGCCACATGCTTTACTATCCCTGTGGATATGCCATCATAGCCCACACTGTTGGTGTTTTTTAAGCTTTTTATTATTGTTAGGATTTCGTGGGGTACACTGGGTGCCATGAACATTGAGTCTTTTCTGTTATTCATGCCTGAGGTGGCATTGTTAGTGGGCTTTGAGAGTGGAGTAACTTTATCCACGAAGTAATTATTAAAACTGTTGGCAATCAATGTAGGATCCACTATTGTCTCATAATTTTTTTGAATTTTTTGAATAGATTCTTTGGGCGTGTTCGGTTTTGCGCTATTTATAATCCCCCATATTGTTCGACTTTTATTTTCTGAGGTATTTATTTTGTGTATGTTTTGTGCTCGCTTGGTCAAGTTAATTATCTTTTTAAATAATTTTGTGTAATTTAAGTAAAGGATTTTATTGCTAATACTAGGTTTTTTTCTGTAATCCCATAAAAGTTGCCTCTTTTTTTTACTACACAATTTTATACCTCTTGATATCCAAGTCGGGCGATTATGGACTTTAATTCTAATTTGTTTCAGGGGAAAGCATAACTTATATATAAGACTAAACTGTTCTATAAATACATTATACGCAGCATTACAATCTTCGGTCTCATATATTTCTGAGAAGGATAGGCTTGCAATGTGTTTCCGAAAGCTCCGTATATTTAACATCGAATAGTCCCGCTTTTTCTTGTACCAGTATTTTAGTGTGCATCGTTTGTTTACTGGACAAGTAAGAAGTTGAGCAGTGTGGTCCGATAATTCAAACTTTATTATCTCTGCTCTACACGGTTTTCGAAAGTCATGTGCAAAATTATCTAAGCATGTTTGTCTTGTTAATCGTGTTGGTTGTTCTATAGCTAGTTTTAAGTTAAAGTTTAGCAGAGAGCATTTAAAGTCAAGGGTTAAGCTGTTATTTTTCATAATGTCAATATTAAAATCTCCTGTCACTATAATGTTTGAGTAATTTTTCTTTGTTAAAATCGTCAATACTTGGTCCAACTTACGGAAAAATGTATCTAGTAAGTGCTTGCGGTTTTTGTTTTGTGGTATTCTGTACATGCAAACAATAGCTATATTGTACTCAGTTAACACTATTCCACTACATTCAAAAATGCCACTAATGGACAGCTGTTCTATGCCATCTATTACACTCCACAGAATTCCTATTCTAACCAGTATGCATGTACCACCCCTTCTTCTGTCAGTTCTACAGAAAGAAGCAGCTAAGCAATAGTTTGGGATGTGTAGATGGGGTCGGTCATCAGCAATTATAAAATGTTCTGTTATACATATGACATCCACAATCTTTTGCTTGTCCGCTAGTTCATCCAAACAGACCATCAAGGAGTCCGTTTTATTGATCAGGCCTGCAATATTTTGATGTAGTAGATGTAATGGCCTAGTAACGAAAAAATCTATCACTATTTGCAACTTGCAATTCACATTCATTGGTATTGCTGCTACACATAGGATTATTTACAATCGAGGGGTGTACATAATATCTAAGGTTCTCAAAAATGTTTTTCATGCCGGTATTATTAAGCGTGCCATTAAATTTTGAAAACATATTATAGTCGCAAGTCAGGTTTAGGTTAGAGTCAAATATAGTGGCATACCCATACATGCTTATGTCACGACATAAAAGGGTAGAAAAGCTATCAACCCGCCAGTTATACATGCCACTATAGTAGTCAAATTTGTATGTAGGTAGACAAAGTATAATATTTGTGTGTTTTATATCAGCGAGTTCATTTCTGATTCCAAGAACAATGTCAGCATAATTTTTACTCCTTCGGAAATCTTCTTGCCCAATCATAACCACGCAGTAGTCATTCATAGTGAAGTTAGTGAGCTTTGCGTGAATATTACTGAGCAAACTTACAATGTCCCGATTGGTAGAAAGGTAATGACATATATCTATATCAGGAAAGGTATTCTGTGCAATTTTTAATACCCTATTCTCTTTATTGCTACTTATAATACACATTTTTCGTTTCACTGGGTTCTGTTTAGCTACACCGCCGTCAGTTTGCAGTGGGATAATTCCATCTACGTTTCGTATACAAGTACACGTTGTTTGCCTTGGTGCTGTCATTATTGATGTGTCTACAGATATGTTTTCAGCTGGTTCCTTTGATGCTTCTTTTAATATTTCATTGTTTCTTGTTAACTTGGTAACTGTCATTTTTAGTTCAGTGTTCTCGTTCGATAGTTGATTTATTTCTTCGTTTGCTTTAATTAACTCTGCATTGAGTTTTTTTATTTGTTGTTTTAGGTCTTGTATCGCATCATTGTCATCATCGGATATGTCAGGTAAATTAATTGTGGTGCCATCTCGTATTGTATTGTCGGTACTACCTGCTTCGTCTGATTCCGACACTGATCGTGTTCGGTTTCTGCGTAGGGTGATATTCTCAAAGAAATTCATATTATTATAATAAAATTTGTCTTGTTGAAACTAGAATCACAAATAATCTCAAAAAGTACTGTGTGGAGCCAGGTTCGGTACCCCTGCCTTTATGACCGAGTGTCGGCGGGTCTACCGTGCAGACCACGGTGACAGTTAGATCTATGTGCGAATTACTGGTTCAATATAGTCAATCTTTTGTAGAATTGTCGTTAAGATGACTCATGCATTTGGAATTTTTTTGCTGGTTCGAATTTATTTTTTATTGACCCACGGAACTCATTTGAAAAAAAAAAAAAAAAAGTTTTGCAATACTGATGTTTTCTAGCACTTTTTCACCACACTTTGGTCAGTTATTCATAGATGGGTTGAAGAGTTCACCGTTCACAAAAGAAATCACTGGTTTTTCTAGTTATTTATAATATAATGTTGAATATAAATTTTACCTAATCCCTAAATCTGTTTATATGGACTATAGTTAGTAATATTAACACTTTTTACGTCACTGGTTGCTATTTATGTTTTGGTAATTTGTATTAATGTTCAGCTATCGGTTTTTTATTATTGTTTATTATTTATGCACTGTGAGTTAGGATGATTCTGATAACACTTTGCGTTGATTATCACTTTATTTGCCGCAGATTTCGCTATATTTTCCCACTTTTAGCGTATGTTACTATTTTTAAATTAAAATTTAACACGGAGCTCTTTTTGTAGGTGTGCACTTGTCATCATTAGTAATGTATATGTGTTGGGTAGTCCATTTATCGAGGAAGGTTTTAGGCTATATGTCATCACGCTACTACTTAAGGGAGCGGAACATTGATAATAAATGTTAACAAAGCCGGCAATTTTTCATACATATTTTGAAGAGTATATTGAAAATTTGGAAGATGTTCATACTTAACTATAATCATTTACTAACACCTGACAAGACCGTGTCAGGGGCAACAGCTTGGCGTCTATATAGATCACTGCACATTACTTGGCACTCCTAGAAACTGTTACATATACTGCTTCTACCTCGTCAATGAAACAATGTGCATAAATGCGGAACGAAGTAATTTGAATAATTTATTCTAATTATGATTATTAAAATTTTGATTTATAAAAAAAAAAGCGCGCGGCCTGCCTGATGGAAAGTGGTTACCGTGGCCTATAAAAGTGTGTAACACCAGAAAAGCCACACTCGCGCTGCCGATCCTGTACACCCATAAACAAGCAATAAAAAGATTTAATTAAACAGTCATAAATTAGATAAACCATTGCCAGTTCTGACAGCTATAAAGACAGTGATTCATATCATGCACCAAGCAATGTACCCGGGACATTATTGTTACGACCGCCGAATTACGCCGACACGCGATTTAGTTTTTAAAGAAAAAGAAATTGTCTCATAATCTGTGTAGATACTTTTATTCTGTTTCCCTACGAATAATTAGAATCAACTGTCACTTTAGTCAATGAACTGGTTTTCTTAATACCATGCGTGCTTTGTACGCACACAAGCCGAGTAGAGTAGAGAGGCGTCTACAGAGTCTACACTTGGAAAAAGGTGATGCAGGTATCCCGGGTTTACAAGGAAGGGATGGTATACCAGGTGAATCAGGAGAAAAGGGTGACACTGGAGCACCAGGTTTAGCAGGCTTTGGAATACAGGGACTGAGTGGACAAAAAGGTGAAAGAGGCTTGCCTGGCTTAAATGGAGCACCGGGACTAACCTTCTATGATTAGGCACAAAAATAACGAGGTAGTAAGAAATACAGTAATTAACCGTACTTTAAACGTTTTTAATAATCTGTAGGACCTCCTAAAGCATTAGCAACAGCTCGACAACGGTGTGGCATACTTAGTATGAGATTGTCAATCATCGTCTGTGGAATATGGCTCGTTAATCTGAACAGTCTTTTATTTTTAAACATCTCATGTGCAGAGTATTAACAATTTTATAATCACAAACGGAGCCGAATTAGTTTCAGTACATATTATAGGTACCTAGGTTATAATATTGTTGTAAATGTTCTTATCTAAGTTGATAGTCTTACTTGAATTATCTCTATTTCATTCATAATAGCCGTTGCATATTATTACGTAGATACATAATCAACTACGGAACTACAACTACCATTGGATGGGGGCAAATTGAGCATTTCAGTATTTGAAATAACATGTAATAATATACTTTGTGTGTATATAGTATATAGTAATACACTGTGTGTGCTGTATGATTATCACAACCTTAGCTTATTAGGTACAAATGAATATACAAATAACACTAGTTTCGCTTTTGGCGGTGTTTGGTAGACATATTTTAATACTGATGTCATTTTGGAAGACACGGTTTTGTGGGGCTGTGTGCCAGAGACGCCGCTTCCCCTGCACAGGTCGTGAGGGCGCTATAATTGGCACCTTGGAGACCAGACAGTGGTCGGAATTACCTAAAGCGGCTTGTACCGAAACACTGTACAGGTCTGGGTGACTCGTCAGCAGAAGGTCTAGCAGAGAGGGTGCTAGGCCCGACCTTCTTGGTATTCTAGTGACCTCGTGTACCAATTGGGTCAGGCCATGCGCCAGAGCAAATGCATGGGCGGCTCTTCCCGCATGGTCTGTTTTGGCGGAGCCCAACCAGGTTTCGTGGTGGGCGTTAAAGTCCCCCAAAAATACCACTTCGGCGTTCGGAAACCGTTCCTGCGCATCATCTGCCGCCTGACTCAGGTATTCAAAGAGTCGAGTTGTCTCAGCATCTCCTGTATGAAAACTAGACAGAACAAGTCTAAGAACAATAATGGGACTATAACGGGCCACTGCCCCCTCCACAAGCACCTATACACCATTGGTGTCACGGACAGTCCCTTTTGCAGGGGATGTTTTGCTGCCGAGGAAACGGCCGCCCACGTAGTACTGGAATGTGAGGCAGTAGCCTATCAACGATCACAAATCCTCGGTACACCTCGTGTGACAAATAAAATGGTCAAGTTACACCGGATATTGTCGTTGAAATACTTGAAAGATTGGTCCCTATACTTGCGTAAGTAAGCAAATTTGTCTTTATTGATTAGCGAACTATTTACAGTTCATTAAATACAACGAGATAAGATCTATAGCCTTGGTGGAAGGACCGACCTCGTTTGGATACGGGGCAATTTGAATGCAAACCAATACATTCAGGAGGTTATACACCCCATGGTAATCCCTCATCGACAGCAGTTCGGTCAAGATTTTATGTTCATGCAAGATAATGCACGGTCACACACCGCGAGGGTAGTCATCAGCTAATGCTGTTGCTCAGGAGCTGGGATCATTTGAAGTGAAGCAAAGCCGCCTCCACGGGTACGACGCGAAGAATTCTCGTAGTCCATCCCAGTCTGCCGATTTGTAGTGCCAGAAATGCCGCCATTGAGGTGGCTGCGGTACATCCAAACAAATGCAAAAATCATATTTTTGCATACCGATATTGGCACTGAGTAGGAATTGTAACTCCAACCTCTGACAGGCCATGCTTCGGCGCTATGCCAAGTAGTCTAAAACCCCCGTCACAAAAATAACCACCAAAAAGTGGAAAAAAAAATTATGTAGAAATAAACAAACCGAATAAGCTCCAATTCCATGAGCTTACCAGTATCGACTAAAATCGGCTAATTGTAATTTAAAAAAAAAGAATCGGTACAGGTGGGAGTCGAACCCGCGATCTTTCCCTTACAGGGGGAATGCTCTGACCACTGAACCACAGAACCTTGGTTGAAGCAGAATAAAATAGAACTGGGCCCCGATTCTACGAAGTTTATGTCATAACAAAACCAATATCATACCACTGACACTGCAAAAATGCCATTGACTTTATTTATATATACTTAAAGTTCAAAATGAAATGAAAAAAAGTTTATTACATTTAACATTCACTGCCAGGCGTGATCACCTTGCCTGGTCGGTGTTAAAATCCTGCAAAGTTTTGAGTTCGAATCCCAGTCAAATTTTACTTTTTGAACTTTTAAATATTTGTATATCTTCATGTTAATTACTTACCTATTAAGGGAATGTTGAGGTAACATCACAAAAGTATCTTGATATTTTAGTTATTTTTTATAGCAACTTAAATCAGTAGTATTTTTATTATTACTGAGCGACATTTTAATAACGTTTTTAATATTTGTAAGTACTCGATTGTATTTAGATTTTGCAGTGTATGACTAAATTTTTAGATATTAACTAGTAGGTATCATGTTCAGATGTATCTGTCCAGACAGTATCTGTGTGGTAAATGTTACCGTTTATTGTTTCTGCAGAGATGTATAGAAAAAAAGGCCCTCGATAAAGAATTGGAGAACAAAGAGGTGATAGTAGTAAGAGCACCAGCAGTTGGGCCTCAGTTATCTCGACCACCATTTGATAGTCCTATGATTACATTAAAGCCAACTATTGCTGAATCTTTAAAACAATCTGTGCAAAATGCTACTTAGGCGCTACATATAGTGGAGAAGAAACGACGCAACGTATTCCACTGCGGAATTTTTAAAACGTCAATTTACAAATACACAATAGGTTAAGGTGTAATAAACAATAGATTTATAAAAAAACTTTATAAAAAATAGTTTATGAACCTGCACCAGGCGGTGAGTAGGGTGGCCAGAGCTCATTGGAGAGTTTTTGTGCTATCAGCGGGAAGACCAAAGGTTTGTACTGCTTTGATAAAGTATAACTTGACAAATGACCTCCGCCCACCATGAGCGCAGGCCTGAGGGTGTCGGGTGGAGCCACCTGTCACCCCGGCAGAAGCAGGCCGCGGCGGCGGCGTGTGATGCGCGCCTCCCTGTTTCCGGACACGAGTTGGAGTCTCTGTAGTCCCCACACCCGAGGAGGGCAAGATCGAGAGAGATGGCCCTGGGTTGGCCGGAGTGCGAGGGCTATGGCTGTCAATCTCACCTTCGGCAACCAAAAACAACCCACAGGCGCCGTGTGTTTACACCAAAGGGTGTAAACACACCAGTAACTACGGAGAAAGAAAGGAAGACAAAGGGACGGGCAGTGTCCATTTCAGATAGCACTGTTAAACTGTTTGGTATCAATATATTCTTCACTCACTATGACCTATTTGCCGTTCGTTGGGCACCTATCTGATGTCACCAATCTAATAGCCATCATATCACCATACTTACAGTCTTAATCTCTTTTGTCCACAGTTGGGGGATACACGAACAGACCAACAAAGTGATGACTAGCAGTTGTTTGGAAGATCTAGGTATAACTCTGAAGTTTGTGTGTGAACTATCATCTGTGGAGTGCTATGGGAGTCAGTTTATTGGAGATTTAGCTAATCTAGTGGTATTGAAGGTATGTTGCATCCATTATTCAAGTTATATAAATACATACATACATATAATCACGACTTTATCCCCAGAAAGTTGGGTCGAGGTGAATTAACACCCGCAATTCACCATTCATTGTATTCAGTCCCACATAGTGAGCCTTTTGCCGTATTCCGGCTTCCACCCTACTTAAAATTCATTCAAAGCCAGATCCAGATGGACTAACATAAGCCGACAATACTGATCGACTCCCATAAAACATCGTATTGAGATATCCGTCACTCGCGAGACAATGGGTTCGATTCCCGCCTGATGTCCGACAGATGACACGATTACATCGTGACGTATCCATAATTTGTTGTGAATACTAGTAGTGTACTGGGTGTTATTGGGCACTGTCTGTGTGTTTGCACAGGCAGTACCTATTTGACATTCAAACAATGTTTCATATTGCAAATTATTACGGAGTTCATAACGTTTCAACGCTATCACTTATATAATGTAGTTATCTCTACTTATAAGTAAAATCTGATTGAGGCCCACAGGCGGCGTGCGTTTTAGTCGGTTCGAGTCCGACATAACCTCATCCACCGGCTCCGGTGGGGAGGTATCCGTGGGGATTTTGCGCACGTACAAAAAAAGGGCCCATTTTATTCGCATCTTTTTGGAGGTGGCACTGTGACGTCATTCACGCCGCGTTTGTGTCGCTGAGCTTGAAAGTCGTTCCCTAGAATTTATACATTTGTATGGAACATATATCTGTCGCGGCGCCACTGACTCTATTTACGCTCGCTTAGAAAGTCTACCTTAAACTGATTCACAAACTGCACAATGATAGAATCCTTGTCATCTGAAGAATGGATAAGATTAGGAATCAATATATTAGAGGAAGTTTGAGAGTAACGCCAATCATGAAAAAACTACGAGGGAATCGTTTGTCCTGGTTCGGACATGTAATGCGTAGGGATGATAGTAATGTCTTAAGGGAGGCACTAGCTATGGAAGTGGATGAGTATAGTACGCTCTCTGTTTATCATGAAATGATAATGCTTAGAACTTTCGTATTTTTGTCGCAATTTTAATACCTAGTTTTGTCGTTGATTGTTTTGCTCATTTATATGTATAATATTGTTCCAGATAAAATTAGAAAATGCCACGAATCTAGGGGACAGTTGAACATCGGCCCTGGGTACGTCGTGCACAGCATTATGCTGAACTGGTCCCATTCTTGGTGTAACCTAAATGTGCCCAATACAGGCACTAAGTAGATAATATAATAAATATCACTTTTTAGTTTTTAAGTATGTTTGTGTTCAAGCCAGGATAAAATTTTAATTACAATAAAACTTCATGAAACAGTGCCCAATAGGCAAATTCACAAAAAACCAAATTCGGACGTCGCCGCTTAGCAATGAATATTTCAACACTGTAATTCTCAAAGGAACGCTATTCCTCAGTTGAAATGAGTTTAGAAATTAATATGAAGAAACTTTCTGATGCCCCTCTTGAAGTACCCTATATTGTAGGCGTTCGGGAAAACCACAGCAGGGAGGTCATTCCACAGCTTGACACTAGACTCTCTGTACAAGTGATATCAAATCTTTTGAACACAACCTTTTCATACGTCGGTAGGTACTCTCTACAATTCTCTCGAAGCCGGTTGCCGCCAAACAGTGATACTCTGTACATATTAGTGGACAATGTGACAAAGTGCGGTTTGCTTAAGTAATTAGAAAAGTGTATGTATTTTGTTATAATATCGAGTGCTCGGACACTGCTAGTGATAAATGCCAGACTCTACGCGGATGTCGTGCGGTCCATGGCCCTGTACGGGTGTCCCGTGTGGGCGGACACCCTGAATGATCGGCACATGCCCCTGCTGCAGCGTCCGCAGCAGAAGTTGGCGTGCCGATTTTAATATTTCATTCGTAGGAGCATTAGGCTTAATAATTGTCAAAATTGAATCTATCCATCTCTTCGTATGCGGTGTCATACAAGGCGACTAAGGAATAGGAGATAGCGCTGTTTAACTTCAGACAGATATATACCTACAGCCCAGATTCAGCCTCAGATGCATGACTTGAGTTCACAATAGTGCCTGGAAGACGGCAATATTACGTGGGACCACATCCGGGTGATGATGTTCGAAGGCTTACTTTTTGCAGATGGCTAAGAGGAAAAATAAGCAGAGATCATGAATTTTTAAATTACATACTGTGGTCAGACGAAACGAATTTTTCCAATAACGGTATGTACAACAGAAAAAATCACCACTATTGGTCCAAAGAAAATCCACTAAGAGTTCCAGATGTTCAGTACGCATAGGGACTGCGAAAGCACGGCCTATCGATCCTTTAGTATAAAGAGTTTTTAGCAAGAGGTGACCCAGGGCCACCTCTCTCGATCTGGCTCTCCTCTGGAGTGGATACCACTCGGATCTGGAGTGGATACCTCGGTGGGCCGTGTGCTTGTCTGCCAACTAAGTGGTATAAAAAAAAAAAAAATTAAATGTTTGCATGCCATAAAATGGTGAATGTGCCGCACAAAACTATTGAGAATGGAAATAAATGTACAAGTGCGTTAAACTCACAAGATCATCTCCCGCATCGAAGTCACACCCAAGCCGGAACTTCACTACATTCTGCGGCGAATCGCTGTCCACCAGCTCGTCGACGCTCTGCGCCAGCACTTTCGTATGAATTTGAATGAAATGCGAGCGAGGTATAACCGCGTACCTACCTATGTATGTATTAGGTAAATACGATGCGAACTAGCGGCGAACGGACAACTTAGAAATTGAAACAAATAAAAACAAAAGCCAAATGCGTTAGGTATTACACTGAGCTACGGGCATCATGTCAAACAATTCATCTGAGCACAAACCATTGTATAGGCGGCAGAACACACACAGTGACAGTGAGGCAAAATCCCTCCTAAGGCTAAGATTTATATTGAAATGTTTTTATTTTTCACTTCATTTACTCTTGAGGTATGATCAACATTATTTATTCTGTGAAGCTACAATTGTGATTTACGAATAAATTATTATTTAATTATTTATATTTTCCTTGTGAAGAAAATCCAAATGTTAATCACACAGTTGTCAGTTCATAAATCAAAGTAACAGCTTTTAATAATCCATCTTCGCTATTGTTTACTGAATGTCTGAAGAAAGTTAATGGGACATTGACCTCTTCAATTTCCCAAAACTTGCGGATGGTAGACTCCAGTGGCGGCTCGACGGTGCAACAGAACGAAGCAGTCGAGTGACTAAAACTATCTATAGAAGCGGGTGCGGAACCAATTATAACAAAACCAAGAACTTCTACAATTTTGATGTTTATAATGTATTAAGAATAATACACAATAATGTTTATGGGAATTAACGCGATTATGGTACAGGTACAGGTACATACACACACACACACACACATATATATATATATATATATTATAAAAATCTGTACGTTCACAAGCTTAGTTAAATTGTGTTATAGTAAAGGAAATATTCTACTAAAACATTCTACACAACTCTATCTAGACCCATGGTAAGCATAATTTAACTAGCTTGTGTTATGGAATCTAGAATACGGATAAACTTTTACTTTATAATATTAGTAATATATATATTTACTTACTATATCACTGTAGGTTTTCCCGACTATGTTATCGAGGAAAATTTCCGTGCAAAAGCCGGGGTGTGCGTGTTTGTTAGGGCGGATGTTTGTTGTCGCCGTTTGCGCTGCCTTGAGGACCCATCCTTTTCAACCCTATGGGTACACGTAGACCATGGCTCTACGAGTCAGATCTATGTGTGCCTCTACCGTTACAGACGTCCATAGGTCACGGTAACCACTTTCCATCAGGTGGGCCGTGTGCTTATCTGCCACCTAAGTTGTATAAAAAAATATATATAAGAGAATTCTTTAAGTTATTTTATCCGTGTTTATTGTTATTAGCTTTAAAAATATCTCAACTTCGGAGTGCCGACGTCAGCTTACGAAATACTATGTGTTTATATGCCACTCAACTATACATAATTCATGAAATTATTCACAATTCTAGGGAAAAAACTGTGTCTCACGAAATAATGACGAAAGTTTTAAGTTTTAAGTGTAACCAATTAAGGCCATAAGTCTTGTAACAAGGGCTCGTGTTACCTACGGCAGTTTAAGCTTATTTAATCATAAGTATATTCTGCCCTCTATGAACACGAATCAACAGAGATTTCCAAAACCAACCGAAATTAGCAACGGAAATTACAAATATTATTAACCAGCTAAGTAAAATTGTTTATGTTAGTTCAAAATAAAAATTATTTTTTTTGATTGTAAATAACGTTTATTATCAATAATACGTCTTTTACGTATGGTTTGTGCATTTTTGTGACTGTAGTCATCATGTCACGTCGTCATTTAAGTCGCGAAGAGATGTTAAGGGCTGTTGGTATGCTGCAAGCTGGACGAAACGTTAAACCGTCGGCCCCAGTTGCCATACGACCATCTAAAGTTCGTATGCAAAAGTATCTAAGTCTAGATTTATCGGACAAATGTCTTTGTTAATGTCACAGGTTTATTCCCGTCTGTCTGACTCTGTGGCGTAGCGGTAGAAAGTTCGACTGCTGCACAGGAGGAGCGGGTTCCTGCTCAGTGCAAATATTTATCTGCACGAATATTTATATTTGCATTAGTGCACATAGTGGACCTTACAGTGCACATGCGCGAACATATCGATGTAGTTTGAAGAGCCGCTGTGTTGCCCAATACTCTTAAATGCGCTGCCATGATGAAAAGGAGAAAAGGGCGTGAAAAAAAAATTGTTACATTTGCCTTAATTAAGTTTATGATGATGGAGACGAAGTCAATCACAGATCAAGTTTACCTTTTTAGTCTCGCTGCGGACCACATCAGAATTAATCACGAATAAATTGATGGACAAGCAATATTGGAAAAAAATAACATTACATAAACTCACGCCTATATCCCCGAATGGGTAGGCAGGTGCTAGCTCCCACATTTCGCCAGTTTATGTTTAGGTCCCAATGTAATAGGTATCACTAGTGATGTCTTGTCAACATCTGTCATAGGACCCAAGCTACATTTTACAAAGTATAGTATAGTATAGTAAAGTGTGACAGATTTGACAGATTATCTATACAATTAGTTTTCAGATAAATCGAGATTTAGAACTGAGTTCGCCTCAGAGAAACTGCACAATCAAACACTTTTAAAAGTTTGCCCTCCATATTCGAAAATCATTACTTATTTAAATTTATTTTTAAATTTCGAACAACTCTGTAATCTACTTTATTCTATTTTTATTTATTTGCTGCCAGTTATTTGCAAAACAAGATTTACACGAAAAAAAATAATTGGGGTCATCTTGTTCCCTAGACTTTGTTGAGCTTCAAGAAAAGAAAGCGTAGGGTAGTGGATTCCCTGGCCTTATTTTCATTATCGGGTCATATCATCATTCTTTTAAAAATGTATTTTTCTGATTGAATCCAAGGTCAAGGTGAACTCAGAGCTCATGGTCTGCCGTCTCCAGATATATACGAATTTTGATCAATCAATTATCCCATTGCAGTCAACTGCTGGACTTAGGCCTCTCTCCGGTGGCTTTGGCCTAGTGTTTCTACGCCTGACCAGACGGGTTGGTACTGGGTTTTGAGTTTTCCTTCTCTCGTAGTGATATCGCCTGCGTATTTTTCCGTAAGTAGCATCTTACGATACCCTTCGGATGAGATGGGGTGGTGTTGGGCTGAATTTATTGCTGTTACTTGGTACCTACTGTGTACTTTTACGCCCTAATGTATTTTTAATATAAAATAGTAACAAAGTCGAAGAACACTTGGTAGGTATTTAATCTTCTTAAACAGTGTACTAAGTTACGAATACATAATATTGATTGAACAGTCCGTCATATTGACAGCGACATACTTTTGAAAATGATTAATCATCGTATTAAAAAGAAATGGACTTTAAACACTATGATTGACATGTGCACTAATTTCATTGACATTGCTTATTCATACATTTTTAATATAATACTCGTATGCTTAGCATGGTAGGCAATATGGTATGTGGCTGTGGGGAATGATTCATAGGTCACACCGACACTTTGCTAAGTAATGTTTCCACTATCATATCTCTTTCGAATTTCACTAATGAAAGGTACCGAAGATTTTAGGACGAAATCCAGCACTAGTAGGAGCCCACGAACACAGCTAAAAAATCCATTTAATTTTAGACTTTAAAGCAATGGGGTTATAGTCCAAAATTAAAAGCTTTTTTGTAGAGCGAATGAAAAAGTGTAATGCCTCCTCCTTCACGAGCATTACTTGCTCGCAGAAGGAGGCGCCGGCCGCCCACGCATCCGCGCAGCGAACCATCGCCGCGAGCAAGGTGGAGAGCGTGAGAACCCTCACTCCCAGGGCCGCCACAAGCTCCCGCCTCGGCGTCTCCTCGCCGGACACTCGGTGAGCGTGTGCGATTAAAGACTAAATTATTGATTTTTATTTAAATCAATACATAATTATTTATTAATTAGTAATCGCTGCTCTATTTTATAAAAAGTTAATATTTTTGTTTGTTAATATTTATAATAAATGTTACAGAAAGAATGTGTATCGTATACATACATTGATGTATTATTCGTCACACATTATTACGCAGCCTCATCCATGTAAATGTAATGTATTGATCCGAAAAAATATCCAACTACCGGAAATAAGTTCACAATTACGTGAGCAGTGAACTATGGGAGACAAAACGAACATTGATAAAATGTAAATGTGAAAATCATCTCAGTCACTTCAATAGAAAATATTCCACGCGACAATTTGTGAAACAACAGAACAGACGAAATGTAAACGTGACTACCCGTATTCAGATTTGCAGCTGATGCAGAAGGTATTACCATCCCGCAATCCACTTATTTGTCTAAAAGTATACATTTACATTTATTCACATACATTACTAGTTAAACTTAAATACGGATAAACGGCGCCCTTGAGAAGCTGCAATGAAGTAATATAATAAAAATTATCATATATTCAAGTATATTTCTTAGCCTAAAATATTACTGTGGTCTACACAGAACTCATTATGTTACATGATTACAGATGAAGCTAATAATATTACGTTTTAAACGACATGTTTTATTAAATAACCAAGTGTTACTTCAACGAATAATTTATTGCATTTCAATTTGTGCGTTTAATTGCTAAGTATGTGTTCCGTAAGTTTTTTTGCAGTAAAAAAAATACACGTACACGAATAGCGTAGTTGTAGGAGTAATTAAGTGTGTATTAATATTTGAGCCTTTTTGGTAACTCAGTTGAGGTCGGCTTTTCAGCTTAAGTGAGATGCTTGTAGTGCACCCAAGTTAGTTTCGCACCGCGGCACATGGAAGAACGGAAATTTGTTCCTAAATCGGCTATTAGGTCTCGGAACACATACTTTCGTGCGCATCAAAAGTCCCAATTCATGCGATAAGCCCCCAACCAGATCCTGCAGAAACAACAGGTCAATGACCTTCCAAATGAGATCTTCGACGTCTGGTATCAACCCAAGGCCCACTACTTGGAGTATAAGTCCTGTGGTGCGATAAGCCGAGTCTCCTGCGAATATATATTTTTTTAAATTCGTAAATAAGACAATGGAAATTTTACAGAGTGTAGGTACCTACGGGGTAAACCAGCGGAGGTTACAACAAACAGTAAATTACTCAGTTATTACCTTAAGCGCTACTACCTAGACTATTACGAAAAATATAATTAACTTCCACTTCTACAAAATGATCGCAGACACTCTTAGTTGAAATGAATGCATAGTACCTACCTAACTACTTATTTTTTATACAAGTTTAAATATTACGCATGTATATACGAGTCACATTACATTTATTATCATAAGGCCGTCGTCCGCCGCGTAGAGTAGGCGTGCGCTTGCTAGGTGATGCTGTTTCTTAGGGTACTTACCATAAACTTAATATAAGTATACTAAATAAAGAAGCAGGTTACCAGTATCGGTGAGCCGGTAGCGATCGGCGCTTGTTTAAACTTAGTAGGGTGTGAGTACCTAAATGAGTTTACATGGTAGACAGTCTTCTTGATTTCTGCCCCCCTAGAAAAGTGGTAATTCGTTGGCCGGCGTATTGTAGAATAGAATGTCAAATGTATGGGATTTGACGTTTATGACATGCGTTGACGACTGTATACCTACTTACCTACTATGTATATACCTGTTAATATTATGGAGCTGAAGAGTTTGTTTTTTTGGTTTGGGTGGACGCGCTACTATCAGTAGGTACAAGAAAAGTAGGTTCTAATTAAATATTTACTTCCTGCTTCTCTATGTAAGCACCCTTACACCTGTTACACCATTCGAGGTTAGAGGAACTCCGAATGGAAAACCTTGACCGTTGATGGACAGTTGCACTGGTTGGTGAGCTTAAATATGATCCTATAAACCACAGTAACAAATAAATTGTATACTTCTATCTATCCTTATGGTTAATAGTTCATTACCAACATCAAACAACTCAACGCCTATTTCACGGTCTTCATACAATCCGACGCTGATTTCACCGACTTCTCACAACTCGACACCAATACCATCTTATACACCACCACCATCCTATTCAGGACCCACAATTCAGGGATTTTATGGTAAAGTTTATGCAAAATGCCAGGCATCTATTGATATATGTGGTTCGTCTTCATTTTTATTAAAGATGTTTCTGGTTAAATAAAAAAAAGGTCAAAAATCTAAGTGTAGTACTAATATATATTTTAAGTTATAAACTGTAACGTTTTACCCATATAAAGATTTTAACAGCTTTTTATCTTTGAACCATTTATCGTGAAGTTATGAATGCTGACGCGAAAACCAAATTTTTAACGAGAACCGTATGAAAAACGGCACGAGTATGTGACGTTGATGTATGGATGGATAAGGGCGTGAAAGATCGCAAAATAGTGAAGTGTATATTATTCGCCGGTCCCTCAGATGTCTGCGCTCAACGCACACCAGAAATTAAATCAGCTGGAGGGGTTGGAGGGAATATTAAGAAACAGATTGAAAACTCGCTTGTACTTTTCCACATTGACTGGTTTCGCCTTACGGCATCCTCAAAGGTTTTCTATATTCGAAACCTTTGAGGATGCCGTAAAGCGAAACCGGTCAGGTCTAATAACAAATAAAAAAATATCCTTTAAGAGGGGCGTGAAAAAGCAAATGATGAGGCCGTCAAGCTGAGTGTCACCATTGTAACATAGTATATGTATGTAACGGTGACCCTCTTTTCTGAGACTTTACCCTCAGATTAACATCAGGCGAGGCAAAGTCTAAAAAAAGACAAAAAATATTCAAAGCATGGAGCTACGACTTGGGCGACCAAGCGCAGGGCGCGCCGTAGCTTTAATTGACATCGCTGACGCTGAGGGGAGAGCTAGTGTCGGTCCTAGGAGTGAGAGTTCTCTGGCTCGCTGCCTTGCTCATGACTCGTGCGAGCGCGTGGGCTGTTGCCTTCGACTTCAGCTAGCAAGTAATGCTTGAGAAGAAGACGGTGAGTTCTTTTTTAATATGTTGTAATCAGCTTTGCAAAGCAGCCAGTTAATATGACGCATTGGCCGTTCTTTTTTAATGCCGACTTTAGTTTAAGGGCTTCGTTCTTAAATTAGTTGAACTAGTATCACACGTTTGATGAGGGCTGACCAAGATACCGTCTGTCACAGCACCGTGAAACAAATACATTCCATTGTGTGAATTGTGTCATAAACAACAAAATATAAAAATATTTTATATGCTATTGGTACCGTTATAGGAACATAAATAAACACATTTTGGTGGGTCTTTTCACATTTTTTCTACCCATAGGAATGGAGAAAGCCCTTTTACAAAGTAATGCATTGACAAAAATATACGTAGGTATATAAATATATAGAATTTACATTTTAATGGCAGTTTTGAAGGAAACCCCTTTGAAGAAGATTTATGTATACTAACAGAATGGACCATTGTCTAAAAACTTATAAATGAGAGTAGGTTTCCGGCAGAGTAGAATTAGGGCTACCCCATCTCTTCCCATGCGATGTCGTATAAGGCGACTTAGGGAAGGGGCTATTTAACATCAGACAAATACATACAGCCCAAACTCAGGTTCAGATGCATGCCTCAAGTCAACGATTCATTTAGAGAAAAATGCTTTCAAAGAAGAGGATTTGGACAATGATGGTTATTTCTCTGTAGAAACAAACCTGAAAACATTTTTCCAGAACGACATTTACGGAAATTACGAGTGTTTCCCGCCAAGTTCTATTAATGGTGAGTTTAAACTGTTTTTAAATTTCACTACAAAGAAGTACAGTTGCTTCGCAGTTACACTGTTAAACCGACCCAAACTGATTTGTGAAAAGCCTCAAAGGATGATTGATGAGTCGGAACGAACTCCCTATAGTCTTCGTAATAAAGGCAAACTTCAATTAACTCATCCACGCACAAACTATGGAAAGAAAACGATACTGTTCGAGGGAGCACAGCTGTACAACAAATTGCCTAATGACATCAAGGATACGGACAGCATAAAAATCTTCAAACTAAAATTAAAGGAATATGTGCAAAAAGTGTAATGAACTTAGAACTGCATTACGTTTATAAATACTTACCTAATGAACGACCCTAGAGGCGACAATGTATTACTTATGTTATCTTATATAACATTTATTTGTACTTATCTCATTTTAAGTGAACTGTATGTTTTTTATGAGAAATAAACATCTTTAAACCGAAATTAATCAGAAAATTGTAGGTGCTGACTATTATAGATGAATTTGTTTATTCAGTAAAAAAAATTTCATCGTTTAAAAACGAACGAAATTCTCCGAATTTTCCAATTTGTATGCATAGAGTATGCACCTTTCAAGCTGCCTTCTATTTAAATTGACATCGCAGCATGAGGTGCATCAGTAATGAAGTGTCGTCATTAATTAACAGTCTTTAATGTGAAGACTGCATTTTGTAATAATGAATAAATGTTTAAGTTACGGCTATAGCACTTAAAACCAAAGTAATATTAGTTAGAAAATTAGACAATAATAGAATATATAAAGAGGTAACGTAATAAAATCTGCCCTATATATTGCAATGCTTGGAAAAGGTGCTAAGTTTTAAGTACTCACGGTTATGGGTCACGGTAACCACTTTCCATAGTCCACCAAAGTTTGTCCTGCTTCGTCTTTTACACTGACGGCACAGAAACTCTCAATGCTTGCAGGGTTGGCAGCGCAAGTGTGACTCTCTTGGATTTTCACGCGTCCATGGGCCACGGTAACCTCTTTCCATCAGGTGGCCGTGTAAAAGGGTTTTAATACATGGTCCAACTTACGTTTTCTAAAAAAAAAATCATTACAATTAGTTTTTAACTTAATAGTTTGATTCATAGATTTTGTCTGTTATCGCAGTCCTTTGCTGGCCATAGGCCTCTCCCAATGTTGGGAGGCTTTGGTCTACAGTTTCGATACAGTTTGAAATTTACGCGAATATCATATCAAATCAAATCAAATCAAATCATGTTTATTTGCATAAGACAGGTACATAGGGTTGGTCAGTAGTTTATATAATATGTGCAGTGCTCTGCTTATTACCTTTGATAGGTGTTTTTTTTTTGTTTTATATATAGAACACGTCAAAACTTAATACAGATTCAAATTTTGCGAAGGCTGGGCGATTTTAATCATCTAAGTAGGATCGAAATTACGTAGGTTCCTATAAAACCGGAAGACGGCAATAGGCTCACCCCCTATAACGTGGGGCCGAAAACAATGTTTTTCAAATGCCAGTCCTTTAAGTACAAAAGTCTGCTATACTCTTTAAGCCTCAAATATTCCATATAGTCTGAAACTTTCATATCATTTTTACAATGAGAGTTATATTGTATATCGTTACAATCTGCAACCGGTGCATTTTGATCTCCATATGTCAATTGAATATAATGGTGCAGACTCGTCCTTTCTGTGTTCAGCGTCTTGTTTTTTCTCTGGTATCAAGAAATACCACTACTTGACCGGCAACAATGTGCGACTGATAGCAATTCGCGCATATTTGCGATTTATTACATGTGAAATTGCAAGAAAATGTCCATATAGCTAGATGTCAAAATTCATTAGGAGAAAGAGTAAAAGAGTGCATCTCGGGTTCCAGAGTACAAGATTTGGACGTTGTGATGACGATGATGATGATATACGTAACAGACATACTACATACATATAATCTCGCCTTTATCCCTGGAGGGTTGGGCAGTAATGAATTCCAGGCCTTAATGGTGCGACAGAGGAAAGAGTCTCCGAACCGCTTGGTTCTTGATCGGATGTTTTGCACCGTGTGCGGATGACATCTAAGACCTGCACGCGTTGTCCTGTGTAGGAAAGGGGAGGGTGGGACTAATTGGAAGAGCTCATCAGAACACTCCCCATGGTACAAACGGTAAAATACAGCCATGGACGCAACATCTCTACGCAGCTGTAAAGGTTCTAGGGTGTTCGTGATCTCGGGATTCCCAATGATGCGGACCGCACGTTGCTGATCACTAAGGGGGCGGTACCCGTCAATGAAGTACGACATTATCTGTAGCCATATTTTGCAAAAAAAATACATCTTCATGGGCGTACTTTGTTTTCTGCAAAGAGAAAGATTGAATGTCCAATGAGTGCCCTCCTCCTTTAGCGAAAACCGTCTAAAATTATTGATAAATAGAAACAGCTTATAATACATTCAATAATAAAGTAGTTTAAGGAGGTAGGACACGGCGGTATTTCCGCCCAATTGAGCAGTCCGACTGGGGAAGATTGCAATCGGAAGCACACGATGTCTATTAACCCACGCACTGTATGACAAGTGTCACATATTTCAAAGGAGTATTTAATACTCAAAGCATATTTCAAAGGAGTAAATTGAAGTGCTAACTCCAGCTTCGTCATATCCTCTTTCACTTCACATTCATTCAGAATCTTAATGAAGGATATTACCACATTACAAGCAAATGAATAAATGAATTGAATTGGTCTAAACAAAATAAATGATTTTTGACTTTGATTTTGGCTCAATAACTTTAGGAGATATTTTGAGGATGTCATAATATCTGTATAACTTTTTTTATTGGCAATTAAACACAGGCAACGGCTAGTATATGACAATGGCTGGTATATTGAAACGACTGGAGTATTGCAACGGCTGGTATATTACTACAGCTCGTACGTTACAACGACTAGTATATGACAGCGGCTGGTATATTGCAACGGCTGGTGTATTGCGACGGTGATATATAATTTCAACAATAATATAATAGGCCTTCACAGCTGTAATGACTGACACTTACTAATGAATATATAATTACTTTGATAGGTTTCAGCAGGTCTATGGACCGCTACACTTTACAAACTGCTCTGATTGGTATTTCAATTGTATCTTTAATCAGAGTTGCTCCTATGTAAACGAAAAAGTATCTGTGATACATGTATAAACCAAGTATTGTGTTTTGATTAGTCTTCTACACGAGGGGTAACAGTACGTTGTCCAATATTAAGCGCACCAAAAAAGAGAAAACGAGCATAACCAGTCGAAATAAAATAATTTAATTAGATAAGTGAGCTTGGGCAGAAAATGCGAAAGCTGTTCTACCCTGTGAGTGTGACATCTGTAATTCGAATTGTACTATGACTTCTATCATATCATTATTCATAAGGAATATGAATCTAACCAAATTCCAATTTATTAATTCTTGCTAATAAAATGCATGTTTTTTCTCCACCCCATTATTTGCCTGTTATGCGTAGAGAATTTGATACCATTGAAATAGATATAAGATCAACCACTGGTCAAAAGATACCATTCCAATTTGGGACAGTGTGCATTAAACTTCACTTTCAAAAATTATAATGTATTCTCAACATGATAATATCTCATGTCCTTACCAACACTATTATTCCCATCAAGCTGGATCAGGTATAGGAGTGATCTATAGGGGAGCACCATATCAAAAAGGACATGGTATTGGAAGTTTTCTTGGGGGATTATTTCGATCTGTTTTTCCATTACTATCTAGTGGAGCAGCTATTAAGTCTAAGCACGCTTTACCTCGTGTGGGCTTTGTTATGTGATTCTGTACATTATTATTGTCTAGTATGGACTTCAGATCACCTGTCGATTTAGTATTTTTAAAAACGTCAATATTCCAATCACCACATATTATAACCTTCTTTTTGTTATTTTTACATACTGCTAATCCTTCCCATTGAAATGGTTCAATGTTGCAAGAATCATAAGTTCGAGCCCTGGTAATCTCTGTGGGAGATTGCGAGTGATAGACACTTCTTGTGATACGACAGGAAGGTTGTCTTTTAACACGTGGAATATTTTCATTTGCTTTACTATAAAACAAGGTAATACTGCCAGACTTTTGGGGACGTTACCGCTAGAGGACTGGGTTGTTTAAAAATACTGTCGTTTTTCATTGTACAGAAACCACCTTAGGAGTGAAGATGAACGCTCAAGACAATCCAGATTGTCCATTTCTGAAAGCAATGTGCAATACTCTGAACCTGGTTTGTCAGAGAATATTTCATCTTTGGCTTCAACCAGATATTTTGTTAGAAAGGTTTTGATCAAAATCTGCCCTATGGCAATTGGATTAGTAGAATACATTATGACAATAACCAACATCCACGCGGACGGAGTCACTGGCATCAGCTAGTTTAGTAGGTAATAAGCCCAATGAAATAATTTATTTTAACCACAGGAAAGGGAGCTCCCGCATTAGCATTCGTGGTTTTTTTTTACCTGTTATCTCAGTATATCACCCATAACCCAGGTTAACGAAATTATAATTCAATAAACCGAAAAATGAGTACCTATAGTTATTAATTTTCTTATTTCTGCGCCGAAATGATGATGGACAGTAGGTATAATCCCCGGTTCCCCTAAATCAAGATAACAGTGTTAGCTCTAAAATTACTTTACAACGTTCAATAAAGATATCAGACGCGGAGTGAACGATAAAAATGTTCAAAATGTTGACAATTATATAATTGTGACATCATTTTCGCATTAGAGGTCGTAAACTAAAATTAAGTGTGAGAAAATAGAAGCCTGTTTGATTCATTTTGGTTTCACGGGCTACCTCTCTTTACTCTTGTGTTTGAGAAGCACGAATTAAGGCCCTTCTTTGCTCCATACTAACGCGGCGCTCTTCTAGTGCAATTTCTCGTTCTTCATCAGATAATTGACTCGCGATATTCCGTCGCCTAATTGCATTAAGGCTCCGCTGGGAAAGATTAGTCCAGAAAGTGTAGACAGAATCAACAATTTTTATAGTTCCAAGCAATTGAATGACTGTCAAATAGGTATTTTGGCTTGCAACAGTAGAACACAATGATTACTGCCTGTTTTAGAAATAAAGTTCAGCATAGGTGCTGGACTTTCTTTCTAAAACAGGCACAATTGTCACATTTAAGACTTTATGGTTTACTTTAGCAGTATCGAGGAACTGGATGCGCCTCGGAGAGGACGTTAAATAAAAATCTGTTCCGGTTGTGATAAGAACATCCATGGCATTCGCTATGAGTAGTTTGAGCTCTTGAAATTCAGACTAGTCTAATTACAGAACTTCAATATCGCTCGTGGAGGTAGAAACAAGATTTTCGTTTTTGATATGCTCACTGTTCGTATAAAGGTAAAAATAACAAGATCGTAGTTCGAGCAATATAAGAACCTGGTGTTGCAAGCTTACATATGCTACAATAATCGTTAGCCACACTGGTTAGTGTTTAATAATAAGCAATTATCTCACCTTCAAACAAAGCGCTTTTACTCATAAGCAGAGGTTCTTCATTTAGAGGCACGTAGATTGGGCCGCGCAGCGGGTCAGATTTCAAGGTGAACGGCAGAGCGAGAGGGTCGGCGGGTATCACACGCCAAGCTTGTGCGTCACCACTCTGGTGAAAGAAAGAAAAAAAAATAGTTTAGTTTTATTCACCCGAATAAAAGCCATGAAAAAGTTGTGAAACGCCATAGACAGACGACTTGCAGGCCTTGTGGTATCTAGTCAACTCTAAATATATGGATAAAGGTATCGTGTCCTACCTCGAATATATAATATATTAGGATATATTATATATTCGAATATATAATATATTAGGATATATTATATATTCGAGGAGGTAGGACACGATAGCAAAATTTACAGTTAGACCAGTTTTTGAAGGCTTTAACTACCTGTAACGACTGTTCGTATGACAAAAAAGGAAGTGTGAAAGTGAAGGAATAAAAATATTATGCTAATTTTGAAAATCTTTACATCTTTTCTCTCCTCTTTATAGTTGGAGTTGGAGTTGATTCGTCACGGACCCCGTAAGTGGCAAGTATATGCCAATGAATCCCTTGTGCGGTAGTACAGTTGTGCAATACTATCGCGCAGTACTGCTGCGTGCCACAGTGCAGTACTGCTGCGTACTGCAGAATTCGGAATCATGCGTTAACGCAAATAGTTTCTTATTAGCCCCCGTGTTTGGTTACTCTTTCGGCCTATGAACGCCATGGGATGCCGACTCTTATTTCATTTTTATTTTCATGTTATATACAAATAATAGGTTTCTATAATAATATTAGCTTGCCTTTTCACATGCCACAGTTTGCGGCTAAACATGCTGTATTTATACAGGAGTATATGTAAGACCTGGGGACGAGTTGGGGACTCTGTGGTCCCTTCCATTCCACCATCACGCACCTCTTTTATAAAGAGACTGCCGACTTATCTTGCACCGTTATAAGAAAATAAATTTAAAATGACCTATTTGCCACTTCAATACTAAGAACAAAATTCTGGGAGTTTCTCCAACTGTTGAATTGGGATACACCTACTTCAAGGGCGACTTGCCTGGACGATACCTCTGGATATGCTTCGACATAAGTCAGAACCGCAATCTCCGTGTCTATGTCCACACGAGGCTGCCGCTTTCTTTTGAAAGAACCCTGCAATTCCAGGTTTTTCAAAAGATTTGTGCATCCTGTCTTTCGAAAAACACTTACAATTTTCATCTATGTCAATTTTAAAATTGGCGTATTTTTTACTACAGTAATTTTATTATTAATTAATTGCAATACAAATGTCACAACATTATCTGCAATCATAGATTTTGTCATGTTATAAGCCGAGCGATGCTTTGTTGAGCCGTCAAATTACACTTAAAATCGTAGAAAATCATACTACGAAAATTTTCCCGAGTTAAATCCATGTTGATGCAGACACACAATTTTTTAAATGGCGCCACAAGGTAAAAACAAAAGACAGTCAGATGAAACAAACTGTATCAATAACTCATACCATACCAACAAATATCAACTTTATGCTAGTGGCAATAAGGACTGTTATCGTTTGTAAAACCTTCAGTGCTTTCATTCGCCTGTTGCCAAGCGCGCTCAGCGGGACGTGTACCTATAACATTAAATATATATTTTATCCAAATATTTTAAAAAGGTTTCGATTTTTCTTTTTCACGGTATTCCTGCGAAGTGAAGCTAACTAACTCAAACATAGCGAGACAGTTTATGTACTCCTAACACCAATAAACCAATATAATGTTATATTTCATACAGTTTGAGAAAGTAATGGAAGCTTTTATCACACTTTCACGTTTCTCACACCTTTCCTCTTTACAGGTATTACTAGGAAAGGTCTATCACACAGTTTACACTAGCACAGTCTTCGTTGTATACCCTACCCTATCTTGCTACGTCTTTATTTTATGAAAAAAATTATTATTAAATAAATAAAATTGTATATCATAACACTCTATAATGTTAACTCTAAGATAGAAATATGAACTTCTGCCGGGCACTATTGTTGACTCGAGCCTTGTATCATACAGGAGATTAATACAAAAACTTCATTTTTGCTGTTGGTTAAACAGCTCATTATATTCTCGCAATGTATTTCCGGCCATGATTCAAGTGTGCTAGAGGACAGTGACTTACAAATTACTTGATTAGCTCAAGGTCACACTGATAACTAAATATTTTCGCAACTTTTTATTAGTTCTATAATTGGAATTTGTTATTACACATATTGATAACTCACTTGTACTTTTCACATTTTTATAGGAGCTAGGACACGGCGGTATTTCCGCCCAATCGAGTAGTCCGACTGGGGAAGTACCTCCGCCCTACAGAATACCGCGGTTATAATAACTTCGTGTTGGTATCGTGGAGTCCTGGTGACCAGGATTACAGGTAATCAATTACCTACGACAGGCACCAGCGATCCACAACAGAATTCTGTGTACCCTAAACTGTGAATGTCTAAATATTGTAATTTTTTGGTTGTTGGTGAGAAATAAATCATTTAATATTATTATTATTATTGTTTCTCAGTATAATAAATAATGCAAAACAGATGAAAGAGAGAATAAGTAAAACGTTTTTAATGTTAATATGAAAATATACGTATGTTTTGTTATTATCTGCCGACCCCGGACTCCGAGGGGCAGGTCTCGGATGCGACCGGGATAAATCAAGGATTGGGAGGAGAACAAAATTCCAAAAAACCTCAAAAGACAAAATGTCTTGAAATATGGGTGCTAATTTACCTCTACACAACCCTCCGGGGATATAGACGTGATTATATGTGTGTATATGCATTGAAAATATTGTAGATAATATTGTACATTTCACACTTAACATAATTTCTATTTCCTTCAATAACTTAAACATAAACTGGCGAAATGTGGGTGTTAGCACCTCCGCCTACCCCTTCGGGGATATAGGCGTGAGTTTATGTTATGTTATAAATAATAACTAGTGCGATTTATTTTCGTTCGCACTAGTTTTAAAAAATCACTGATTCTGAATCGCGCTATGAAAATTCTCACACTGCAGTGTATTATGATGTTTTTTTATCGCTCTGTAGATCATCACGAATAAACTTCACTTTTGTGGGTATATCTAAATTTTCTATGACAGGTAAAATACATACCCGTTTTACATCATAGGTTTAGTCATCATTGGCTATGACGCAGACATTGACAAAAAAGACAACAGACCCGAGATAACATTGAGCGACGACGGCTGGTCGTTATCAAGGGTCGGCTGTTATCAATTGTTCGTCAATTACCTCAGATTACGTTTCTGTAACTTTGTAACGGTGCGTCGTACGCGAAAACGGATTAGAAGATCATATTGACATAGGATCAGATCGACCTAGCTTGTGAGGCTCTGGTTTTAGATTTAAGGTTAGTTATACATTAGGAATGTATCCTTGCAACTATTTCTAAATGCACACTGGAGTGGACAATAAAACCTTAAACCTCACCGTTTGGTTTCATTTAGCTCGGAGTATAGGCAATCTTAAACGCCGTCATCTTAAGACCCGACACGGCATGCGGTTTTTGTCGGTCCGAGGCCGACATAATCACTCCTAATGGCCGACGGGGTGGCATCCGAAGGAACTTCCGAACGGACAAAAGTTGGAAATGAATCTGAATTCCACTCGGGCGGAGCCGCGGGCAACAGCTAGTGTAATACTATACAGTATTCATTGGTTAATACTTACATGCATATAATAACCGCGGTAGCCTAGTGGTATGGGTAATGGACTGCTGAGACGAGGTCTCGTGTTCTTAAGCTTGCAATTTCACGGTCAACGAATGTTCTCCACTTACGGGACAGTCCACATAACACATTATACATCTCCGGGGATTACCCGTACAGAAGGTAAGTTTGAGTTTTAGTACTAACGAGGTTTGCAGTTAGTTGGAGTAATCTCAAGAGTATTATTGTAACCTGTTTCCGTCTTTGCAACAATTTTAGCTTTCAAAAATGTTGTCAAAAAAGTATTTATTTTTATTGATAGTTTTGTTTATATATTTTATATGTATGTAGTTGTTATATAACACAAAAGCATTTCCTTTCTTTTATTTTCTTCCTAAAATTTTCTAAATCTGAATGAGAATTGAAATATAATTAACATTTCAGTAATTTTTCTCTTCTTGTTTTCCCTACAAGCTATTTTTTTTATATATCTCTTATCTTTATTAGGTTATTTAAACACGTACAAGTCTATTGACTTGTACGTGTTTAAATAACCTAATAGTTGGTTATCAATTTCAGATTTTACATATTTATATAATTTTACATACATATTTCTAACTAATTATTATAATATAATTATTAAACTTAAAAATAATAAACATTTAAAGTCACATAGTCAACATATTACATCTAAGCTATTAACCCGATCCTCACTGTACCTGGGGCAAATGTGCCCATCACGCTGGCGGCGGTGTTGCCCAGCTGAATAGCGATGGCCAACCTTGCTTCAGGTACGAGATGGAGCGAGAGTTACCAGTTTTATCTTTCAACCTGCCTCCCAATTCACTAACCAAATTTTTGGGGTCGGCACACCAACTACCCATCGTCTCGACCGCAACGGGAGCTCGAAGTCGCAAATGATTTGAAGGAAACGAATTATGCACTTTATGTTTGTTTTATTGCATTTATTTATTTAGTTTATTACTATGCGTTATATTTCTTTAAGGCTCATTAAGCACTGTTGATTAGTTGCCGGCAACTCGTCGACAGCGACTTTTATTAGCTCAGTCGTGGAAGTTAAAAGTCTGTAGTAAGTAGGTACTGCATAAGATTTTTAGAAAACATTTTATATAAAAGGCTCGTAGTTAAGTGGTACTGGTGACCGATCGAATATATCAACTGTTACTTTAACATATAAAATTTAAACAATTCGGCAATATAACACCAGTTGTAGGTACATCTACCTACCTACCACGTCACTTATACTCGTACACAGCATACAGCCACATAAGCCAGCCAAATATTCTACAAATTGTGTTTACGAAACCAACAACCAGGAGCAACTGAGGCACTTTATTGCAATAACAAAAATATTCAAGTACAAACTACACACAGCGATATCTAGACATCTTGTAAAATAAATTCTAGAATGCGGATAAAACATACTAACATATTTCAATGCATAATATTAAGGCAACCTTCCTCAACTATTATATAATTTACATAATGAAATACTAGACTAATACAATCGAGGGTCTTTTTTTTTACCACTAAGTTGGCAGACAAGCACACGGCCCACCTGATGGGAAGCGGTTACCGTGGCCTATGGACGTATGCAACACCAGGGGTGTCACACTCGTGCTGCCGACCATGAAGAAACCTTCTGATGCCCCTCTTGAAGAACCCTATATTGTAGGCGCTTGGGAAAACCGTTTCAAAATCTCCCTAATAAAGATTTAATATTTATCTAAGAAAAATAATAAACATTGATAATCATGTTGACTTATTGTGGTATCAATTTAATAATTATAGCAACATAATGGTACTAAAGAAGTGGTAGCTGCGAAAACAAAGTTTACAGTTGAACTAGATGCTATAGTAAACTTTAAATCTCCACAATCAAAACTTGGAACGAACTATTCAACTATTCGTCTCGTAATCAACACAGCGCCGACCGCGCTCAATCTAAGTTCCCCGCAGCCAGCTCGCGTCAAACCGACGACGCTACCAACTTTTGGGAAAGTGATTTAACGAAATTTGTTTTAATCAAGAGAACAGAGAAGGAGCCCGCCGTTATCACATGCTTGATATGTACCGTAGGTCTCGTGTACCGACTTCTTAGAAACAAACCATTATTTTGCTTACGCACGCTATGATTTGTTACTATGGAGAATATACGTGTAATACCCTACATTATAAAACAGATGCTCCTTTAAGCATCAGATCCATACTATATGTGCCTGAAGGTAAACCAGGATTATTTGAACTGTCTCGGGACTCGGATATAGGAGTAGCTCTATATTCAAGAAAAATATTGATCAAAAGCAAGGCAGACAACCTTTTGCCTAAATGGTTACGATTTGTTAAAGGTAAGTTATTAAACTTTATTTATCTTTTAAATAGGTTTCTACATAACACACACTATGTTCATTATATAGTACATATTAACATATAGATACATACATATAATCATCTCTTTATCCCAGGAGGTTTAGGCAGAGATGAATTGTTTTGAAATATGTAAGTACTTAGTCTATTAGTTACGTTTAATAAAAACTTGGCTACTAGAGGTTATGGGCCCATCAAGACATTTGGAGCTCAACAGTAAACTGGTGCACCTGCTGATTGAAGAAATAGGTCAGACGTCAGTTGATAACATAAGAGCCGAGCTTTTAAATAAACCTATATTTAGAATGAAAATATTTGATAACATAACGGATTTAATTTAACTGTGTCACAAATTATAATTATTATTGTACCTACCTAGTTCAATAAAGAAAAATGTGACCTAAATGTTGCAATGCCTGGAAAAGGCGCTAAGTTTTATAATTTTTCAATTTAAACCAGAAGTTTTGATTGATCTAGACTGATTCGGATAGAATTTTGTTACAAAAATTGACCCTCAGGTGGTAGCGAGCTGTGTAATCAATTTTATAGAAGCATCGTGCTCCAGTAATAATAATAAGTAATAAATAATGAGTCAGTAATGGTACTTAGTAATTAAGCCAGGAAATTATGTGAATTATGTCAACAGATGAACATAGAATCAGTTTATTATTGATGCCTTTATTGAGGATAAAATTCTAAATTTTAATGAAGTTTCGGACCGACTCCTCCAAATTAATATACATTCAGCTTTTACCATTATTAGATATTGTCTTTTCGTCCCAAAATTAACTCATGCTCTACGATCGCTAGCCGTACACGTCTAAAATCACTCTAAAATATTTTGGTAACGTCAATTACTTTAATTATTTACATTCAAGAAAAAAAAGATTTCTCCGATATCCTCGCCCTAAATGTAAAACATAATAAGTAGGCAGGTGTTTAGTGTGTACGTATAAGAAAAGAACAGAGAATAAATGCATCATAAGGGGGTACCGCACGATATCATTCAACGCGGCGAGTCTCCTCGCCGGATCGCCACCATGGATCCTGGAAGCGAGATGCCTTTCGGCGCTATACCGGTTCCGAAAGGCGGCGCGGGAGCGGGGTCACGATCCCGAGCCCGAAGAAATTCCTGTGACTCGTAAACCTCTCATAAAATGATGAAGGAAACCGAAGATCCTGGAGATAAAAAATTTAACTTTCAGGATATCCTTGGCCCGGGGTTTTACAGACTCACAAAGCGTAAAATTTAGTTTTCTATGTATCCATCTAGCCCGCTGATCTTGGTGGGGTCTTATAGACCCAAGAAACGTAAAATATAACTTTCACTGTATTCCATATAGCTCGCACACCACTGCCACAGACTATTAAATTAATACGGCTCCTTTTTTGGTGCAACGTGACTAATTTGTTTATTTGTTGTAGCAGCCGCGGTAATTCCAGCTCCAATAGCGTATACTACAGTCGATACAATGAGACTTATGTGTCATATTGTATTACAGCGTTCGTGATCTACAGCTTCCTATCACTCTGCTATGAATACCTCGGGGGAGAAGGTAACATCATGTCAGAACTCCGCGGGCGACCGGTGCGAGCCTCCTGCGTCCTCCAACTCATCTGCTTGAGCTGGAAAGAGCGCATCTGAAAGTATAAGTGTAAATAAACCAAAATTTCCTATGCGAACAGTGGATTTTGAAAGAGGCCAAAAGGAGATAACGTCTTACATAGACAATTCTTCATTGATAGACAGTATAAAAACAAAAGATTTATTTATTTATTTTATTTATTTATTTACACTTTATTGTCTCTAAAATTCAGTTAAAAAGATTTCAAAAATTGACATCAATGCCTCTGCTAACCATACCACATCGATATGTCCAGCACATGGGTTGTAGTAATCAGCTGACTTTTGGAGGTCAATGACCGGTGGGTGTTTTGTACGTAAGTTTCATGAATTCCAACTTACAGCCAGAACTGTCAAACGGTACTTCTTAGATTTGACGGACATTGCAGTCCATTGCTAGCCATAGATCTCTTGTGGATGAGTTAAACTGATCCCCCTCAAGCAAAAGATATACAAGGTATACCTTGCATGGAACCGAGCTTAGTCCTAAGCCAGTTTCCCTCTGCCTATCTTAATTAGGGAATACTATTAAAAATGACTGGGCGACTAATATTAAACTTCAAAATAATTTAGTTCAAAGGAGTAAATTAGTTATTTGCAAATACATGAACTTGAGCGTACATAAGCCACGTAATAATTACGTAATTCCCTTAGTTCTTAACTCTCTGACATTTAAACTCAAATATGTTCAGACATTTCGATTACAATGAACATTTTCAGATTTTGTAACGGATTTTTAAAACCTACGTCAGCGGTTCCTTACAAATTGGGCCCTGTTGCCATCCTTATAATGATATTTTAATATGTAACGGGATATCCCGTTGTAAATGCGTAAATAATGTAAAAGTCGTTAGAAGGATGTATATTTCGTATATAAATTCTTATAACATTCGTGAACTGCTAATTTCCAACTATCTACAAGAACTAAACTCTACAAAAGTGAAGCCTAAAAGTGAGCAAATCGACAATAACAGCTCCATCTTTCACTTCATATTATACCATCACTGATTTTTTTTTTTCAATTCATTTTGTTGATTGTCCTTTATTTTCCTTTTTTTGTTGCTTTTCTACAATCCTGGGTTCCAAAGCACAAATTTGATTGAAAACTGCATGCTCTGATCTTAAGTTATATTTATAGATATGCATTCTAGATACCTCAATGCATCTCTGCATCACTCTAAGGTAGACTGTCAAATAATGTCTTTGGCATGAAATCCGTCCTTTCATGCAGTGTCGTACAAGGCGACTAAGGGATAGGGCTGTTTAACATCAGACAGATAAATACAGCCTAGACTCAGACTCAGATGCATGGCTCAACAATAGTGCCCGGAAGATGGCAATAATTTCAATGGTAAGTTCTGTTTATCTCCCCAGTCTAGAGAAGAAAATCATTTATTCTGCATATACTATTAAATCATATTTTTGAGGAGGTAGGACACGGCGGTATTACCGCCCAATTGAGCAGTCCGACTGGGGAAGTACCTCCGCCCTACAGAATACCGCGGTTATAATAACCTCGTGTTATGTTCCCGGCGGTGATATCAAACTAGTCATACCTGAAACTCATGTACTTATTCCAATGTAAAAAAAAATACTTTGTAATCATTTTAGTGTTTACGAATTCTTTTCATTGACTGTATCTCTCTGAAGTAAAATACAATATTTAGTTCATCTTTAACTGCCATTTAAATATCCTCCATCTAACCCAATTACTGTAGGTACGGTGGTAGTCCTTATGACTGAGAATGCGCCTCCTTTACATTGGCCTCTAGGAGTAGTAGAGGAAGTTTTTCCCGATTCCCGCGGGATAACTCGTGTTGTACGGGTTAAAACTGCAACCGGATGCAACAGTTATCCTGTTGAAAAAAGTATGATATAATTGGGAAGAAGACAGGATGATGATGATGATTATAAAATACAGTGAAATGACTAAATCGTTCCAGTGAAGTGTCTTTTTATGGCTACAAAGCTTTTAACATCAACTTTAATGGTAGTCAATCAATGGTAATTACTTTACATAAATTTGGAATGATTTTGTATGTAATTATTGTTACACGAAGTTATTATAACCGCGGTATTCTGTAGGGCGGAGGTACTTCCCCAGTCGGACTGCTCAATTGGGCGGGAATACCGCCGTGTCCTACCTCTTTGAGTCTGTGTTAAACAACCCTTAGTCACAATACAATAAATTGCGGGCATATATGTATATGGCTTGAAGGGGTGCGTCAAATATATAAATATGATTATACTAGGTATCGGGACTTCTCGCGAATTATATCTTGGAACTTACTATTTCTGCCGACGTTTCGGATGCGTTGCAGCACCCGAAAGCAAAAAAAAATATATATATAAATATACTTCGATTATTTAAAAATAATTATGTAATTACACAAACTCTATAGTTGACCACAACTGAAACAAAAAAGTAACTTACTCAAACTGTTCCCAAATTGCATATAATTTGTGCGATAGGGTAGGCCTATGCCCTAGAAAGGCCATCTTGATAGCCCTGTGACAGCCGGGTAGTGACGGATATGCCCTTGAATCGAGTAAAATTGAAATAAAATACAAGATTTGGATACAGATGAGTGATTTTGAATTAGTGTGCTCTGAGGTATAAGAACTATTTTTCATTATATGGCAAAAGCAGGTATTGTCATTTGGTTCCAATTGGGCAAAAGTGTAGAGATGACTCCTTAGTTTGTACACATTAAAATTTTGGCTAGGAAAACGTAAAAATCTTGTTGGAAAACTTGCTATGGTGTTCCCGGCGTAAAGGTGCCCATGATGCTGGCCGCGTTTTGTGCGACACCGCATAGGAAGAGATGGGGTGGTCCAAATTCTACTCAGCCGGGAACCACACGGCTTTGCGCATATCAGAAATTAAATATGTACTATTTGACTTTGACTTTAATTACATTCATAGATACACGACGTAGATAGACTTGTTCGTCATGCGTTAAGGCATAAATACACAAAGTCAATGTGAACTCTGTCTGAATAATGTACTTATCATTCTGTAAAAAAAAAAAGATACCTACTTTTTTTATACCACTTAGGTAGCAGACAAGCACACGGCCCACCTGATGGAAAGTGGTTACCGTGGCCTATGGACGTTTGTAACACCAGAGGAGTCACAGTCGCGCTGCCAACCCTGTAAGTACAGAGTTTCTGTGCCGTCAGTCTCTGTTTTTCTTATTGAGATTGTCCGTAATTAATTTTGTAAGTGTAAAGCATGCTAAGGTAGTAGAATAGTTTTTTCTGAACCCATTTTGTTCAGATTTGAGAACGTTATTTTTTTCTAGAAAATTATGTAATTTGTCATGCATTATTTTTTCGAAGATTTTTGATAAGATAGGAATTAGTGTAATCGGTCTATAATTATTCATGTCACTTGTATTCCCCTTTTTATGTATAGGTTTGACAACTGATTGTTTTAATCTGGTGGGGAAGTGTCCTTGCATAAGTGATAAATTAACGATTCCCAGGTTTTAACATGGCGCACACCAATGACTTATCAATGCTTTTCGAAGTTATTTGTGTATATATTGCAGGTTTATAAGTGCCCGATTAATGGCAATAGGCTCGGCACCCATTACATTGCGACCTAAACATAAAATGGCGAAATATGGGTGCTAGCACCTCTGCCTATCCCTTCGGGGATATAGGCGTGAGTTTATGTGATATTATGTAATATCTGTGATAATACGTAATTATTATAAATTTATATGAATTATGAATATTACGGTTATTAAATGAATTTTTGAAGCATTTAGTATGATATCTATTTAGATTGATTAAGATAGAAAAAAATGAATTGATCCAAGCGGGAATGTTGACCCGTGATCTTTCCCTTACAAGGGAAACGCTCTGTCCACTAAGCCACCAAACCTTCGCGTGAAACCATCCAAATTTCTCCATACATATATCTACTAGATTTGTTTAACCCTAAATTAATTATAATGTCCTTTGATGCAGCCAAGAAGAGTTATATTGGATACAGGTATAGTGAAGTGCACATTTATTAGTTAAATTAATATTATAGGAATAAAAGAAAGTGTACTTTATAATGGTTTTCAAATCCTGAGTGTGTTATATTTTGTCTTATATAAAAAAGCTTTCGAGTAACCAGACAATGTTAGTTACTGTACGGAACCCACTCCACGCGATTTTGTCTCGCACTTGTCCGGAATGTTATTTATATTGAGACAGGAAAACAAGTTTATGATTTTTATTTGACTAATGTGCATGGTCCCTACCTTGAGGGCTTTGATGGATGCTTTTTCACGCCCCGCTTGAAAAACCCCCTGTAAAAAGAGACCTCTGCCTACTCCTTCGGGGATTTACAGATGTGAATTTGGGTATATTTCGCCAGCTATGATTTTCGGTTCGATTCTTCTTCGATTCAATGTCAAGCGGGCACATGTCTTGGGCATTGGCTTGTATGCACCGTATTACCGAGTTTCGTAAAAACTACCTTCCAAATTTCAAGTTTCTTGATGTTATAGTTTTGTTGTAATTAATAAGTGAGTGGAATTTCACAATATATAAACTATTTTGAGTACGTATTTTTGAAATCTTTTACTAATATATGGTCAATTGCCGGATTAATTGACATTTACGATCACTGCTTTGTTCGCGCTGTAGTTTATGTCGCCTGTTCTTGAGTCCAAAATTCTCGAGGGGGATTATTTTTGTCCTCTGCGCACAAAAATCCATCGTCTGCGTGAACCATTACTCTCCATTGCATGATAATGATAACAGACAGATATCATAACTCATATTTCATAGTTGGCGAAATATGGGTGTTAAATGTTTTATTACAACTCTGCTTACCCCTTTAGGGATTTACAGGCGTGAATATATCCATACATTTTGCAATATAGTTATAATTAATAAGAGTTCAAAAAGTAAAAAAAGAATTCAGAATTTTCACACATTACGTAGCTTTCTCACTTAGGAGTGGTATAAAGTCTGGGCTTAATCTCAAGACAATGGTTTAAACCGGTAGGTGTAAGACCGATTTCCTCTCATGATATAAAATTAAGAAAATCAAGGACAAACTGCATTGAACTAGAACTAATAATAGTAATAACTTATTGAATATCTTTGAATGAACATGAACCCAGTATAAATCAATACAATTCAAGACAAGCCTTTAGTCTTCCCACTGACAGCACAAAAATTCTCCAGTGAGCCTACTTACCGCTGGGAACACAACACGAAGTTATTATAGCCGCGGTATTCTGTAGAGCGGAGGTACTTCCCCAGTCGGACTGCTCAGTTGGGCGGAAATACCGCCGTGTCTAGCTTACTGGAGAGTTTTTGTACTGTCTGCAATGTCTGCATAAATACTCGAATATTTCATAGATAATGCAACTACATTAAGGTACTTCTGCAGATTTAAGAAAACACATGATGAGATTACATTGTTTATTTGTGACAATGCATAATAGAGAATATACATTCAGAAATAATGTAAAACGCTATAAAAATTGTTTCTTGCCCGGCTATATTCATTTGTTTTACTGCAGTTCTATTTTTAAATTTAATTTTTTTTTAAGATTAAGAGCCAGTCTTTCCATATTTATATAATTTAATCTAAAAAGTTTGCATACTTATTATAAAAAATCCTTTTAGAGTAAACCTGAACTTTGAACAACCTGTTTGACTCTGTGATAGAGTTCTTGTAAACTAAAGATACAAAATTGCGCATTTTTTGATGTAATGAGCTTTACATCAAAAAATGATATAGCTTACATGACAGACCTGTAGAAATTGTTCAACGATATGAATCTCAAATATTCTATAAGCCTGTCACATGTGTAATAAAAATACAAATCGAATCGGAAATCAATTATTTTTATTTGTATGTGGTCCAAACTTCAAAGAATTACATAAAAAAATGATTACCACACATGAAATAGATTGATTTGAAACACCAGGAGTTTAGTACACATATAAGTGTTTCATATATAAAGCATTTGTATCCCTTTTAACCCTGAAAACTTAGACCAATAGACATAGGTTATATTACTCAGCACATTCAATTTCGCTACCTCATTGTACCTAGGGCCAACCGTTCATTACTCAGAACGGCGCGGGCGGATAGAGCACAATTTAGGTTCAAGATATATGCCTCAAGAAATACAACGCTCACAGAAAAATAATCAAAATAATAAAAGAGTGTTTTTACCATGGAGTCTACAGAAAAAAAAGTTTGGTCCAACGAGTCAGTCTTACAGAAGCCAAACGGGCACAGTATTTTTTTTAAAGTGATCGTAAATTCCATTTATTTTTTCAATTGGATGAAGGTACGATGCGACGGAGAGAATTTCCCTCACAAAAACGCTTTTAACGCGCCGCAACTGTAAAATTGTGTACGAAGATTCTTTGTTACCATAAAAAGGTACCGTGTGAATGTTTCAGATATTGGGTGCGCACTGTGCGGTATGAAAGAAACTTCATCCCACGCACACTCAAGCTGTGGAATGAAGCTGCGGTTTTCCCAAGCGCCTACAATATGGGGTTCTTCAAGAGGGGCATCAGAAGGTTTCTTCATGGTCGGCAGCACGAGTGTAATTAACACTCATAATTTACCATCATTGTATGCGGTGGGTTATAGGGGATGAGCTTATTGCCGACTCACACTCACTGCACTATTGTTGACTCAAGTTACGCATCTGAGGCTGAGTCTGGGCTGTATATATCTGTCTGATGATAAACAGCCCTATCCCTTGGTCACCTTGTACGCCCACATTTCACCAGTTTATGTTTAGGTCCCAATGTATGGTGGTGAGCCTATTGCCATTAACCGGGCACTTATAAACCTGCGATAAATACACACTTAACTTCGAAAAACTTCGAAAAGTCATTGGTGTGTGCCGTGGAAATATTATACAAAAAAGTGTATTATATATTATATGTGTTTATTATGTTCGAGTACCTAAGCGGCTGCACTGTCAATGAACTTTCAAACAACTCGTTTCTGAACTCGTATTTTAATAAATACAAAAGTCATTCCATCGTCATCAACATCTATTGCGGGCAAATATTTTAGCGTACTTAAATCACCGATACAACAAGCGAGTGCTTCTTCCCCTCGGGTGGTTCGGAAACCGTAGTGGGATTGAATTGACTAACTGGCCACTTATCTAACGCGGCATGAATCCAGGACGGTCCACTAAACCATACCGGGTGATCTAAAATTTGCGAAGGAAGCGTAATAGGTGGCGAGCATATTGCCATTAACCGGGCACTTGTAAACCTGCGATAAATACATTTATCTGAATAAAAGACTAAAACAATAATATGGATGTCAATGTTTAAAATTAGAATAAGGTCGTCAAAATACATTTAAAGTAAATATGTGGATGTCAGATACTTGACGTATCGGACAGATTTTATCGGATATATATGTGAAAACAGCATGACGCCTGTGGGTCGTTTTGGTTGCCGAAGGTCCCTTGCATACCGGCCGACCCAGGGCCATCTCTCGATCTGGCCCTCTCCTTGAGTGTGGGGGCACAAAATAATTATTAATAAAAATTAATAATAATTTCTTAATCAATTTGAAAAGTTAAGCATTCCCAACAGGTGTTAGGATGGGTGACCATTGACAGTTCTTAACACAATGGATCCAGTCCAGCATGAAGAGCACGTTAAGCTGAACTGAAACTAAAATTCTCTGTGCCCTTAACACAAAAAACTACCGTACATTTAAAATCTGCCACCAAAATTAGGAAATTCCTTCCCAAATGGTAAATCTGCCGCCAAATATATGTTACCTATTGTTCAGTACTTGTAAAAACCATCTAATCGTATCGCTGAGACGAGGTCTCGGGTTCGATCCCAGATTTTACCATGGCACACAAAAATGACGTTTCGATGCTTTTCGAAGTGATCTGCCACCATCATCGGGGAGTCCATCCGGACCTGCCATTTATAATTTAAATGTATTATTAATGTACTGTCACTAGTTAGGTGGTGACGTCATCATCACAGTAGGGATAAAAAGTGTTACCTAGACCCAAACCACACCTCGGAAGCTCTCGAAAAAATGTATGAAACAATTTGGTTTGTAATTACACATACACGGTAGTGTTGATGTGTGAGTGAATTCTAAATGTCATACTCTACTAAAATATCATCTTATTTAAAAAGCGGGCATTTTTGAAGACCAAAGACCTCACTCTTTCATCTGGTGACTTGATGAGTGCAACACAACTTCTTGGACGGATACTGACTTTTAATTCTGTGTTGGTACTTGCCTCTTGGGTTTTGGAATGTCGTCTTTTTACATAATGCATGTTATCATCTATTTTAAAGTCCATGACTGGGCTGAGGCCTATGGATGCTGCTGAACAGGAGCTTCGAACCTACAGGATTGTATAGGTATACATATATTCTGTATTGTTTTTATATTTTAATTTAGATAATTCTCATGTACATTATGCACCTAACCCATAAATAAATAACTTCAACCATTCATGTTTTGAAGAAGCTAACATAAAAATGTAATTATAATTATAATTAATTCAATTAACTAATAAATTTTAAATATAATTTATTAGTTAATTGAACTTCAAGTTACTTGACTGAAGGGATTTTTTTGAATGGGTCCTACCATAACTTTCGACGCTAGTCAGTGCACCTGCTTAACAATGTTCTAGGCTCTGGCGCAGGCTTTTACAAGACTTAAAACATCATAATAACCTGTGCATCCATTTCCTTCACAGTACGAGGTTTTAAAATATACCACAGGCGAAGCTGGGGCGGGTCAACTAGTTATCAATAATCCAGATTTCATCAATTAAAGTAACCTAACTAAACTGCGTTATCACGTGTTACTCTATGAATTCGGTACTCCCTAAGCCTGTCCCAATGTGCGCCATTTCGTCCGTTTTTGAACCAAGTAACAATGAATTTAGGTTTGGTTATATTCGTTTTCTTTCACCGTCATTATATGGATACTACATAAATGAAATGAAATTAAATTAATGCGCGAACTATTTCTACTGGTGATTGATGGCACTTAGTGAATATTTTTTATGTTAATCATAAAAATATAATCGTCAGTTTCGTGGCTCAATGTTAGATGAGAAGATGCAACTTGCAGCGTTATTGCCAGAACTTGAGCATACTGCTCCAGCGTCACTAAATTTAATTAAGTCTCGCTATCTTTGTGAAATCTTAAATGGTATTTATTGAATATCAGTTCCTGTTTCCTGAATGATAAAAGTTTGTACTTTTGCTTAGCACCTCTGCCTACCCCTTCGGGGATATAGGCCTGAGTTTATGTTGTTGTTATTTAAATGTTTTAAAACTTTCAACTTTTCAAATCATACATGCATCACTGTTATTGTTTATGAAACAATTCTATTATATAATAATCGTAAACAAACAAGCCACTAGAGCATAGATGTTCGTATGGCAACCGTGACCAATGGCTTAACGTACTCTTCGACGTATGAAGGTCTCTTAATCTTGTCACCCATAGATAACTAATTGTGGCGGGTATGAGGACTTTGAGTTTTATGTTTTTTGTGTTTACTTTGGGACTTTTAAGTAATTCACTTCTGTTCTTGCATCGAACGTGGTCACTAGACTTAATTAGAGTTAGCAGTTAGAATGTAGTTCCAACATCGAGTGCATTCATCTTTAGGCTAGTTAGATTAAATTAAATAAGTATAATAAATCTCGTTTTAAGTGATTCTAGTTTCCAATAGTACCCGGTAAACGGCAATAAGTTCAACCCCTACTACGTGGTACCGAATACAATGATTGGAGAAATGTGGATGTTAATTCACCTCTGCTTAACCCTTCGAGGATAAATGCGTGATTACATGTATGTATGTACTGTCCATCCCAAGGTTGCCTGGAAGAAATGGTTTGTTTGCGTCAAACCCAAGTCTGTACATTTTGAGGTAGCGACTAAGCGAGCAATAATGTATGGGGGATACCAGCTATTATTACATTATCGTAGTTCTTATTACATATTATATATAAAATTTGTTCAAATTTTTCGAAAAATGTTGTCAAATTATGTTTATCTGGTATTCTATAGAGACATAAAACTACAATTTTATAATTGATTAATTCAATTTCAGAGCTTTATATTTAGATTCTTATAATTCCATCATAAAAAAAAACAGTGGCACCCTGGTAGAGCCGATTGAAGTAAAAAGTTGGTAAAAAGATGATACAGAGGTGTCTGTAACGGTAACAGTGTCACTAGTTCCATGGCTTCTCCCCTTCTCAAAATAAACTTGTATACTCGCGCTGCCAACCCTGTAAGCACAGAGAGTTTCTCTGCCGTCAGTGTAAAAGACAAAGTTATTAGTTATTTCTACTTTATGTTATTGATCTAATCATAACCCTCGACCATATTATACGTGTGATATGCATTATATTATAATTTATAATGCATCATCGCTGCTTTCTTCGATTCTCAGAATTAGTATGAATACAATTGCAAGGTTATCAGATGATTGCTCATTCATGAATGAATTTGTAAACATCATTCAGACAGCTCACTTATTCATTCCAAAATCAGACGGTTCAGGAAATCATTCATTAGTGTCCGGTCCGGTGAGTGAGAGGAGAGGAGGTAAGTTTTTTGCGAATTGTCATCTCGATAAGTAGTCCCAATTTCCAACAGCGATGTTTTTTTTACAATTACTTTAGTACCAGTCAATTTTTCAACGAGATAATGCAATTTTTCGTGATCTGTCAACGAATCGTTCTTATCTATTGTATTCTCAAAACTATCTATAAATAGACACCAATTGCGAATGTTACCATCAAATTCGGGTATTTGAATTGGTGGCAACTTAGGTCGGTCGCGAGTGGGGTTGGGTAATTATGTTTATCCGACAGGACGCAGCTGTAGACGGGCGGCACTTAATCCCCCTCACAAGGCGTTGCGAACTTGGAGAACAGTGCGTCAAAGGGAAATGTGAATAATGACAGCGGCTTAGCATGTTTACACAGGTTTCCGAACTCATGTATGTTCCACAACGAATGCGGCTAATTGAGATTATCGCATTTTCTAAGTCTTAACTTCTGTTGGAATTTATTTAGTGATTTTAATTTTAGGGAGAAATTTGAAAATTTTGTTGTATTATGTTGGTATGTACATGTATATCGCCTGTTGATACTTATATTTGACATTAAAAGTATCAAACGTATGTATATTACGTTTATATCTCTAGGGTAAAAAAATCATCGCACTTCCAAAGCATCGTCCCATACTCCATCTATGCTGTCCAGAAGTGTTGTATGACGTTAACGTTTAGGTTTTTTATTTGGTAATGACCCTGGATGAATATTGCTCATATTAGGGTAATCAAGAGTACCCAAAACCGGCGAGAATGTATGAAAACAATTATGAAAGGAAGACGGACTAAGTGATAAAATTATTATTCTTTGCACTAAAGTCTAAAAAGCTTATGAATTCGCAGAAAAGTGTTTCATATTATGGTGATGGAACCTTCAAATCATGCTCGAAGCCATTTTATCAAATATATATTATTCACCTTGATGTGTTTTCTGATCTACGTCACACTCGCGCTGCCGACCATGAAGAAACCTTCTGATGCCCCTCTTGAAGAACCCCATATAGTAGGCGCTTGGGATAACCGCAGCTTTTTAATAGCTGTCACTTTTCAAAAATCTAATAAAAGTGTTTGTTAGCTTAATGTTGTGTCATTCATACACAAAAATAATCTTTTGTTAGGAGGAATCGCTTCGCTTTCATTTTGGCCATTCTCAAGCAGTTTTATATAAATACTCTCTCTATTTTCATTAGCACTGTATATTACTTTAAGAAAAATGTAAACAGTAATTCATATTATAAAATTACTAAAATGATTATTACAATTATATTAATTGATTATAGAAGTCGATTGTATACTGTGAAATGAATTTTTATCTATATATTTACTACTATTGTATTTAGAACGCTAATTACTCGTACCACTTGAGGATCTTATGAACTCCAAATTCTTATGACTTCAAACAGATAATAGCATATTTTGCAAGTTGGCGTGTCCTATATAAAAAAAAAAAAAAAAAAAAAAAAAAGGCCTCTTTCAATGTTGGGAGACTTCAGCCTACTGTTGCCACATTGGCTAGGGGTGGTACAGGGTTTTATTTCAAGTTTATTTCTCTAGCAGTGATATCGTCTACGTATTTTTCTGTTAATCGCCTTTTCCACGGCTTTCATAAAAGAACAGTGTTTTTTATCAATCTCAAGTAGGTTCAGTGTTTTAAGTGTCTCTGCTGAAGTTGGTGAACTGAATGTGTCTGTATATCTTTTTCAAAATGAAAATTATAAAAGCTTTCTATTAAAATTGCAGTAGGATCTGATGCTAGGATTTTGGAGGTTGACAGGCATATTCCTCGCACCCCGGCCGACCCAGGGCCATCTCTCACGATCTGGCCCTCTCCTCGGGTGTGTGGGGACTGCAGAGTCCCCAACTCGTCCCCGGAAAACGGGGAGGCCGCGGTATGAAACTATCGTTGTGTCATTATATTACCATCAATGTGTCCCGCCCGACACATTTTAGTGATATAAAATAAACGATATAATGTACCTAACATTAATAATAATACACAACGTAATGGAGTCCAAATAAATATAAAGCAATTTCGATTGAGGCAATGCTGATCAAAGCATATTTGGACGACGGCGACGGCATCCAATCAAAGCGAGTATAGACCATGTTAATAGTTTGGTAAAGTCTCCTTGGAGAAAGTTGATTTAAATTTGGATCAACTACCTAGTAGGTAAGTACGTACTTACTCGCTAAGTTTGAGAAGAAAGCTGATTTAGTTGCACATATAAAGTCACATTTTTCTGACAATTTTGATGACAAAATCGGTGATATAGAAATTAAAAAAGAAGAGGAATATGTTCTAGACGACAATTTCTATGATTTGGAAACATGAGAATTTGGTGGATACTGTGAACAAATTTTAGCAACTTTATAGTGTGTAGCACTACATTTTAATAAATATAATATATTTAATTCATGATTTACTTAGTACTTAATATACACCAACTGTAACTATCATAAACAGTGGTTTACTTAGGAAAGTAGATTATAACATGAAATTTTAAAACGTATTAATTTATTCTATAGAGAACCCATCCGACTTATAAACTAGTTCTCTTAACCATTTTTTATTTTTAAACTTAATGCAATGCTGCTGTCACCGTCAAGCCTTATCGTCTGTATGTCATAGAGGAATGACATTAAAAAATTTTGGGCACAGGATGAACGGGATAGCGACTATGGCGCCGATCATTGTCAGGTAATGCTGTGGAAGATAACATTTTAGATAGATAGATAGATAGATAATTCTGTATTGTACACCAACAGATTTACAGTAGGACAAGTAGGTAGCATCTATACAGTTCAATGTACAATGGCAAAAACTTAAAATGTTATGTTATTTAATTGGGCATTGAAAACGAGTAAATGTAAAATTAGTGAACCGTTGGACAAATTGTGGACAAACTGAAGAAACGTTTACTAGATCTTGTCAATCATCCATATGGCACCACTTCCCATCACGTGGGTCATGTGCTTGTATGCCAAAAAAGTGGTATAAAAATACCATATAATGTATAAAGCTTACCATTATGAGGTAAAACGACTGTGAATGTCCGCTCCTTTCGTCCGCTGTAACAATGAAAAAAAAAAATAGTCGAAACTTTGTCGTTGTATATCGTTTCGACTGTTTTTAATAGATTTTTCTGACGTTTCACATTTAGTTTCGGTATTCGTGCAGGCCTCATCTCACCTGTAAATATTATTATCATTTTATTTAAATACTTAGTACGTGAGGCAAAAGTTGGCCGTTCACCGCTCAGCCATGAGCCACGAGTAAGTTATCTCTTAAAATTATTCCAATAACACCTTTCATTTAGAAGTTACGACGGGTGTAAAAATAGTAAGAGTAAGAAAATATCTTTTACCAATATAAGTAGCAGTCTACATTGCACCTGGACCGGGTCAAGTTACTTTATTCATATACATAACTTGCGCATATAGTAGGTATACATGGCTAGCGAGAAAATATGTTTAAAAACATCAACAAATATCAAATTTTATAGATCCCAACGATTCCGCCTACAACTCAGTTTTTATATACTGATTACTGATTGAAATAACGTGTGAAAATACAAGTGTCAATAAACAAATAAACAAAATTTCTTTTCCATATAAAAAGTTAATTTTGAAATAGGCCAAAAGGTTTATGGAGTGTCATCTCGGCCTAGGCGATGAACCGGGTTCAGCCAAGGTACGAGGTACAATGTGCTTATCTGGATCACCTTACATCTTGGCACTTGAGACCCAAGACAGCATGCGGTGCATAAAAACCAAAAAAAAACCGACATGATCGGTTTTTTTTGGTTTTTATGTCGGAACCACGCTCCCACAACTCTGTTTGTTTGATTTTTGGAACTTCAAAAGGTTTTAGACTGAGGATGTGGTAAGAATTTCAATCTACACATACATACACATACTGACAAGTAGTGATTCTATCGTTTTTTCTTATCTGGTACGGAACCCTAAAAAAGATTACTGAATTGTAATATCAATTTAACACTGTAACTGAAATAAAGTAAAGTAATGGCTAATGATGAAAGATTTGATACAATGCTGCTGGCCATGGCACAACAGCATGAAGGTGGTGTTAGAGATGTAAGTTATTGTAACAATGACTAATAATAATGAATACGATATTTATTAAGGACCTCCAAATAATACATATGCTTATCGAGCTTACATAGAAACACTATTGAACTATGCACCTGCAGCTAAAAACTCGCATCTATCATGCAGTCTTTGGTATGAAGACGTAGCTGGGAAAATGGACGAGATGGATGATAAAAATGAGGGATTTACAAAGAGACAACAAATGGCTAGTGAAAGTAGAGAAATAGAAATGATTGGTCATCTTCATGGTGATATATTTAATCAAGAAAAATTTTTGATTAATGGTGTTGATATGTGTGTAAAATTAGTTCGCTCTAGGGAAAATTTTAATCTAATGGCTTCTTCGCATGACCTTAAATTTAAAGTTCAAATAAACCATTGGAAAATGATTCTTTCGCTGGTTCGTGAGCCGTTTGGAGTCGAAACGTTGGGTCCGTGGGGTCCAAGCGCGCGCGCGCTATTCAAAGAAATAGCGAAGCGACTAATCGACGCTTCCCGTGACCATAAGGCTGGCCTTTACCTCGCTCAAAGAATTCGCGGATGGCCCGGATCAGTTGGGGATTGCATCCCGAGGTGATCCGGACCATTTACAACGACGCTGTAGAACCGATGTCCTGCGGTGGGCAAGCTTGGTGTACGGAAGCAGCTAAATGTGGTGCAGCGCGGATTCGCTCATTACAGTTTGATTACATTGTAGATTGTAACTAATGTTTGCAATTCCATATTTCAATTAAAGGTATTTATATGAATTTAGATATTTTACTTAAAATTTCTCAAATATCTAGCAGATTTCTGTGTAGTTACCTAAATATTGGTTAAATTGTTATCCTGGGCTCCACGAGACAACGAGGCGTGCGCTGCGCCGCGTCCTGTGTCCCGTGTCCCCACATTACCGGCATTTGGGAATTCTCCCTCAATGTAGTGAAGATGTTAGTTCATAGCCGCTTATTATGTACGTATTTAGGACAATAACATCTAAGAATATTTTTTTCAAAGTTTAAAATGCAACTTCAAAACAACCTCGTGTAAACTCGGAGTCCTGAACAGAGTGAGGCGTTTTTTCACGCCGGCCGGAGCAGTGGAGTCTTCTGTAAAAGACAAAAATTCGCTATTGCATGGAATACTGTTCGCATCTCTGGGATAGCTCAGCAAAGTACTTACTAGATGCTCTAATACTGATAACTATACTTAGTGTAGCCATAAATATTGTTACGAAGAAAAAACATTTTTTTTATTGCAAATAATATTTATTACTTTTACAGTGTGTTAGTTTAATACATAAATATAAAACAATTTAAAATATAAAAAGCTTATTCGAAGCACATATCCGAATTAGACATTATTTTTCTCTAGTGTCTAATGTCAATAACAAAGAGAAAAAATAATCTCTACGTTTTGTCTTCTATTGTATTGGTCTTGGTCTTCTACAGAATAAGAAACGAAGAAAATACGGAATCGAATCTAATCCAAACCGAACAGCTGACTTGAGCTCAACCTTATCTTCATCAGCTGTCAATAAATTAACTATAATAACTAGAACATGATTTTATAGACAGTTTCTATCTGCTTGTACTAAAAACATTGATAAACCTTAATACCTGAAGCTGATTACAGTATGGTATTACTGTGTATTGAGCGCTGTTTTAAACTTAGCATTTTCGAATTAGGGCCACCCTATCTCTTCCCATGCGGTGTCGTATAAGGCGACTAAGAGATAGGACTGTTTAACATCAGACAGATATATGTATACAGCCCAGACTCAGCCTCAGATGAATGGCTCGAGTCAACAATAGAGCCCGGAATACGGCAATAGGCTCACCCCCTATTTTTTAAAAAGGGAAATATACACATATACATATATATATTTATACAACTCAGGTAAGATCCGATTTTGTCCGTTACACCTTTCACATACGGCATGTATGCCGGTTGGCGGTCAACACCCGGCAACATCTTCCTCGGTGCACGTCGCGGCTTTCTAGCACTCGTACCATACCCGTTCACCTCAAGAATCTCCTGCACATGATCTAACTCCTGCTGTAGGTGCTCGAAAAGTGTTAAATTTTAAATATTTTTTAGTAGTAGGTAGGTTTAACCATTAAGGAAAGTATCTTTAGGTAGATATAGATAAAGGAGAGATGATTTACTTCCTGTTTTTTTTTTAATTTTCGCCACAGAGGCCGCCGAAGTATTTCAATATGTTTACCAACAAATTCCACCAAGTGCCATATCGATCAAAACTATAAATAGATTCTTATCTAGGTAACTGGGCTATGTTCTTCATTCTAGTGTCAATCCCAGTCGTATCAGAATCTTTCACTTTTTCCCGTCTATTTTTTTTATACCGCGAAGTTATTGATGTTTACCGAAAATTATACTCAGTATTTAGGTTAACACGTCAACATAAAGACTCAGAGACCGGCTAACAACATCAAAAAATAATAAAAAAATGTTTGTAGATGGGTTATCTAAACTGCAAGGATACTGCGCATGCCTTAATTTCTTAAATGTAAGCAAAAACAGGAAAAAATTAAAACATAACTTTCGTCTTTTTTGCGCCGAAATATCGGAAACTCAGAACAATACAACATGGTAAATTGTCTTAATTTATCACATACAAAATAATTCTTACTTACTACTTTCGTCTTATAAAACTACAAGTCGTACTGTGATCTATTGGTGTACAATAAAGAATCTATCTATCTATCTATCTAATCAGTCTAGTAGTGTACAATGGGTACGCATAGAAGTCATTAGGTACCCAGATGTCACATTGCCACTTACCCAAGTTTCATATGATGTGATTTTTTTAAAAGTCAAATCAAAGTCTCAGTTAAATGTTTTTTTTTCGTATTAAGTAAAATATGAATAACTTACCAATGTCACACATTCTGAATTATTATAACACCAAATTAGACAGATTACAAACTAATTAAAACTATTAGTCAAGAGCTTGACAAAGACCATTTTTTTATATTACTTAGGTGGCAGACAAGCACACGGCTCACCTGATGGGAAGTGGTTACCGTGGCCTATGGACGTACGTAACACCAGGGGTGTTACACTCGATTCGAAGGATTCCCGAAAAGAGGATTCGCGATGGAAGTCACTTCTGTTGAATCGTTCGCTATCTTATACTATGCATGCATGCGGGCGCTCGTACTGATTACTATTTCGTGCACATGATATTGTATTGCACCATCCCCCCCCCCCTCTCTCTCTCTCCTTACCCCCCGCCCGCTGTAGCCGAGGACTAGAACGCGCAGCGCCTGTGGGACGTGGGTTGGCGGAGGTCGACTCACCTTGGCGCGCAGCTTGGCGCGGTAGCGCGGCGCGAGGTAGTGGTCGGGCTGCAGGTGCGCCAGGTGCGGCAGGCTGCGCGCGGCGAGCGCGGCGGCGGGGCGCGGCCGCTGCAGGGCGAGCAGCGCGCGCACGTTGGCGGAGGTCGACTCACCTTGGCGCGCAGCTTGGCGCGGTAGCGCGGCGCGAGGTAGTGGTCGGGCTGCAGGTGCGCCAGGTGCGGCAGGCTGCGCGCGGCGAGCGCGGCGGCGGGGCGCGGCCGCTGCAGGGCGAGCAGCGCGCGCACGTTGGCGGAGGTCGACTCACCTTGGCGCGCAGCTTGGCGCGGTAGCGCGGCGCGAGGTAGTGGTCGGGCTGCAGGTGCGCCAGGTGCGGCAGGCTGCGCGCGGCGAGCGCGGCGGCGGGGCGCGGCCGCTGCAGGGCGAGCAGCGCGCGCACGTTGGCGGAGGTCGACTCACCTTGGCGCGCAGCTTGGCGCGGTAGCGCGGCGCGAGGTAGTGGTCGGGCTGCAGGTGCGCCAGGTGCGGCAGGCTGCGCGCGGCGAGCGCGGCGGCGGGGCGCGGCCGCTGCAGGGCGAGCAGCGCGCGCACGTTGGCGGAGGTCGCCGACCCTGTAAGAGTAGAGAATTGAGAATTGGGACGGGAATATATAATTATATAAAAAAAATATTATAATAAATAGCATGATTCCCGGCAGAGTAGAATTAGGGCCACCCCATCTCTTCCAACGCGGTGTCGTACATATATTATCTAAAAACTAGCAATACGTTTTTATATATATTACAAAGATTTGTACCGATACTAAACATCATTTTGAAATAAAATATACATTAAATTAAATTACTAGCACCACACAAAGCTCGTGCCAACTATTCAAAAATCCATTCCAATCTAAAATTACCAAAACAGGTATTTCTAGTTCCCATTGTCGCTGCCGACCATGAAGAAACCTTCTGATGCCCCTCTTGAAGAACCCCATATTGTAGGCGCTTGGGAAAACCGCAGCAGGGTGGTAATTCCACAGCTTGAGTGTGCGTGGGATGAAGTTTCTTTCATACCGCACAGTGCGCACCGTCTCAGGTCGCAATGTGCAAATGTAAACACAGTTTTTTCAAGAAGTATTACATAGCTAATAAAAGGAACCTTGGTATCAACACAAGGTTCCTTTTATTAGCTATGTAATACTTCTAAGTCAGTTTTTTCATTTATTTAAATTATAAAATTTTCCGTAATGAGGCTAATAAATAAACACAATATATCGATATAAACACTTCTTAGCAGACAGCGGTGTCTATTATCGCGGTGTGCCGATACGATCCACCTTATCCCCACCTACTATATTCTCCCGTGGCTTGGGTGACAGCTAATACCTATCGATCGAGAGATCCTGTGATCGAATTCTGGCTGTGTATCGACGTGAACGCCCAACACAAGCAATTCAGCTTAGCTGGAGGGGATAGAGGAAATATTAGTAATTTCGGTTCTGGTATTGTTTATTTTTTAATAATATCTATTATCATGTACAATACAACGTTTTGATTTTTTTATGATATAACTTTACAATAACTAAGAAGTTTTGAATTCAAAATCCCAGATCTTATTAGACACTCTTAGAAACGCTATTATTCGAACGAAGTTCGTAAACTAAATAAAATCCAAACAGTGCCACCTATGTCAGAAATAAGAAACACTTAAACAGACTGAGTTCTCAAATAGCAGCTTGGGGGTTATACCTGAGAAACACAAAAACATTTTCATCGACCCATTTCCATATAACATTTTTTATAAACTGATGCATATAAACAATTACAATAGAAAAAAAAGTCATGATAAGCATGCGTCGGATTATGAAACTTACCTACGAAACACCCATCGGTCATTGACTTCCAAAAGTCAGCTGATTACTGCAACCTATAATGCTGGACATATCGATGTGGTACGGTTACCAATTTTGACAATTTTTAAAATCTTTGCAGCTGAATTTTAGAGAACTGACTCACCCAATTTTTTTTAATTTTTTTTGTGCACCCATTTTTGTGAACGCATGTGTAATGAGATCTTGCTATCTCTGTAGTGCTTTCATCAGTCGGACCATGCATGTGCTTTAAATATTTCGTATAAAGGCCTGCGCAGACGAGACACATTCCTCGGCGCGCTATATTGATCCCTCAAAATAAATTACTTTTAAGGGCCTATACACATAATAGGTGTTTTGTCGACGATAGATGAAAATTTGGAAATTGAGTTAAAAATATAAATTGGTTTTTAATTACTAGATCGGGTAAAAACGTTCAGTGAGTTTTTTCAGCTTTTAGTAGAGAACACAAAATCAGGACAAGCCTTTGGTCTTCCCACTGATAGCACAAAAACTCTCCAGTGAGCTCTGGTTACTCTACTCACCGCCGGGAACACAACACGAGGTTATTATAGTCGTGGTACTGCTGAACATAGGCCTATTTAATCCAAATTAGTAGTAGATACATTTCTGTACCCAGCACTGGCGAATTTTCTTTCGGAGAATGGAAGGTTGGCGTTGTGGAATTCCAGTATCCATGCACCATGTTTACGGTTCAAGAACATGAAAATGTTATATACATTGCAAAATTAGCACAAATGCCTAATGAAAAAAAAGAATCTCTAATATATTACAAAATACACATTCCAGCAACGAATTCTCGTACGAGAAAAACGGACTTCCCTGATACGCGTTGCTTTGAACGAAGTTACAAATCGTGACCTTGAATATTGTAATGAGAGGCTGTTGCAAAAACCATATTAACATCTCAATGGTGTACGTGAATGAATATAATTACTAGAATATGGATAGAGAGATAGATAGCTTATTGCCGCGGCTATTGAAATAACCTACATACTATCTATACTAAATAATTGGAAATGTTCGTTCGCAATGGACGCAGAAAGTACTGAACAGATTTTGATGCGGTTTTTTTGTTAGAATAGTCTTGGTCAGACTTTTAAATCTTACGTGTATTTTATTGCGATTGGTTGAGTAGAATCGGAGTTAAGATATCTGCCTAACCCTCCAGGGATAATTGCGTGATTATATGTATGTATGGATGTATCTTTCACATTGTCTGGCCCGATATAGGAACTGACACCGCTGTTTGATGTCAATGTTAATTGGTCACCACAACAGCAAAATGATAAAAAAGAAACTAATACATACAACATACATACATATAATCCCCGGAGGGGAAAACTATGCTATTGTCAGCAAAAAATAATCAAAACCGTTGTGGTCAGGGTAAACGTTGGACAGAAGATAATAAAACATTAGCTATAGCTATGTACAAGAAATCGCCGAAGCTGTACAGATATTTGAGGCAACTAATACCTTTGCCCAGTATAAGAGATCAAGTCTGAATTTTGTACTTAGTACTATCCTTACATACTTCATGAGCTTCCTCTACTGTCATTAAGCCTTTCATGCAAGTTCGCCGTTAGTGTCCGAAGTTAGTGACACAAATAAGTATGACCCTAGTGGAATATTTATTATTTATAAAATTCAATCGGATGGCGTCAAACAGTTTAATCTTATGCTTATCTATTACGAGAGCATGCCTAATTCAAAATAAAAATAAGTAGCCACTGCTGAAAAATGGTTTAAGAAGTGTCGTAGTAGGTAGTTAGTTCACCAATCATTGAATTCGGTCCCACGCAATAGGGGATGAGCCTATTGCCGTCTTCCGGACACTATTGTTAAAACTATTAACGAAAACAGGCAATGAAAAATAAACATAACGTAACATAAGCTTAACAATAATGATAACAAAAACAACGCGCAGTGGGTAAATCAAAATTATTCGTGTACTCAAAACAGAAGTTAGAAGCCGAATGAGCGAATGACAACCGAAACAAAATGGCGGCCAAGTGTCATCGTAGCACCATAACCAAAAATCAGTACTACCAACTTGAGAGAGCGGTTGCTTGAGTGTTATCTTGCTTAATGCGTAAAAGGATCAACGTTTATACAGCCTTTTATTTACATTAATATTAAATAGAATTTAGCATGATCATTATGAGGCAAATTATGGAACGATTAGATATTCCGTAAACTTTTGTACGTCGCGTTGAGTTCGTCCAGCTTGCAGCATACCAACAGCCCTTAACATCTCTTCGCGACTTAAATGACGACGTGACATGATGACTACAGTCACAAAAATGCACAAAACATACGTAAAAGACGTATTATTGATAATAAACGTTATTTACAATCAATAAAAATAATTTTTATTTTAAGCACCATGATCACGGAGGAACTGGAGTAGTGAGAACATTGTGGATGGTGTGAAAATATGTATAATTGTATGTACTAAGTAAATTAACATTATGGTGGGTGTATAGGCCCCTTAAATAGATCTTTGGGACCCAAGTTAACCTCACCTGCTAATTGCACCTCAACCTGCTAAATAACTGTCCTCGGATCCACGTTAAACACCCCATTATGTAGGCTCACCTGGTTATTTTTCATGTGCTATGCCATATAACTTTTACTTTGATCGATTTATCGACTCATGCTTATTTGACAAGGCTTCGATAACACAATACAAACACAACAACGACACTTCCCTGATTTGAGCGAACTAGCATTCCAAATTTATTTTGTTTTTCATTTTATCAGAACGACCAGCCGGAAAGATGACTCTCTTATTATAGAAACTATGTAAGTTTACAGGCTTTAACTAAGCTTAATCTGTTTTTAAAAGGAAATTAAATATCAACCTTATCTCATTAAGACAAAGCTTAAAATTGTAAGTAACAACGTGCTATTCGTGCAGTCTTATCTGCAGAATAGAACACAAACTTGTCAAAATTTATGTGTATGTCGGCGGGCTTGTAGAAGGCATCAAGAAGGAAGACCTGGAAAGAGAGTTCGACAAATATGGGAAACTAAATTCTGTTTGGGTGGCTCTGAACCCTCCCGGTTTTGCATTCATAGAATTTGAAAACTTGCAAGAGGCAGAGGATGCGTGTAGCAGTAATTATATAATATTACTAAGTGGAAAATCTTACCTGTAATAAACAAAAGCTATATAAGATAAAACAATTATAACAATAACCATGTTATACAAATTGAAACATTCACCTGTAATTGAGAGATACAAACAATAGTACTAACTTGTAGTATGATTAGTTTTGCAAAGTAAACCTGCACATTTTTTTATGATAGACTAGTGGGAATTAAATAAAACATCCAACAATAATCACGATAATTTATAAAGCTATTGTAGTTAATCTGAGCGTCCTACCTATTTAAGTTATGAGTGGTGACAATGTGTGAATTGACTGCGATAATGACAGTTTGTAATTCAAGTACGAGTATTTGATGCACCAGTGGCCTAGACACATTAATATTTTTTTATCACTAACAACATGAGGTTATTATAGCCGTGGTATTCTGAAGGACGGAGGTATTTCCCCAGTCGGACTGCTTAATTGAGACGGGAATACCATCGTATCCTACCTCCTACTTTTAATATCCATATCTAACGAATACCTACTACACCAAAAGAGGCAAAGGGAACATCTTATACATTGCAAAAACGGCTGCGGTCAATGAACTCGATATGTCTATGTGTGCGTACAGACATGTAGCGATACCGAGGTGTGTGCCTGTGTGAGTAGTCGCTCGAGCATGTTTTGTATGTGTGCGTTTGATTTTGTGCTAATTTTTGATAGTTAGTAGGTGCTGGCTTTATTAAAACCTTGACGCCTAATAGCTTTATAACATGAACGCAAGGTCAGAGAACTGAGGACATTACCGAATTCAAGTTCAAGAACAACTGATATGCTATTATTACTTGATATCTTATGCTTTTGTCTCAAAACTAACTCAATGCTTAACAGAAGCAGATGTCTTTTCAAACTACTTGTACCAGAAGTTGCTCAAAAATACATACATACATACATTAAATCACGCCTTTATCCCTTGAAGGTTAGGCAGAAGTGAATTAACACCCACATTTCACCAATAATTGTATTCGAATGAAGCAAGAGTAATATGTCAGGATCGTAGCAAATGGAGATCCGTGATCTCTGCCTACCCCTATGGGAGACAGGCGTGATTTTATGTACGTATGTATGTATAAAAAATTAACTTTTTGAAAAGTTATAATTTTTGTAATTTATTGTGAATTTTTTTTTCTTATGTACAGACAACTAATTTACAATTTTTATATAGAATAACAGTACCTAGTATAATAATAATAGATATAGATATCAATTATTTATTTATTCTAATGTTGGCTTCTAATTGGCTCTTGGATGATGAGGTAATAAAAAATATGGCTCCATTGCTGACAGTAGTGAATATAATATAGTCTGAATAGTAAAAAGTATTTACTTCACAAAAACGCAAATACCAACATTCTCCTCTATTTTACATGTGTGTGCATTTTTATCATTAAAATATTTATTGTTATTTGTAACTCAGCATGTCCCCACTATTACAAGAGTTGTTCCAGAGTATTACACAGGAGCTGTCTCATGTTGGTGAGTCGTATATGTATTAGAATAAAATATTTCGTGGAGCACCATCGTGTTGATATTTGTCGAATTGTCGTTGATATTCTAATATTTAAATTTAATATAAGTTCAACCTAATTGACGCGTATCAAGGATGTTCGCAAAGGCCCGCATGGATTGCTTTTACGCAACCATGCGTAAGAGATGCGCGTCTCTGGTGCGCATGATGCGCGGGGGTGGCAACAGCATCCTGAACATGATCGCGAGAAGATTAGATAGTCGCCACGTAAACCATTGCTGTATAGAATCGGTAAAACTTTCTATCAACAAACCTTGTAGGTACTAAATGATTTGACTTTAATATAATTTAGACTTAATGCCTGGTGAAATAAAACATACCTACACCTTCGATAAATTCAGGGATATGACAGAATACTCACCACTTTGTGATCTCCGCCCGCTGCTACCGTGTTTATATCTGTAGAGGAGAAAATTATAAATTCATTTTTTTTTATTATGTGGATTTGGGCAATGGATACAATTGGAGATATTAAGCAAAGGTAGGCTCAGAGGGCGCCACAAGCATATATAGTAAACTATGTCTTACTTCAGGTAGAGTGATCCTATGTCCTAAGGTAATATTCGACCTCAAATCAACACCTACCGTTTAAAGCATTTGTTCAAGTCAATCACCAGCTGTTTAATTAACTGTTCTATTAGTATTAATGCTAGTTAGATTGGATTGGAGTGGTGGGAATTTAGCCGGACCCGTACCCATGAATTCTTCTCAAAACGGGATGCCACCAGACCGGACCTCGACGACATCATGACCAACAAAATGTAAGTTCAAATTGCAATTATACTTGAACTTTGAAACCCACAACAATTCTGCGGCGAATTCATTACAAATTGTGGACATACTGTCAAAAGAATGCCCATTGTGTAGGATACCCGGCGCCTCCAAATAGATTTTTTTAGAAATTGATGGTAGTTTTTGTATTGCATGACGTATTTTTTCGTATTTACGTAATGTTTAAGTATGTATTAATAATAGTTAAGGTTTCCATACAACGGGGGCGTAGCTCAGATGCTACGTCACAGAGGGTGTCAAATATGTTTTTAATCATTCGAACTGACTACTACTGACGAAGTTGACTGCACAAATATATTATGCCCACTATACGGATAGCACGGCGGACGAGCATTGCACGAAAAGCATAAGAGCATAATAAAAGTACACATCGCAGCTGTAAAGAATCGCCAGACGAGCAAATCTGCAATTGCAGAACATCTGCTAGAAGCAGGCACCAATCACTAGATTGCATTCCACCATACGCAAGTCCTCTCCACTGAACGTGATTTCTATTCCAGGGCTGTACGTGAAGCGAAACAGGTGGGTGAGATTTTTATTTATGTAGGTAGTTGTTATAATAATGTGACGGATTTTTTAGTTTATATCTCATACATACATAAATATGTATTTATGTATGTGTGGCACAGTGCGGGCAATATGCGCATGATTTAGCATTTATATCACAATATATTGTGCTTTGAGAGTTATCATTTGAATTGCCAATGAATTTGGAGTAGCGAACATTTGTCCGCTTGTCTCAAAACAATACCTCATTTTATTTTATTTATGAAAAGAATATTATTAGATGACATTTAAGTATTCTCTGTATCCTCTATTCGGTTAGGTACTTAACTAAACACAAACAACCTTGTAATTTAATTTATGTGATGACCTGTAACTTCAAGTCTTCTTTTTAATAGTGATAAACCAGTTAAAGTTCGCGAGCGACAAATACCTATTCTTTGATCTTGCCGCCGTCGCTGACCTTCGAGTACATTCTCGATATTTACCTATTGTTTATTTTTATTCAACAAAGTGTGTAGGTACTCCCTTCTTAATCTATATACCGAATACCGAGCCAAGCAAGCAGGTTAACGATACACATGGTGAACAGCAAACGTTAAATATTTAGATATAATTCCCAAAAGTGTTTATAAACTCTTATCTTGTGTATGTTTCCTGGTCTTTGAAGTAACAAGTAATTGTTGTGTGTTTTCTAAACAGTGCTGTGTTCACAGATTTAGAGTAAGCTAGATCGGCTGTCCGGCTGACAAATACAAAAACATCAACCACGAATCCTTCCTGGTCCTTCTGGCCTTCCTGTTCCTAAAGCAAAACCACAGTCTATACGTTATGGGCATTGTTGAAGCAGCTCTCTTACCTTGGCTAATATCTGTGACTTGATGCGCTCCAAGCGCTGGGGGTCGCTCGGGTAGGGCGCGGGCGGCGGGTGCGGGGGGTGCGGGCGGGGCGGGCGGGGCCAAGTAAATATAATCGCGAGAATTGAGCAATTACATATTCTATTCACACATATTCTGTTTTTTTCTACTATAGGCAGAACAACAATGCACTGATTATTATAGTCTTTGTGACAAAGGAATCAACACCAATATCAATAAAATAAATATGTTGAATATCTTAGATAAAGTGTGTAATAAGTATATATTATACCTATTGCTTGCCCCAAAATAATATAAACAAAAAAAATGCCCGGTTAATGGCAATAGGTTCGCCACCACATTGGGAGCTAAACATAAACTGGCGAAATGTGGGTGCTAGGACCTCTGCCTTCCCCTTCGGGGACATAGGCATGAGTTTATGTTATGTATATCATGTAAAAAATAAGTTTGATACTAAAACCCGACTACTGAATAATCACGCTCTAAAAAGTATTACACAATGAAAAACTAGAATAGCCGTGGTCGTATGCCACTTTTCCCTAGAATATACCTTCGGGGATAAAGTTATGGTGTGTGTCGGTTGTCTACTGTAAGTACTGGTGAGGTTTATATACATTACTGAAGTTTATTCCCGGTAGATATAGATACTCCTCGAAGATACCTACACTACACTTTGCCGCCCAAAAAAGACTAATATTTCTTCTTTTGAAACGATTTGGCTGAAACTTTATTCTTTTCTGATAAATTTCAAATTTTTGTGCTAGTATGCCAAAAGATTGCTCAACTACACGTCTTGCACGACTATGTCTATAGTTATAGACTTTCTTCGACTGGTCACCTTGCACTTGATCTTTGGGATAAGGCCGCATTAAATTTTTTTTGTACGATAAAAAGTAAATACGCGGTATGCAGTACGCGGTTATAATCATACTGTTCTCAAAAAAAGAATTGCACAATTTTATTTTCAATGAAGTTTTTATCTGTTTACAAAAAAGTCAACTTATTTTTTTTTTAAGAATGGCATGCATGTTCTGTTCAAAATTCTATTCATTATCTGAAATATTTGTTGATAGAATGTGAGAACCCGAGACCTCGTCTCAGCAGTCTATTACCCACAGACACCCACAGACTAACAAACACACAAAATAGAAAAAGGTTAAATAGTAATATCATATACTGATTTAACCTTTTTCTATTTTATTTTCTGGCAAATATATTTTAGTGTACAAGCTTTTTTGGATCTGTTGAAGAGTACTGTGTGTACCCGGATGGTATTCCAGCGGTGGTCTTACAAAAATGTGCAGCGGAGTTGTCTCCGATGCTTACGCGGCTGTACCGACTGTCCTACAGCTCGGGTACAGTGCCTTCGGCTTGGAAAGAGGCGAATGTACAGCCGATCCCCAAGAAGGGGGATCGCTCAGAGCCAGCCAACTATCGACCCATAGCCGTCACCTCAGTGCTGTGCAAGGTCTTCGAGCACATCATTAACAAACAGCTCATGCGTCACCTAGAGGATCACTCCTTAATTAATGACCGGCAATATGGCTTCAGGCCGAAACGGTCAACGGGTGATCTTCTAGCATACGTTACCCATCTTTGGGGTGAGGCTATGGACAAGCACGGCGAGTACTGGCAATTAGTCTTGATATCGCCAAAGCTTTCGATAGAGTCTGGCACAAATCGCTTCTCTCCAAGCTACCAGCCTTTGGTCTGCCTCCTAGACTGTGCAACTGGATTGCTAGTTTCCTGCAGGAGCGCCGTATCCGCGTCCTCTGTGATGGACGGGCTTCGGAGTTCTTGCAAATAAATGCTGGCGTACCGCAGGGGTCTGTATTATCTCCCACTCTCTTTCTTCTGCATATCAACGACATGCTGTCCACCGGCAGCATACATTGCTATGCAGACGATAGCACCTTACACGGGAGTTATCACGGACAACCTGCGGCCAAACAGTCTGATATCGTTGAAAAAAGACAGCTTCTTGTCACTGAACTGGACCGGATCTTGAATCACATTTCTCAATGGGGCTCCGAGAACATGGTCGAGTTCAATGCCAAGAAGACGCAGGCTTGTGCGTTCACAGCAAAGGTATCTTCTTTCCTTCCCCTTCCCACTCTTCAGAGCACGCCACTTCCACTGCAGGACAATCTCTATATCCTAGGCATGGATATTCGCTGCAAACTGAATAACAGAAATTACATCGAGAGCATCATCAAAACAGCCTCGCGGAAACTCGGACTCTTAAACAAAGTGAGACGTTTTTTCACGCCGGAGCAGCGGTGTCTTCTCTATAAGACACAAATTCGCTCCTGCGTGGAATACTGCTCGCATCTCTGGGATGGCTCCGCGAAATACCTACTAGATGCTCTCGACAGGTTGCAGCGACGCGCGGTCCGAATTATTGGGAACCCTGAGCTCACGAACACCCTCGAGCCTTTGCAGATGCGTAGAGATATTGCTTCCTTGGCTGTATTTTACCGTCTCTACCACGGTGAGTGTTCTGACGAGCTCTTCCAACTAATCCCACCATCTCCTTTCCTACATAGGACAACACGTGCAGGCCTTAGATGTCACCCTCACACTGTGCAGAATATACGAGCAAGAACCAAGCGGTTCGGAGACTCTTTTCTTTGCCGCACCACCAAGACCTGGAATTCATTACCAGCACACGTGTTTCCTTCTTCCTACAGTCCCGGGGCCTTTAAGCGGGGCGTGAAAAAGCATCTGATGAGGCCGCCAAGCTGAGTGCCACCATTGTAGCACTTAGTGTCTGTAATGGTGACCCTCTTTCCTGAGACTTTGCCTTTAGCTTACCATCAGGCGAGGTGAGGTCAAGTTGGCGTGTCCTATATAAAAAAAAAAAAAAAAAAAAAAAACTAGTGATTAAATTGTCTAGTTTGTGGCGAGCTAATAAATCTCTTCGTTGAGTAAACGGCATTTAATTGTACCCCGTGCACGTAACAATATTTAACAGAAGTATACACAATTTATGACCCTTGAAACATTAAGAGAGTTTTCTTTAGTCTTCGACTTAAATTAATTGCCATCTACGTGTCTATCAATCGAGTTGATATCTTCCTAATAACAATATTATCTTATCAGTATCAAAGTAATCGGGATATTTACCATTTTGTATTGTTTTGAATTTCCGATATTTCGACACAGTTGCAAGCGTCACGCGCGTGTTATCGGTGGGGCACAGCCGCGAGACGCCGTGATTGGGAATACCCGTGTACTATAATTCAACTTCTTGGCAGTGAAAAGATATACAATCTAAATCGCATGAGTGTTTAGTGCAAATGAGTCTGTGTTACTTAAATAAACAAACATATTATTATTTATGTAATGGCGCTTAAATTGTATAATAAACTACCAAAGCAAATTCGCACATATCCAGACGTCTGTGAATTTAAGCGCTCCCTGTTTGACTTTCTTGTCGACAGAACATATTACTCCGTGAATTATTTTTTGAATGCGTCAGTTACGTCAAAGTCTATGTAAATTAAACAAACTAAAAAGCAAAACAAAAATGTGTAACTGACCGCCAATATTAATTCTCAACAAGAACAATAAAAATAATAATAATAATAATATTATATAACAAGTATGAAAAAATTCGTTGTCGATCTATTTGCGCGGTTTCCTCTGCGAAACTGTGACCGAACTAGCAGATGTCGCTTCGCCCACAGGATATTTCTCGAGAAGTTGTTGCAGTTCTGCCGCCGACTCGATTTTATGCCGCGAATTATCCGTGACTTGGACAACAATCTTCCCATCAGAGGTCCAGCACTGTCTCCTGCTAAATTTTTTCAACATCGAGTCACCAGAGGTTTTATCAAAAACTAGGGCTCGATGGGACCTGATACGTTTTTTGACTGAACAGTATTTGAATTACAAACTTTGCAATTCTTCGTAGTGACGCCAAGCTTGTGACATTTAAAACAAATTACACCTGGAAATGTACCTCCGCCCCCCATGAGCGCCGGCCTGGGGGTGACAGGTGAAGCCGCCTGTCACCCTGGCAGAAGCAGGCCGCGGCGGTGGCGCGCGTGGCGCGCCTCCCCGTTTCCGGGGACGAGTTGGGGACTCTGTAGTCCCCACACCCGAGAAGAGGGCCATATCGTGAGAGATGGCCCTGGGTCGGCCGGGGTGCGAGGGATATGCCTGTCAACCTCACCTTCGGCAACCAAAACGACCCACAGGCGGCGTGCGTTTTAGTCGGTTCGAGTCCGACATAACCTCCTTCACCGGCTCCGGTGGGGAGGTATCCGTGGGGATTTTGCGCACGTAAAAAAAAAAAAAAAAAAAAAAACTGTGATAGGAAATGTTCCCTTGTTCTTCTCCTAAAGACGTCCAGGGTATTACTACCGCGAATGGTGTGAGGTAGTGCGCTCCAAAGACGCACAGCCTGCACCGCGAACGATCCATCGTAGCAGCAAGAAGTGTGTGCAGGTGTGCGAAGCAGAAGAGAGGAAGAAAGACGACAGGGTTTGCCCCTGGGTACAAGATACTCAAAGCGTTCCCGCAAATAAGTATTAATTAGCTAGTGTTCACCATCATCATTGCGTTAGTTCCAGTTGCATCTAAAAGCTTTTTTTTAAGCCTGGAGTCTGGTCACTCCATGGAACATAAACCCACTATTTCTTTAATCACTCTCTCAATAGTCCTTGTATTAGGGTGTACAGGGCCCAACCAGCATCTGAAGGTTCAAATTGAGAAACTTGAAATTTAATTTGAAATTTACCAATCTACCCGCACATTATTTTACTATACACTTAAAAAATATTATATTACGAACACAGAACGAAAGTAAAAATATATTGTTGCACTATATATGTACCCACAATGTAACATATTTTTGTTGTGCAGATTTTAATGGTAGCGGTCATACCACACCCTCTTTTGCAAGCTCATCCGTGGCATCCTTGCCGTAGGACTCGCTATGCCCCTTAAACACATCGAAACAACTTCTCAAAATAAGAACAACCATAATATAATATTTTTTTCTCTCTCCTTTATCTCTTAAGTATCTTGTGATAAGCTAGAGATGCCGTTAACAAATTCTGTGTTGGGGTTTATTGTCAGTAGAAATGTTTCTCCAGTAAGAAGCAGTCTTATTCAATTGATATGTTAGTAAAGTCACTGATTTGGTTTCTATGAGCTGTAGAGATGTACGATTTGTTTTCTGTTTCATATACCTGTTTGTCTGTATAATCCTAAATATTGGGACCGCGAGCGCTGTACCTATCGCTCCATAATACTCGCAACGTGGCTAGGAACGCTGTAAAGAAAGATTATTAGCTGAGGCTGAGAAGAATGTATAGCCATAAAAGAAGCAGTGAAATATTGGCAACACTGGCTGCTTGGGAAACAATTCACGGTATACACGGATCACAAACCTCTAGAAAACTTGAACATAAAATCTAGGACAGATGAAGAGTTAGGAGACTTAACATATTACTTATCACCGCCGCCGCGGCCTGCTTCTGCCAGGGTGACAGGCGGCTCCACCTGTCACCCCCAGGCCGGCTGTAAGACCTCCCCTTGAAACTGTATCATTTTCTGAACCTTTTCCTAACTCAGTAGGGATCGGCCTTCAAGTCCAACTATAATGAACTTCGATATTTTCCGTGAAGCGACTTCCATCTCATGTTATTTTTCTAAAATATTACGGTATGTATGTCAAACTTAATTTTTTTTTGACAGATTTGTTTTAATGTTTTAATATTTATTATTAATTTATTTTATTTGTTTTTTTACTCTATAATTTTTTACATAGTAGATATATTAACTAATTAGACTTATTCATTTTCAGTGTCCACATGAAAATACAAACAACACAAATAACTGATCAGTAACAATTGTGTCATCATGTGTGAATTCATGTTAAAAAAAAAAATTCCTCGAGGCGTTGATTGATGTTTGTATTGAGCCAGTACCAAGATTTTATTTTTAAACTATCGCGGTGTGTATTCCACTTAGCCGGTGTCACTTTGTTTATACCTTCTTGAAATAAATTTTTAACTTCTTGCATTTTATACGTCTTATTATTATTTGCAACGTGACCCTTTACCTGCGCCCATACCAACTCAATGGGGTTCAGCTCACAGTGATAAGGGGGCAATCTTAAAACTGTGATGCCTTTATGTGCAGAATACATGATAATGTTAACGGGAATTAACGCAATCATGGTATAGTACATACATACCTTTGATTTGCCTGACGAAGAATTAACATAATGATGTTATACGTATACCATGTATGTATAACATCATAACATACGTTCGATTTCTATGAATGATTTATTGTTCCAAATGCCTCAAACCTGGATGTACCGCATGGGCTTACACTGAAAACTTCGCCTGCTACGAGCTTTCTCGCTGCTGTGTTTACATATACTCGCCGAGGGATGCCGTGAGCTTACTTTAATTATATTTTAAATCTAAACTTCAAAATAACCTAAAAATGCATTGGTGACATAAGATCATATTTGCCGACCCTATAAGAACAGAGTTTCTGTGCTGTCAGTACAGTATAAAGCAGGGCAAGCCTTTGGTCTTCCCACTGACAGCACAAAAACCCTCCAGGGAGCTCTGGTTACCCAACTGACCGCCGGGAACACAACCTGAGATTATTATGGCCGCGGAAATCTGTAAGAACACACACAGCGAGGCAAAGTCCCTCCTAAGGCTAAGATGTTCCACACTACCTGCGAGTATGGGATTGTCGACCAGCCTCAACACCCGTATCGCTAATTGGTTGTGAAGTTCAGATAACAGTCGCTTCACCGAAAATATCGAAGTTCAGTCGCGTCACAGTTAGACTGGGAAGCCGACCCTAACTGAGTTGGGAAAGGTTCAGATTCAGAATTTATTGACAATAGTTTAGCTGAAGTATCACACAGTGCAAAAAAGAAAAACCATACAGTTTATGTGGCTGAATCGGAAGAATATACAGACGGTAACCATTTTTAAATGATCACATAGATAATCTACAGGTTTATATGACAATAGAAATGATCATATTATATTTCTTCACAAATAGACGGAAGAAAGTTATATTCAGTTTTTTCGACAACTGAAAGAATATTCTTCTGAATTCCACATCGATTTGAAACCAGAACAAATAATGTTAATAAATTACTGGTGGTAGAGATTTGACGGCACAAATTTGTCACAAATTTCGACCGGGATTGAAATAGTAAAATTAAAAAACGGTTTAAACTATGAATCTTGGATTACGAAATACGGATTGGGATTGCATATAGAAAGCAGCCGTAAGTAGTATAAAAAACCTACATATTATACACAAAAACACTAAAACCAATATAAAAAACAAATACCTCTGTCCTACCCCTTCGGGGATGTAGGCGTGACTTTGTGTTATGTTATGTTATGATAAAAAATAGTTAATAAAATAGTCTCAATAATATAGATGGGTATGAAGTGTAGAAGTAAAAACCGGAAAGCGGACCCCGGACTCTATAAACCTGAGTTGTTTTTTGATGCTATTACTGTGTAATCCTATGTATTTAATGTTTGGTTCTGATAAATAACAAAAAAAAAAAAAAAATGATAATAATAGTTTTTAACAAAAATATTGACTGGGGCAGCTTTGTTACAGCTGAAATATCTTTTCTTTATCTACCTTATTATTTAGTAATAGGTAATAATGTATCACATGTAAACAATTACGTCTCAGCTCTAGAGTTTCTAGACCTATCATCCCTGTGACAAACAGGGAGGGATACTTGAAAGGATAATATCCGTATGAGCGCTTGTCCTGCGCCACGCGCCTAGCGGGTCATTGAAGGGCGGGCCGCCGCTCTCCGCGGGGACGGGGACGGGGACAATAATGCCAGGGACTATTAACTACAGAGTTCACTTACGATTGCTCAACCGCTTAAGGTTCCTGTTATACGACATTCTACACAACGCTATCTAGACCCATGGTAAGCATAGCTTAACTAGCTTGTGTTATGGGATCTAGAATGCGGATAAACATACTTAGATACTTTTTTTTTTGTAAATACATACATATTATACATAGAAACACCCAGACCAATGCAAATATACATATTCATGCATACAAATATTTGCACTGAGCGGGAATCGAACCCGCGCCCCCTGCATAGCAGTCGAATGCTCTACCGCTACGCCACGGAGGTCGTCAAAGATCAAGATGAGAATGATTTTATCTGGAATATCTTTTTAGTAATTAACTAATAATATAATAGGACAAACAAATTCAAAGGTCTGGGAAAGTTGGCATACCTATTTTGTATATATTGTATAGTTAGCAGAGTTTTAAATATATCTTTTAAGTAATTGCATACACATATACAATCACGCCTTTATCCCCAGAGGATTAGAAAGAGGGCGCTGTTGTAAGCACCATGATCACGGAGGAACTGGAGTAGTGGCGGTGAACAGAGAAAAAGTTTTTTCCTAGGAGTAATTATATCGATCTACCCTCTTTCGAGTTCCTTTATTACGTGTATCTGCACTACTATTGGTTTCGATATATTGAGCCATTCGCGGTATCGCCTTAATACCATACAGTAGACTTCAACGGCACGTGGGTTTTATATCTTATATTAAAAACTAGTAAATACAGAATTGGCGGGTAAAAACTTCAAAACATAGCTAAGTCAGCTCACTCAACAGAAACACGAGCGCAACAAAACATGCTTATCATGCATTATACTTAATCAGAGTGCGAAGACTGTGTCAAACACTACGGTACATTATTTATAGCACTGGATTGAGCTTCATCAACCCAAAGTCCTCTCCACTGATCGCCACTACTATTCACGGATTGTGCGTGAAGCCATTGAAATCAAAAAATATAAAAATTTCAATAGGGAAGATGGATTCAAGCTATCCGGAACGTGGAATCCAGTGATTAAGATACGGTAGATTAGTTCTACTGAGAAGATACCAGCAAGAAACTCAGCGAACTATATTAGAACTAGATTATTTTTCAGAAAAATATTATGACGAATCTCTCCTTTTATGATATCGGTATAGAATTCTGCACCCGAAGGGTAAAGGAAGATCTTATTACTAAGCCGACAAGGTTCGTCCATTTGTCTGTCACAATATGGTTTCGGGGATGAAAAGTCGTCTTCAAGAAGTACACGTATTTTGACATTAATGATAGTTGTCAATGTAAGTGCGGAATTTTTTTTTTACAGTGCTGAATAATTATGAATTCACACCGCGATACTTTAAAAGTAACACTTTTTATTTAAGTTACTCAGCTCGCTGCTTACACGCATAACATGTCTCATTTCGACGTATCTGCACTAGAAAATCGCGCTAATGAACTTTAAAAAGTTGATGCAGTCGTAACTAAATCTCATAATTCGCTTCATTCATTTATTCAATGTCAATCACTCGTATCGGATGACTTGTTTGGGTGTTGTGTTTCATTATTTTTGGAAGAAACTAGAAAATTATTCTATATAAGGTAAAATCCTGACATATTAAGTGTTTAAATTGAGATTAAGAATGTATTTAAATAATTGTATTGGTCATAATCATGTACATAGGTTGTAAAATGTATTCGAATCAATAGAAGCGAAGACGGTTGCTGAGGCATCGAATATAATTAATCCGATTAATCGCAGATTGTTGTTTTGAACTAAACTTGAGATAATACTGTGGAATATTAGGAATTTGTGGCTCAGTCCACTGCTGGACTTAGGCCTATCTAAATGTGCGCCATTTTGTAAGATCCTGCGTCTTCCGCATCCAGTCTGTCCCAGCCAACTTATTCAGGTATTTCTGTGTTAGGTATACCTAATTACATTTCACTTTTCCACAATAGTATTAATGGCGAGACGCCAAAGTCAAGTTTTTCAAATTACGGACCTCAGTAAAGTTGTGGGAACTTTACTAGAAGCTCCTTAGGGAGGTTTGGAACTAACGCGAAAAGTCACAATTTGCCACTTTCCACACTTGTGTGCGTTGTCAAAGATATTATATCTAAAAATCCATGTGTTATGCGTGTGCATGATCAGTGATAACATCATTGATGATGCGTCACAATCGTGCTGCCGACCGTTTAAGAGCCTTCCAATGCCCTTCTAGAAGAACCTCTGATTGACGGACTCTGGCGTAGATTTTCCTAACTGAGTTTTTGGTGGTGGTAGAGATTTGACAATAGATAGCATTGGGACTGCTATTGAGTGCAGCCACTGATTGATACATAATTATTTGAACCCAAGCTAATTGGCGTTGAGGAATTTTTTTTTTCTCTACCCTATTAAAAGTATCTCAATATGAGCAGCACATCACTGCTCATGTTCCTTTACATTTAAATCATTATTGATATCACCCCAACAACGCTATTCAACATTATCCAATCAATACATAAAACGTCACCAATTGGAAACAATTTTATCCAATCATTTTTTTACGAAGTAAAGTGTCTTCGAAGTTTCACGTACTTTTTCGACGTCATTTCAGCAATATTGGACAAGTAGACATATTCGAACATATTGCGTTGTGAGTCGACATTTCCTTTCAAATTATACTTTTGACTGTCTCAGATCCACTTTGTTCGTTATCGGATATTTAATATATTGCGAATTACCCGGTGGGTGCAACATATATCAGCTAGTTACTCTTGCCATGCTGTCAGTTTGTATGCCTGTTATTTACCAATAAATTACTTGAGTTTGACTTAGAATGGAGACCAGGAGAATGTAAATGTAAGGTGGGACAACCCCTAAATAGATGAGCTGATAGCTTGAAAAAGGTTGCCGGGCTGGATTGGACTATCTAGTGTAGGCTCAGGAGTTATGATAAAGTTCACGACTTGTGTAAATTTCAGATAGTATCAAAATTATGGAAATTTTATCGATATCGAAAATCGACCTTTGGTCACCGTAACATGTATGAGAAATTTTTATTGCTTTTGTGCGTGTGTGAGTACACGTCAAATGCAGTATTTGCACCCAACATCTTTTAATGATAAACATTTCCATTTTTAAATTTTACTTATATATGTACAACAGCTAAAACTTATTACCCATTTTAACCCAACATCTTTTAATGATAAACATTTCCATTTTTAAATTTAACTTATGTATGTCGTACATACATAAGGTATTTATGTGTATATGATTTTGTGTTATGAGACGAAACTCTTAGCTTTTCATGGATTCACCATGGGGAGCTCCATCCAGGAGGTCCATCGTGTGGTAGAGAGAGAAACCCTAAACAGATTTGAAGACTTGTGACACGGGTGTACGATTGAGGGACCCCGCGAGGAAATGACTAAATGCAAAAAAAAAGCCAATTAAAAAAAAGTACACAAAGCCAAGGAGTTTCTAATCTGAGTCTTTAACAAATTTAAAAAAAAAGTGATAAATTCGGCACCATAGACGTAGAAGTAATAGGTTTAATGATGTTTTGAAACACAACCTAAGCACACTTTGTAAACAAAAGGTTAAAACGGCTGTTGATTTCTCACAACAGACAACAAGTTGCCACACATACATATGTGATAAGGAATAAAGGGAAATAAGAAAAAAGATAAGCACGTTTTTTTTTTTCAAATACAGTTTCTTTGTTTCTAATAAGTGCCTATATAATACAATTTATGATATTAAAAAAAAGACAACCGAGACCTCGTCTCTGCAGTCCATTACCCGTACCACTAGGCTACCGCGGTTGTCCCTTTGTTGATTTAAAAATAAATATAAGTATTTTTAGCATTTTATAGAATTTTATTTTTAGCATTTTTACACTAATAAAAAAAAACCATTAAAATTATTAAAAATAGTGTCCCACGGCCACCAGCATACGGTACAGTCAGCATCAGATCGATCTGGGATGAAGAAAGTACTCAGAATGATCTTAATGCCTTGGTTTCCCGCCCCTCTTCCTGACTTGGTGACTGGTTGTTTTAATAATTGGTAAAATTTAAATCAATAGAATTTAAATCAATACAATTTAAATCAATAAAACAGTTTGATTAGATAGGTAATATTTTATTGTACACCAATACATTTACAGCAGAGACAAGTAGGTAACATGCATATACAGTTTTTCGTATGCCCAATACCGTCCCACCATCATAGGAAGCAGGTCAATTCTATCAAGTAAGTGTTCTATAGTTGTGTCTTTGTCGTTTTATATGCATGTGAAAGAGATGTAAAATATTGTACTATATATTAGTACTGAATGATACCACACAAGAGAAATAACTGCGTGAAATTTGTTGGCGCGCCTGGCGCGCCTCCCCGTTGCCGGGGTCGAATTGGGGACTCTGCAGTCCCCACACCCGAGAAGAGGGCCAGATCGTGAGAGATGGCCCTGCGTCGGCCGGGGTGCGAGGGATATGCCTGTCAACCTCACCTTCGGCAACCATAGCGACCCACAGGCGGCGTGCGTTTTAGTCGGTTCGGGTCCGACATAACCTCCTCCACCGGCTCCGGAGGGGAGGTATCCGTGGGGATTTTGCGTACGTAAAAAAAAAAAACCCTCTAGCTAAGCTAAATTGCTAGTGTTAGGAGTGGGTTCACGTCGGTAGTGTCATGGCCAGGATTGAAACCCAAGACCTTTCGATCGTAAGGCCGACTCCTTAACCACTCAGCTACCAACGCTTCGACCAACCGCAACTGCCTACCTACTACCAGCGAGGCAGTCAATTCACTGTTAACCGCTTCAATCAGGAGAGGCTCTCCTGGAGGTACTCTTTATCCTCCTTACTCTCTCCCCTTATCCTCTATTTTAGAATATTTCTTCCCCATTGTTAGTTTTCATGCCAAACAGTTTTTCACTCAAAAGACAACTTATTAGTCCTTCGATCCGATATGAAATTAAAATCATCCTGTTGCTACATTAGTGTCACATGGCACACAGGAATGCGCTGACGCTGCATTATTCGCCTGATACTCGCGTCGCGCGATCACATATTCCAAGTGTTGGCAAGGTCGCCATGAAGTGAAGGTTTAGAGGTGTTATAATTACGAATGAAACAACCGTTCGGGACAAGCTTGTATTTGCTATAAATATAAAATATGTCAGCAAAGAATTTAATGTCAGCTGTAAAGTCATTAAACAATTAATATGTCACAACTCGTGCACAATCAGTATTATTTACTATAAACTTGCTTAGTTTTGAAATGAAGTTGTCATGTCCGTGTCAGTCCTTAGTCAACTTGGCTCTGCTTTATATTTTGCGATCCTATTCCCGCGACCGACCGGTATGTACCTATTTCCGTAATAAAAAGTACCCCATGTGCTATTTCTTTTATTTCTGAATATAGTGCTCGTCCGCTTTAAGGCTCGGCTGTAAGGCGTTGGTGGTGATAGAACAAGACAAGCAGGAGCTACGTATGGTGTCAGTCGGTGACTAGTAAATGTGTCTTGTAATAAAGATTGCAACGAATTGTTTATTGTATTCTACATTGTAGTTAAAAAGTTGCAACGATGCAGAGCGAAAATTGAGATCATACGAGCTTACGAGTCAATCCTTAAAGATAATAAGGGCTAGCTGTAACGTTTTGCGTAATTATACCTTCATGTACGTCTGTAAACTTGTTTTGATAACGTTACACGATCGTTTTATATATGAGGTCGTCTGATGAAAGTGTCTGTCGATACAAAGATTGATGATAGTTAAAGACGGGATTATATCTTGGTGTTTAATACCGTCTTTGCGCATGCTAAGCCCATCCCACTACTCAATATCTGTCGTTCACGCGGGATTCGAACCCGCGATCTTTTCCCTATAGGGGGAATGCTCTGACCACTGAGCTAAGCTTGAAGCCATTCAGGTCCACTTGAATGGTTTTAGGCGAGGTTCGGTGGCTCAGTGGTCAGAGCATGTAAGGGAAAGATAGCGGGTTCGAATCCCGCCTGATACAAATAACTATATATACATAGTTATGTATAAAGGCGATAACTATTTACTTCAACAAAGAAGACAAAACCAATAAACAGTATTTAACAACGTAACTAAAGACGATGCTTCAGTAGAATATCATTTATTTTATTTTGCCTTCAGCTTACCATCAGGCAAGGCGAAGTCCAATTGACGTGTCCTATATAAAAAAAAAAAAAAATATCGAAAGATAATTAATAGGTACTGCTTGGTCTTGAGTCTCCGAGCCGCTTGGTTCTTGATCGTATATTCTAATACATATATTTAAGAGCGTGATTTTTTCAGCAGTCTGATTTGAGTTTTAAACTTATTTATTTAAACTATCATGGTCACTGACATCAGTATCAGAATAAACGGGATATTTACCATGTTTCACTATTTTGAGCTTCCGATATTTCGGCGCTGTTGCTCAAAATAAGCACGTGCGTCTCACGCGGCAGAGTGTGGCCGACTGGTGAGCAGGTTGAGACAAGCTCAAGGCACACTTGTGAACACACACACGCGAATATTTCGATATAGTTGCAGAGTTATAGGCAATGGTACTATTAACCCGTGGTACAATTGACCCCATAGATGGCGCTAAATTTAATTCTTAAGGAATATTTTGTTGTATACACTATTATTATTATATTATTTGTTGTATATACATTTTAATAGTATTTTTTACAGTAATTACTTAGGTACTTAATGTTTATTATTTTACAAATTAAAAATTTTAGATATACTTAGGCATTTTATTCAATCTGTCATTTTATTTTCAGACAGGATGGGTCTATGGTATACTATTTAGAGTTAGTGTCGGACCTAACTTCTGAGGCTTACTTGTTGGCACTCAAGCTCTTTATTTCTCGTCGTGGAAAGCCACGACAAATATTTTCCGACAACGGAAAGAATTTTGTGGGGTTAAAAAATGATTTTCAATTATTTCTAAAAACATGTTCGTCTGACATTAAACACATACTATATTTTGTTCGTATTGCTTCAGGCGCTAACACTGGTAGCCATCTTTTTCTCTTTGACCAGATTAAGGAAATCTCTGCAACAAATTATTATTTAAATATTATATTCACGCCTGTAAACTCTGATGGGGTAGACATAAGAGACATAAGTGTATCAATAAAAGTACAGGGTGCAACTTTTACAGATTTTATTCGGCTCGATTAAGAGTACATCCCCTTTAGGTGGCATTATAAAATTCCACTCTGTATATAATAGGCTCACCTCTATTACGTGGGACCGAATACAATAATTGGTGAAATGTGGGTGTATTTCAACTATCATTGATCATTCAACTGCGCCGTAATATCGGAAACTCGAAACAATACGACATGATAAATATCGCGTAGCATAATTATGTACTAATTTCAAATATTTAGATATTTTTTACGTCAATATCGATAAGTTTTTATCGATATTCGATCAGATTTTGTTTGTTTTATAGAACACACAATACGAGATTCAGCGACTCATGCGGTTCGGCGGATGTTAATGGAAACTTATTGGACCTGTTTAGATTAAATTCTGCATGCAAGATTTATAATTTTCTACCGCGCCTACACCTAAGCATGTAAGTTATTTTCTTGTGCATTATGAGTTCGATGTTATATTTCGGTATAGATCTAATAGGTATATTGTGGGCATATGGTCTTTAATGGTCTCTGGTGGGTGTAGTCTTTGGTTCTTGATACTGTCTGAAGTTTAGGTGAACATCACTCACTGAAGAAAAACCGCTTATGCATACATACATAAAATTACGCCTGTTTCCCATAGGGGTAGGCAGAGATCTCCATTTTAGTTGGGTTGTTGAGAGTCGTTGGGGCTTTAAAAGGGCTCGTGGTTATATTTCTATGAGGCTTGAAGTACATTGTTGAAATGAAAGCGTTTGATGTGGTTTTATGTTTAATTAAAATTTGTGTTAAAATGGCAATAATTTGGGAGAGTGACGATTTTGTGGGTGGGCCTTTTCTGAGGAAGACATTGATATCGCAAAAAAGTTGTTGTTTGCGTCTGTAAAGACAAAAAGAAAGCAAATATCAAGACGGAAGCAGAAAAAAGAAAAGGATATTGATGATATGATAATGGTGCTCAAGACAACTGAACCAAATCAAATACCAATATTTGTTGCCTACAATCTGGAGAAATTGGTTTTCTTTTGTTCGATGCTTAGTCGTCACTTACCGTTCACCTGGTTTAGTGTATTGTGAATTTAAGTGTATTGTTCAAATATTTAATCTACGTAACAAATCCCCACAGTTGTTAGATAACAAGTAATAAGTAGTCAAGTGGTATGTACTTACATGTTAAACCACAACAACAACAACACCCAAACCAGAAATCTGAAAGTTTTAAGCAATATCCAAAAATATTAAAAGCTTTGGCTTTCTGTGTATTCGTTTTTGTGAAAACATCCTCTTGTCTTTCTGAATTTATTCTAGAAGAAGAAAAATAAAAATAAAAGAGCATTCATTACGAGCCACACAAATAACGAGTGGTCTCTATTGAGTTAACAGAAGGAGAACCTGAGAATGGTTTAACTCAAGAGGACCCTACATTTATACTTTCTACTTACTTATTTATGACAGAAAATTGATATAGACCATAGGCCAGAAATGGTGGGATGTATCCGATTAAATGGACATTGCCGTGCGTGACAACTAAACTGTATAAGGATGACTAGGCGGCGAAGTAAGAATAAAAAAATAATTCATGATGATTTCATAAATGAAAACTTATGCCACGCACGGGACCTATAAAGAAACCTCTATAAAATTAATCCACATGAGGAAGGTAATGGATCGCAACTTGCGGCACGTTCTTAGGCTGCAAACGCTTATTAAGAGGGAGGAGGGCCAATCAAATTTCTTGAGACTAATTTTAACATCATGAGACAATCGGTCAGCCTCAGCTACATCTGCTTTGGAAGGTACTAGTTGTTCATAGGCCACCTCGCACCGCACTACTCCTAGCTCTAAACGCTAATAGAGACAGCCTTGCGCGATAGCCCTCGGTGCAGTAGTTCCTGTTGAAATTACTGTTCCGTCCAGCAGTTATCGGATGAGCGAGAGTGCGTGGAAATTAATCATTTTCTTTTACAGGAAAATAATGTGAAATAAACAAGCGAGGACAAAAAAGTCCAAAGTACAATAAGTCTAGTGGAAACAAACCGTCTATTCTGTTTAGGCTGTCTATTGATAATTCCATTTATTTATCATCAAACAATTTACTCTTTAAAGTTTTACAAAATCTCAAACGCCCCGCAATTTAAAAAAAAGAATGTTAAAAAGGAAATAGAAAAAAGTATAGGTACAAAAAAAAATAGGTAGGTACTTATATAAAGTCCTATATTAAGACAATTTAGTAAAAGAGGAGTGGGTTATTATTATGTTAATAAAATGTTCCTCAGGAAACGCTAACCCTTTAAAATATGATAATAAGTAGGTAGGTACCTACTTAATTAGAAAAATTACTATGAATGTAAAAAATCAGAACATTAAATTAAAATTCGTTTATTGTCAGACCATCGATCCATAGTGTTAGTAACAATTTAATTTAAGAACTAATGCGCTCATCTGTAAGGAAAGAAAATCGTTCGTTTTTATATTTAATCAGCATCGCAAAGATAAAAGTAAGTGATATGAGACAGTGTCATGCATAAAATATCGATTATAACTATATGTCAGAAAGGCATAAGCCATAGTCCGCAAAGGCATAAACCATATTCCGCAAAGGCATGAGCCATATTCCGCAAAGGCATAAACCATATTCCGCAAAGGCATAAACCCTATTCCGCAAAGGCATGAGCCATATTCCACAAAGGTATAAGCAAATTCTAAACATCAATGGTCAACTAGTCACTTTCGTTTTGTTCGCCTTCTTGAAGGAACGGAGTACCGACCAAGGACGCTAAATCAAGAGAATGTTGGCATATGCACATTTATTCTGTATGTGAACTTTGAGACTGATCTAAAAATATTACCTACACGGAGTTTTTTTCAGTACAAGCGGCCTTTCGCAGCTTGTATCTACCAGGACATACGGTCTATTATTTGAATATTGTGTTATAAAAAAGTCGTGTTTGATATTGAGTTTTATTTTGACAGATCAAGTTTAATTTTGAACAGATTTTTATTGCGAGAATTGCCTTTAGGCTTATTTAAATACCAGACCATTATATGTCAGACCTAGCCATTGACTCAAGAAGAAGAAACCCTGAGGGCCACGACCGCGGTTGCTCAAGTCGTGGAACGGATCCGGCGGCTGGGCCTTGCGGAGGCTTTGCATAAATCCGAGGCCATGTTCTTTCATGGACCTCGGCGCACGCTACCACCTGGTTCCAGTCTCACAGTGGGAGATAACAAAACAAAGTAGAGTTAATCTGTGATTGGTAACGGAGGATTTTGTACGTACTGTGACCACTCGGGTAATATTATCATCACCAGGGTGCTTTTCAGTTATGCGACCCAATAACCATTGACAAGGCCAATGCCAGACTAGAGTCAAGCTCAACAGGGTCTTCTTTCCCCGCTGATTCTCCCAAGCCTAACAATAATATTATTTACAGGAATATTAATAGCAGAAATTTCTATTCTGGATAAACAATCTGGAACTAAATGTAAAGAACCTTTTTTATATTTAACATCAAAAGTAAATTGAGAAATTCTAGCAGCCCAACGTCTTCAATTAGTCTCACCTCAAAATTTAAAAAAAAAACCAAATTGACCGCACTTTCCTCCAAGGTGTGTTCAAAAAGCTATTTATCCATATTCTGTTTGTTTATAACAATAAGCTATCATATGGCGTCCGTTACGCATATAAGCGCATATAATTTGAGTATCGATCGGCGAACATATTAGATACCAGAAGTGTTATCAGTTCTTACAGTCATCAATCTATGGAATTTGGTAAACAATATTACAATATTTCGAATGTCAATAAAATTATTACAGCTTGTCTCAACAAGTAATTAGTTTCAGTAGTCACATCATAGTCTAATTACTTTTATGAAATTTTTTATTAAGTCCTATTTATAGGTCTCTTTTTTCACCCCCATGAATATACCTTAGTTGACTACAACTTATTTGTTATACTAAACCTTAACCTAAAAAATAAAATAAAGTAATCGCTACTTACATTTTTGCTCAAAAAGCTTCATTGATCAAACTTACGGCGCTCGAATGTAGAGAGATGAATATTTAACAGAAAGTTTAAATGCAAATACAGAATGTTAGAAACGAAATTCTGTTCTACATTTCAACGTAGCGGAAATTGATAGAACGTACCTACTCAGAAATCAATTTCTGTCAGTGTATTATTATTTATATTTTGTTTGAAAGTTGATTATTAGATTTTACAACTCTGTATAAAATTTTGTTTTTATTGGCCGCTTGATAAATTATTTTCAATCTTCTAAAACAGTACTTCCTAAATCTATCCATTTTGAGGAAAAATTTCGTATTACTTTTTTAATTAATACCAAAGATTTAAAACATATAGAGGCACCAAAAACAATCATTCAAATCATTATTTCTTTGTTACAGATCGATCCCAATCCTACGGACCTCGGCCTGGTGGTTACGTCCCATTCAATCAGAACCAGGATCAAGGAGGACGCGGGTACAACCAAAACAACCGAGGTTACAACCAGGGTAACCAGGGCCACGACCAAGGCAACCAAAGTTACGGACAAGGCAACCGAAATTACGGCCAAGGCAACCAAGGTTACGGACAAGGCAACCAAGGCAACAGATCAGGTTACGGACAAGGTGGTGCAAGTAGATTTGGAACAAATTCCTCGCTGCTGCGGTTTTCCCAAGCGCCTACAATATGGAGTTCTTCAAGAGGGGCCTAAGAAGGTTTTTTCATGGTCGGCAGCGCGAGTGTGTACATCCATCACGGTAACCGCTTCCCATCAGGTGGGCCGTGTGCTTGTCTGCCAACTACGTCTCTCGGAATTGGTTATTAATAAAACATACATAGTTAATCTAAAAAAATAGTTTGAATTTTGACGAGTTAATTATATTACCGTCTGTACCGGGTACATACATTATGCTTTTTTTTTTCAAAGAAGTGATTACATAACTAGCTTTTTAGTCAGTCTCCATGTTAAATAGTTTGAATGTGGAGGACGTAAGATCATGTTTAGGTATCACGGAAAGGAGCTGTAAGAATGATTAATTTATGGACTTCACGAGTATAAGACAGATCTTTTTGACATTTGGATTATACCATTTATATTAAAACCAATTTTTTGACGCTAACTGTATGCTTGGTACCGCCACCAAGCGTATTATCTTATTTCTTATTCTAACATTTTATATTGCTTTGATATATTCTTATATAAAACTTCTTTTTTTTTAATCTTAAGTCACTAAGAATCTATAACATTTAAGTCAGTAGCGTGATAAACACGCTACATCCACTAAAATCAATTAATAACTTACAGCTTCTATCGGTAGTCCTCATGATTATCACCAATGATATATTATAAACTATAGATATGTTGTCCTCCAACAGTTCCAAATGTTGAAGTTTTACCTCAGAATGAAGATATAGAGTTACCTGAGACTAAAAGTGCGGCGTCATTTATAAAATCAACAGAATCCACAGCTTCAGATGAATTAGAGTCTGAAAGTGATGATAAAGACAAATCTGATAAAGAAAAGCAATTATCAGAAAGTAAAATTGAGATACAAAAATCAATATTAAAAGATTTGGCGGTTTCCCAAATAGCATCAAAAAAACCTTCAACAACTGTTACCCAAAAACCAAGCACAGCACCATTAACGAGAAAATCTGTGGAATTGTTATTGTATGTGTATATTGACATTGATCAGAGTATTTCTCATCATCCTCTGGATCATTCCCATCGCAAATGGGGACGGCTTACCAGCCAAACTGTGATGCGGATGAACTTCGATATTTCGCAGTCCACAGCTGGGCATAGGCCTTTTCCAATGTTGGGAGACCGAAACATGTATGCATGCTGTATGGTATGCAGCAACATGTAAAGGATTATTCGAAAACTTAAAAAACTATGTACAAGTTCAAAACCATTAGGGAAATGAAGGGGTGGAAAACTCGAAAAAAAAAAACAAATTTTAATGAACGTAGGTCTACATTCCGTCGAGAATGTTCCGTGCATTTTGTTTTTCACAACGTTTTATGCATCTACTTACTGTTTGTCTAATTAGTTTATCATTATTTTACTAGTTTCTAATAAATGTGGAAGTGGAAGCCGTGGAAAACAATAGGCTTCAGTCACTCATACAAGATATGAGTGACTGAAGAGGCAGTAATAAATCTTATTTCATACTTTTATTTTATAACTAGGTCTAATTCTAATGATCAGAAGTGATACGATGAACTGCATTAAGTAATTAAGATAGTACCAACCATAGTAGAACAGTTTACTTTTTGATATAAAATAATACAAAAATTTATGCATATTTATATGATACTAGTGGGAATTACATATAGTTACTGGCATTTATCTTGATTCCAATCACATCACAACATGTACACTATAATATGCACTTTTCAGTTTTCTGATGACTATTAAGGATAGCACGGCCTACATACGTCATCGGCAACGGAGACACCGCGTGAGCGTTACACCCACACAAGCAAATTTTGCTTAGCTGGAGAGGTTAGAAGAAATACTAGTAATTGTTGTTATTAATAATCTTTAAGAATAGCGCACAATTTCAAACCACTAGTTTTCACTGTATAAAACATATATTTGACAAGTTGCACTATGTCACAGGCTTAGTATGATCGCAATTGTGTTTTATACTTGTTTACAACTTGTTGGGTATGCATACTCGTGTACAAGAAAGTGTTTGAAACATTCTCAATACATGTATAAAACATTATGTATTGTGTTTCGACTAGTCTTCTACGTCTTCAATAAGATTTGTATCAAACAAATTTACAAGTGAAAACGAGGGGTAAGAGTTCAGTATATCAACCTCTCCCACAAGTCAGGGGACCGATGAAGCTCTATCGTTGGTTTTCCTCTCGTCATGAAGCACTTGCTTACATAAAAGCCGTGTAATAGCCAAATTTAGGAAATAAAAAGGAAGCTCACAGTAAATAATAATCATTTTTGTAATGATGGCTTCCGATTACCTATGATGGTTGGAACTGGGAACAACCGAAACGAACAGGCATCGTAGTGGCTGGCTCAGTAGCAGCGCTGGTCGTCTTGTACTTAGTGCTGTGGAGCTTCGCATTCTTCCGAGACAAGCTATCCCTGACTTACGTGCGAGCTAAAAGTCTCGACCTGCCGTTGACAGTCTGTAAATTGATTTTTACACCATAAACCCACTTTTATTTCTATACACTCCTGTCCATCCAAAGGTTGCCTGGAAGAGATTGTTGTTTGCAATAAGGCCGCCCATTGTACATTTATTAAATATAAAATTCATGTTCATTTGTGTATTTTGGTGTACAATAAAGAATATTTATTATTATTATTATTATTATTACATTAATTACAACTATAATATTTGCATATGTTTCTTCCAGGGTTTAACCGATTCTATTATATAAATCAAACTTATACTAACCTCAACATAACAAAATAACCTAACCTGACTTCATCAGAGCTGAAGACTGGCCGTCGTCTTGGTTCTTGATCGGATCGGTGACATCTAAGACCTGCACGTGTTGTCCTATGTAAGAAAGGGGAGGGTGGGACTAATTGGAAGAGCTCATCAGAACATTCACCAAGGTACAGACAGTAAAATACTGCCAAGGACGCTGGCTTAATTCTAGCACCCACATTTCACCAGTTTATGTTTAGGTACCAATGTGGCGAGCCTATTGCCATTGTTCCCGGTGGTGAGTAGGGTAGCCAGAGCTCACTGGAGAGTTTATGTGCTGTCAGTGGGAAGACCATAGGCATGTCCTGATTTTGTGTTCTGCACTGAGGGCACATAAACTCTCTGTTCTTACTTGGTCGGCAGCACGGATGTGAACCTAGATGCGGCTGAGCTTAGATATTTTCTGTGAAGCGACTGACATATCACCTCCACAACCAATTAGCGATATCAAAGTTCTGTTCTACTGATCGTATGAATATTCTGTCTGGATGTTGCATTATTCATCGTCATCTTTGTTACTTTGTTGCTTCGTAATACATTTATTGAAAGGGTATTATTCACTTCGTCAAGTACTACTTTATGTCTATCAGTCTTAAAAATTAATGATGTATCATCAGCAAATAATACAATTTCACAAAGATTTGTCGCGAAGTAAGGAAGATCATTAACATATATCAAGAATAGAAGGGGTCCTAATATCGAGCCCTGGGACCTTTCTCCCGCTTGTGTCGTGACGCGCACAAGTGTTGTTGACTTGTTGTTTCTATTATGTTTTGACTTGGATTCTAACTGGCATTTATTTTTCCCTTTTTTGTTCGTAAAGTTATTGTTTCAATTTAGGACCTATGTTAACTCGACATCTTCTTTTTCAGATCTGAGGTGGTGTGTATTCTTCGAGGTCCAAGATGCTTGTGGTAAGTTTTACGTGAAGTTTCATACCATGTATTGTCTGACTTACCTATTTGTTATTTTTATTAAATAATTAGGTTTAAGTTGTTATTTACTTACATTCTTACAGAATAAACAATTTATAATGAATGTTATTTTGTTTTTAGATGGTACAAATTCCAGTCTACGTTTAACCTCACAGGTAAATCTTGCTTGCTTGAAACAATTCCATTTACGACGACACATCACTATCACCCGCGGTCATGGGTGATAGAGAAAAATATACCTCGGTTGTTATATCATATCATGCACTCTAAGCTTAATCTAGTGCTGTCGGACACTCATAATAATATTAGATTCTTACATGACTGTGATGTATTGAAATAAAAATGTCTAGCGTACAGCAGCGCCGCGGTGACATGCAATCTATTATGGAGTCTGTGGTCACTTGGCGCGGAACCTAGGACCGGGAGTATTGATGTGTGTGCGACCTAATACATAAATGTGTTACAAAAAAATTTACTTTAAATGATTATAAAAGCTGTTTGTTAGAAGAAAAAATACATTATAGTGAAATGTTAAGATTTAAGTCAATAAAACATACTATATACACACAAAAAGTTAATAAAATATCTCTTTCGCACAATGACACTAAACGATACATATTACCTCTCCAACTACTCAGCTGGAGGGTTAAGGAAAGTATACTTGAAGCTAAATTGCTTTATTATAGGAGTGGGTTTACATAGCCAATGTACTACACAATCTTAAGGCCGATTGCACTCAATAACGACAGTTTTGGTAAGCAGGCATACGAATTAAAATCTATTATTATAATGTAGATTCGTATGTCAGTTTTTCTGGGAGTAACTAGCCATTATTGTCCTGCTGTGCCTATTTTTCAGTCTTCATCTAACTCTGTAACATATTTTATCTAAATTCCTTCAGCCGTTATTGCACGAAACGTGTAACAAACATCCGCACCAACATTCACAATTATAATTTTAGTAGGACCTTCAGGAAAGCACAGAATACGAGGGGCGACCAGATAATGTATGAAATATTCTGAATATTTTTGTTCATTAAGTACATACTTTACCTTGTCAATATAAATAATACCATTTGATCGTTATATTTTTTATAACCACCATATATGTTCTCTTATATCATTTTATATATAACAGTATTGTATAGGATCCCTAGGTCAAGTATGGAATAAAATAATAAATTAATATTATCCGTGGGCATTTTCTAAGAGAGGAGAGAGTTTTCATATTGTAACGTCTATGATATGCGGGTTTAAAAGGCCATGTTGAGCGATTCTGCTAAAAACTAGTAACTTAATGAATTTCCAGTACCTAGATCTAATAGATTCTTATAAAATTCGGTAAATGGTCACTAATATAAGCCAGGACACTGTCTACATTGCGTTTTTATTCGTTTGTATAACTAGAAAAATATGTAAAAAAAATCTTGTACCCGGTTAATGGCAATAGGCTCGCCACCTATTACATTAGGACCTAAACATAAACAGGCGAAATGTGGGTGCTAGCACCTCTGTCTACCCCTATGTATTATGTATGTAATATGTGTGTATTTAAAAAAAAATTAAGTCGATATGGGTATCTATATTTATGTATTATATTTATATTATATATGTGTATATATTTTATGTATATGTATAACTATTCTGATTTATTTTAAATATGATAAGTAGGTATAAGTACTGTTTATGTTTAAGAACCTATATATAATTAATCTATAGTCCTTATAGAACCTCCGCGGTTCTAAGCTATAAAAATTTTATAAACAAAATCTACCTACGTTTTCTTGAAGACCACACACACAGAAGCTTGCTATCATTTTCGTCAGTATCAAGTTTAATTTTATAATCTTTCATAAGTGTTGCAATCGTGCGTTTAAAAAACGTTAGTAATTCGGCAACAGACAATGCAAATGCAAAAAGTAATGATTCGACGTGCGCCCATGAGTGAGCCATCATATAACCGTAGATGGCTTTGGAACAGCCTTACCTACTTTGTTGGACTCTACCAATATAGCACCCTCAACGTAAATACATACTGTGTATTTTCAATTTGAAAATTGTGAACGATTGCAAGTTGCCTATTAAACTACGTCCTTTTATTTTTATACCTTGATCGGAAATGTCACTTTGACACTTGACAGTTCATGAAGTTTTTTTATTCTGATTTGTTAGTAGATTATCATCATAAGGTGAATTGTCACGCTAGTCCCGATTTGTTAATGTCTATTTTGAGACAGAAATACTGGATAATTTCCGCTCGTAATTTGATTCGCGCTAGAGTACACAGATGTGTACCTTGTTTTAAACTCCGCCCGCGTTTTATCGCGCCTGAAATGGCCGATCATCGCTCTTGTCGTGTTGCCGTGCTTGTCCATAGCCTCACCCCAAAGATGGGTATCGTATGCTAGAAGATCACCCGTTGACCGTTTCAAGCAACCCGATACATATCTATTCAATTTCCCAGTGTTTCGACTATCTGGTATTCTTTATAATGAAGATAAACACACCTACTAGCTACTTATTATTTATCAAAATATTCTACTCACATTTTTATTTGCAAATAATCACTTCAGAAATCAAAACACAACACACAAACCACACATACCACACTCAGACTCCAAATACCTACTCACCTACTCGCGCATTTTTACAATACAAATGGCTTCAATAAATAGCATTAATAACGAACTTGACTCGTTCATTTCCGGAAACTCGTTCTTATGTGATCCTGAGGAATAATCCTTTATTCTTCCCACTGACAGCACAAATTCTCCAGTGAGCTCTGGCTACCCTACTCACCGCTGGAAACAAAACACGAAGTTATTATCGCCGCGGTATTCTGTGGTACTTCCCCAGTCGGACTGCTCAACTGGGCGGTAAATACATACATACATACATACAGTCACACCTTTTTACCAGTGGGGTATGCAGAGACTACTACTTTCATAATTGTTTTCATACATGCTCGCCGGTTTCGGGTACTCTTGACATGTCCTTCGTGCTCAATTCCGTGTTGAACTTACATTTTTAAATATCGGCGGGTTGTCGTTCTCATCTAGCACGATTACAGTCACTGGCTGCGTCTGCTCCAAGTTATTTTCCTCATCTCTTATGGAGACTAAGAATTTTATCGTATCTTCCACCTGAAATAGTTCATAATATGTATTAATAAACTGGTCGATTTGAATAGAAGTATGAAGTCTGCTACTAATTTGTTACTGTACAAGTTTGATTCTGTGCATGTTTGCATTGGTCTGTATGTTTCTGTGTATAATAAGCATGTATTTAAAACATATTTATAAGTTTATCAGCATTCTAGATCCCATAACACAAGCTAGTTAGACTATGCTTATTTAGGGTCTAGATAGCACTGTTTAGAAAGTTGGTATACTTATCATCAGCTGCTAGCCGGTACACATGCTGTCTAACTGACGAGTATCTGTCGCTGGCGCATGCTTGCACCTCACTTAGGTTGGAAGGTCTGACAGCAGTCGATTTTTTTAATAAAGGATACACTAATTTGACTTCACCTCGCCTAGTGGTAAGTTAAAAGCTTACCATCAGGCAATGGCATGTTACAATGTTGGCACTCAGTTTGACGGCCTCATCTGATGCTTTTTCACATCTCGCTTAAAGAACCCAGGGCTGTAGGAAGAAGGAAACACGCGAGCTGGTAATGAATTCCAGGTCCCAATGGTGTGTATTTATAGTCTTTTTAAATGAAGATTCTAGCAACTTATTAGCAATTTGGTTAATAACCCGACAAACAGGAAATGTTCAAATGCGTCGAGAAAAAACTTAAGCCGGAAATCTAATAGATTAAGTGCTAGAATCTTCGTCAGAAACTAACAATGTTAAGTATTATACTGTGACCCCACACTAGGCAAAGCCTGTCCTGTGGATGCCAAATACGTTTACAATTTACGTGAAAACATTTGTTTTAAGCATTCTAGAACAAAATAAAGTGAACTAATTTTGCGGGTTTTGTTTTTATTAAAACCTCATTCAAGTCTTATTTTCGACTTTTTGGGGGTTATTTTTTGTGACGACGGTTTTTTAAATTTTTAATTTAATTTTTACTGTACACTTTTAAATTGATCTACTCGTCAAGCTGTTTGATTTGATACCCATATTGAGGGAGTTGTGAAATAAAATGTAATTCGCCTTTTTGTGGTGGCAGCCATCTTGGATTTGAAATTTGTCATATTGTATGGTATTCTACATAAAGAAGAAAGTTATAGTATATACAATTCAAGTTCTTTCATTTGATACCCATATTGAGGGAGTTGAGAAAAAATATGTCACGTAATAGGGGGTGAGCCTATTGCCGTGTTCCAGGCACTATTTTTGACTCGAGCAATGCACCTAAAGCTGAGTCTGGACTGTATATATCTGTCTGATGTTAAACAGCCCTATACCTTAGTCGCCTTGTTCGACACCGCATGGGAAGTGATGGTTTACTAGCTGAAAGGACCTTAAACCTGTCAAAATACTTGAACGATCTGATCAGTGAAGGTTTAGGGCTTATACAACACGTGAACTTTATAACCTATTCGAATTACAGCGGCTGAAAAAACTACACAAAGAAAACATATGATCGATCGAAATTGAAGTGCACATGGACTAACTTGATAGAGCATACACTTAAAGTTTGTTCAGTAAACAGGTCAAAGTGAAAGTGAAGTTCTCCAACTACCGCTTGTTTCAACAGTTGCTGCTCCCACTGCCACTCCTGCCACGAATACGTAATTCTAAGACTTTGTTGTCGTTTAGATTTAAGTATAAAAACCAATTAGTCACAGCCTACCAGCAAAGGTAGAATTTGTGACGTATCTGCATAATATACTTAAATATTTGAGTTCGAATTGTCACCCATCCAAGCCTTATACAGCCCGGCATCTTTTAAAGTTGCACATAACTTTGCCAATGTTGGAAATTCGCCTCTTGTAAAATACCCGTATATATGGTTTCTAATAGCATGACTATCGAATTCATCGATGCCTGTCACAGGTTTATTTCTTTTTCGTTTTTTCGGTGTGTGACCATTTTTATAAAACTCTTTATTTCCTCCTTGACTATTTCCTGCCACTTATACCGCTGTGTTTAACTTATGAGGACAAGTATAGTCACAATAATTAGGGTTACGATACACCACCCTTGTCTTGTCACAGCGGATGCGTGTACCCTCGACCATTACTTAACTTCGGGTGGCTGCACAACCCATGACACTATTCGCAGATGACAGTTCCACAACACGATGTTATTATAGCCGTGGTATTCTGTAGGGTGGAGGTACTTCCCCAGTCGGACTGCTCAATTCGGACGAGAATACCGTCGTGTCCTACCTCCTACGTTTTTTCCCGGGGACATGTTTAATGGGAATATGTATGGCTAGCAGCCACATTTCGCCAGTTACAAAAAGCTTACTTTTGTACTTAAGATGGTTTCCTTGTATCTATTATGGTTTGAAATGTTCCTAAAATGTTCCCTGTCAGTGGGAAGACTAAAGGCTTGTCCTGCTTTGTTTTCTACACTGACGGCACAGAAACTCTGTACTTACAGGGTTGGCAGCGTGATTGTGACTCCTCTGATGTTACAAACGTCCAATGGCCACGGTAACCACTTTCCATCAGGTGGGCCGTGTGCTTGTCTGCCACATACAGGCGTGATTATATGAATCCGTTAATCTGATGGAACTTGGTTTCGTGTCGTGCACTCTTGTACTAGGTACTACTATTTAGTGCTTTTTTTAAAAAATCCTTATTTTATATTAGATAATATTTTCGCGTTCAGTAAAAATACTGATTGTGCATCTAATTATTAAAATTGAAAGCTTGCGTAGAATATCCTTTTGAAAACGTATTGCGACATTATTAACGCTTATAGGTAAGCACACCATTTTCCAACAATATTATCTACGACATATAATGCTCGAAGAATCTTTAATTAAATTTTACGACATTATCTTGCTTGTAATATGCGTGAAAACTTTTCCATTTTCATTATTTTGTTATCCACCTAACCGGTTCACCTCACGGTATTCTCAAAGGTTAGTATTGGTAATTATCAATATGGTTTGTATAATCATACAAACCTTTAATAGAATTAGACATATTTAAAAGATAAATTATTTATTGAAACATATTTAAATCTCTGGAGATTTCAATATTGCAATTGCTAGCACAGCCCCAGAGCTGAGCCCCAGAGAGATTCAGTACAATAAAAGTTTTAGGACTTACATAGTCATCTTCAAGCAGTTCCTCCGTGTTGTCACCATTAGTCATTGTGTCATTAACTGTAGGTCTCAGCAGACCATTACCCAAACCACTAGGCTACCGCGGATTAAAGACAATAATAAAGAGAAACAAAATAATACAATATAAGTGCAGATGTAAAGCGGAATGTACTGTGTATGTAGTAGTTAGGGTTTATAAGTGTAACAATTACTCTGACACAGATACTACATATCTGTGTCAGAGTAATTGTCAGTGTGGGTGTCAGGTGTCAGGCTGTTTCTATGTGATAGTTAGACAATAATAAAGAGAAACAAAATAATACAATATAAGTGCAGATGTAAAGCGGAATGTACTGTGTATGTAGTGGTTAGGGTTTATAAGTGTAACAATTACTCTTAATATATTATCTGTATGCCGGCTGATATTCGTAAAGCACACAGTTAATTTCTAAGTTGGTTTAATATTCCATTATTCTTAAATGTATTACTAACACTCGCATACAACCACACAATCTATAATGAAGTTAATGGAGGCAGTAATTAGTTTTCGAATTCCCATTTCAGCATAATCCTCAAAGTACAATTCTACATTCTGTCTTGTCAGAATTACCAAGAATGCACTTGAGACGTATTATAATAAGTTTTAAGCGCGGCTCCCCTGAGGGATAAAAGTGAGCTTCTGGTATTGCTTGATGTCCTAATTTTATGCTACTAATATATTCCCCACAAAAACCTGTAGAGGTGAAGTCAATCTCAATTGCAAGCCAGTAGGTAGGCACTTATTTATTTATTAAAACATTTTGCACAAAAACATAAAGATTATACAAATATCTTGGTGGTAAGACCATTTTTATACGGTTTCCTTATAAACTTTTACAAACATTGCTCCGTATTTAGTCAGAAATGAAATTACGTAAATTGATGTCTTAAAAATGCGGGAGTCTTAAAGACAAATTTTAAAGAAAATGTCAAGCGATATTGGTACGATTAAATGTAATTTTAAAATTAATTATGTAATGAACTCCAGGCTTTAATATTGCGACCAAGAAAAGAGTCACCGAAGTAGAAACATTAATTAATACGTTCGCATCACCCGTCTAGTGTGAAACCGCCATCGCCAGCTATCTGTACGTTCTCAATATTTTATGTTATGTAATGTTGTGTTCGACGCTTTTGATCTCTTGTACAAACGACGCTGTCTCCAACCAAGGTAGGTATATCATCCTGAACTAAGTTTATGTTAGGACATCTCACAGAATAAGTGGTTCTTATTACCTCACGCTGATCCTGAACTAAGTTTATGTTAGGACATGTCACAGTATAAGTGCTTCTTATTACCTCACGCTGATCCTGAACTAAGTTTATGTCCTTAATCCTGTACATCAACACTTGGTCTGACTCCATCAGTTTCGTATCAGTATGTTGACTGCTGGCACGTAGTTCAATTTTAATCGGTTTTCCAAGGTCTGATTCTAACGACATATAATATGTATATACCATGTACCATTTGCAGTCAATTGTCGTTATTTTAAAACTCCACACACCCGAGGAGAGGGTCAGATCGTGAGAGATGGCCCTGGGTCGGCCGGGGTGCGAGGGATATGCCTGACAACCTCACCTTCGGCAACCAAAACGACCCACAGGCGGCGTGCGTTTTAGTCGGTTCGAGTCCGACATAACCTCTCCCACCGGCTCGGGTGGGGAGGTAGTTTACACCCATAGGAAAACTATCTGCAGATTTCTATGAATAGGTGAGGCTGTCCAATCCAAAAAACTTTATTTAAAGCTTTGTGAGCCATTATTGCACTCATCATCAGATTAATGATCTGTATAAATAATTTCACTATAGTAACATTTGTCATCATAATCTCAGCATTATTCCTTGTGATTTTTTAAAATTATTTGTTTGATAAAAAGTGGTGTAGTTTGTAATTTTATCGGTTTTCTACAATTGTGTATGTTTAGGCGGCCTGAATAAAGGTCAACAACGTTGTGCAGTAATCTGCGTGGCCTGTAAGTAGCAATAAATAGTTGTAATCATGTTATTTGTGTAAATAATGAAGGATATGTTGACCTAACTGTGCGTACTGTTTCAAGTCGCAATGGTATTTAGCCTTACAATAATGAAATGTGGAAGTTTGTTCGTTATTCAATTACACAAAAGCAGTTTGAACGATTTTCCTAAAATTTGGCATCGTTACCTGGATAGATCTAGAATGTTTTTCAATCTAGTTAAAATAACAGTGCCTGGCTGTATCTTATTATTACACTTTTATATATTCATAATTATCTCTAGTACTTACTCTATACGCGAGTATAATATATTGTTCGAGGTGCTCGTGATAAGTTGATTACGTAATCCTTGAACTTAGCCGTGAGCCTGTGGATGTATCATGTTGCATCGCCGCGCCGCGCCGTATTAGAAGAGGCCTATGTCCAGCAGTGGACTGAGTTGGGCCAATTGATTGATTGATGCCATAGAGAGGATATCCCTGAGGTCTTAAAATGGCTTGGTCGTCAACCTTGGCGACCTTAACGTGTTGGGAATCAAATCTCCCTTCTTCAATAGATAACCGTGTGTGGTATCTACACTCGCATCTTAAATTTCACAAGCGCTTTTCTTCTTTAGTTACACATACATACATAAACTTTGCCTATATCCCTGAAGGGGTAGGCAGAGGTGCTAGTACCCACATTTCGCCAGTTTACATACATAAACTTTGCCTATATCCCTGAAGGGGTAGGCAGAGGTGCTATCAGGCAGATATATACAACTTTCCTGGGCCGGCGGAGGTGCGAGGGATATGTATGGAGGGTTTGTAATTCACCTCTGCCTAACCCTGACTATATGTATGTACAAATGCAGTGCAGAAGTCGAAACAGGACAAGCCTTCCTACTAACTACACAAAAACTCTGCAGGAAGACTTGCTGTTTAACAAAAGAGTCTCTAAGGTAGGTTCTCCTTTAGGGGCTGAGAGATCAGGCGTCAGTCACTCCCGTAAATATAAGCCTAGCATTAAATAGAGGAAAAAAGTAGAGTGGACTGCGGACTCCAAGGTAAAATCGGATGAAAGGATGCAATCGGGATTCAGGCTATTATGATACACACATGATAATATTCGAAACGGTTGCAATGATCTTATAACATGAGTAAGGTCGATCTTTTGTGCATATTAAACCATAAAAATGAATCAACAAGGTCGACGTTTGACCGCAATTTACATGTCAAAACCCTTCGCATTTCTCATAACATTAATCCCTGACTTTAATCTAGGTGGGACACACAAGGCGACTTCAGTACAACACAGCCTCTCCCAGGTGTGAAAGTAAAACTATATACTGAGAATCCAGGAGTTCTTGCTCTCGAAGATAAAGAACTGGGAAAAATTCAAATTCATACGAAAGTATTTTAATTTGAATAGATATTACGCAATACTTAATCCCAGAAATAATAGTTGAACCTAGACAGCGATCTAGCTCGCGTAGGTACGATCTGGTTGTTGCTATGCGCGTTTGTTCAAGCTTGCACTCGCAGTTATAAGTACCTACCTACCTACGGAATATCGTTCGCGCCGCGTCAATATCCTACTAATATTATAAAATTGGAAGTTTGCGAAGATGCCTACAGATGTTGCTGATATTTCAGATCCATACCCAATGATCTCCAAGTTTCAACCTGATCTATTTCACACGGTAAGATACTTAATCATTATATAATGTCGACATTGACATTTTTGAATCAAATTTTAATAGTTACATTGGGGTCATATCAAGGGAAACGTGGGTGCTAGCACCTCTGCCTACCTCTTCGGGGATATAGGCGTGAGTTTATGTTATGTTATTTTATCTTTTAAATCGTAGCGGAGTCTAGTCCGGAGTCCAATTTTGCCCGTTTAACGGTTTAGTTGAACTTCAATATTTTACATGAAGCGACTGCTGTCTGACATCTACAATCAGTTGGCTATATGTACAAGGCGACTAATAGATAGGGCTGTTTAACATCAGACAGATATATACATCCCAGACTCAACCTCAGATGCATGGCTCGAGTCAACAATAGTGCCCGGAATACGGCAATATGTTCACCCCATATTACGTGGGACTGAATAGAATTATTGGTGAAATTCACCCTCATATTATAAATGATTACAAAATCATGGTTCTACCGATATTGATGCATACATTTGATTATAACTTTACACAACATTAAACAGTACACATAACATAAATACTAGGTAGGTATTCTCGATACCTTTCTGTCGAGTCCGTTACATCCATTCGTTCGCTCATTTTCTCACTTCCCATATGAAAATATAAATATAAAGGCACATCCTTGTTTATTTGATCCATCTGTGAATGCTGAGCGAATGTGGGTAGACGGGCGAGGAGAAATTAAAATCACGTGTTTAGATGTTATTCGAAATTAAATTATTATTTCAGCGAAATATAGCCGTTAATATAATCACTAAGATACACACATAGACTTATTTCTGATGCTATACAGGCAGTGTTGGCTATTCGGTAGCGAAGGAATTTCCTCGATAAAATTTAGGCCAGCATCTTCTAATTCTACTATGGCTTCACTATACAGCTGTGGTATTGGTCGATCTGACTTCGTAACTATTCGTTTTTTAGTGGTTAAGAAGTCGGTCTTACGATCGGAAGGTCCCGGAATCGAATCCTGGCCATTACACTACCGAGTACCGACGTGAACCCACCCCTAACACAAGCAATTTCACTTAGCTGGAGGGGTTAGTGCCGTTAGTGGGAATATTAGTAATTTTGGTTTTAATTTTTAATATTCTTTAAAAAAAAATAGCAGACTAAAAAAATATATTTTAGTAATCAACTAATTAAGAAATAATAGTTATATATATAGTATTTAGCCAACGCTGTACTGTTGAGCTCTTTATCAGCCTAAAAATACATAGGTACTACAATGATGGGCCAATTCTACCACGGGGACAATTGTAACGGTACAAATGTTACTGCTAGTAAGAACTACTTATGAATCATAATTAGGTATATTTGTGTGACACAATCAAACATAACAATAATGGAAAAGCTAGTGCAATGGCTCTGCTTATCTCTTTAATAAATTTCTTACAGCAGGCTTGCACGAGGACAGTTTGAATAAAGAGAACTAGTAAAAGTGTGTTTTGAGTCCTGTGTTATATTTGTGAAGCCACCCAGTTTAAGATAAGTATCCATATTTACCATCAATGCCACAATTTTCTCCTCCATTTGGTTTTTAATAGTGGCAAGCTGTGTATCTCTTTCATCCAGAAGTATTGCTTTCTGTCTTTCAATTTCATTCTTTTCTCCTTTCAAATTTTCAATTTGCAATGTAAAATCTTTTTCTAGCTGTCTTATTTTACTGTTCATTTCTGTATGCAACTGTTTCTTAAGTATCATTGATGTTGTTTGCATTTGTTTCACATTTTTTAACTTTTGTTCAATATGTTCTAAAAAACTTGTTTCTTGGCGAAAAATAGGGGTAAGACTATAAATCATTGCATAAAAATACATAAACTCACGCCTATATCCCCGAAGGGATAGGCAGAGATACCACATTTCGCCAGTTTATGTTTAGGTCCCAATGTAATAGATGGCGAGCATATTGCCATTAATCGCAAGTATACAGCCTTGTGGAAAGTGGTAACCGTAGCCAAAGAATGTCACTCAGATGTTTCCGTCTGAAGTAAGTGAGGGTAGGGCGACACTCGAACTTGTATAGGTATATCACACAACATATAGACACTGTTTAGCCGCATTATTTATTACAACATAACCTAAATAAACCTATGAACAATGCTCGATTTAACCAACTTGGCCATTGTGAATCGTCGTGAAAATTAGGCAAACAAAATGTCCTTAGATGGTCTAAATATTGGCTAATTTTGAACCCTGTACGTGTAGGCCCAAGATTGTATGAGAGTTCAAACCATCTGTTCGTTTTTGTTGGACTATGTAATGTACAGTAGGTACATTACTAAATAAATATATAAATAAAATAAATAATATCTTAGTTCTATTGTGACTTACAAATGTATAAATTAACGCTAAGTATTAATTTTGTATAATTTTAAACATTTCCGTCGTCCGTGTGGTCCAGCAGTATTTATAGCCGGATGCCTTGGCCGCCTCACGGGCTAGTGCAAATATTTTACGGCCCTTGATCGTTAGGCTTTCAGAAATATATATTGGAGCAGCGGGTCCTGGGAGGCCTACATCCTTCGTTGAAAATCTGGCATTAGAATTATTCTTGTTAAACCTAACGCCGCTTTCAGCACACTGATGCCAGCGTCAATGGTCCGTTTCCTGTCGTTCTCGTTACCTATTGCAGGGTTAATTTCAACTAGGTCTACTGCACGCAGGCGACCAGTTGCATAGATTATCTCCATCAGTTTGATGCCTTCGCGTAAAGAAAGTCCACCGCGCACTGAAAACACGATGAAAATAATAATGTAATGGAAAAGAGCCCTAAACTTGCAAAAAGATGACACAACAACTAAAGCAAGATTCCAAACTTGAACGGTAGAAAATTTCAAATTTCGAATACAAAGCTGAGGTCCTCATACCAACATCACGGCACACGCGCATACATTTACACCTGTCTGCCTTTTAAATCGCATGGGAAGTAGCTTTAGGGCTCAACAGTCGCTTTGTGTTGGGCCCACTCTTCGCCCCATCGTTGGGACACATTCGTCGCTAATAGAGTGGCAAAAATTCAATCTGAATTAGCGCCACAAAATCCCTTTCACGTTGCTGGCACCGACAACCCAGCCGATTGTCTCTCTCGTGGATTGCTTCCTTCGTAAATTTTTTACGAGAATTTAAGGCCGGAGGAAAGAAGACCTTAACCTTGCCGTGAAGTAATTTCCTGTAATAAGTTCCTAATTATTTGAACAAAAATGTAAAAATAGCGAATTTATTTTAGAAACAATTACAGTTGAATAATATTGAACAGGACTGTAGACTACGAAACGCATTTATCATTAGAACTTTACAACAAACTACATGCGTACGTCAATTAAATCGTGTAAACGTCAAACTAACAAGTCGTAGAATATGATACTTGTCTGATACAAAAGTCATCGATAAATCTTAACAACATCACTACGAGCGTCCCGAACAAGGATGGGGGAACGTATTAGGACACGGCGGTATTTCCGTTCAATTAAGCAGTCCGACTGGGGAACTAACTCCGCCCTACAGAATGCCGCGGCCATAATAACCTCCTGTTGTGTTCCCGGTGGTGAATAGGGTAGCCATAACTCACTGGAGAGTTTCTGTACTGTCAGTGGGTAGACCAAAAGCTTGTCCTGTTTTGGCTTTTGCTCGGCAATCGGTCGCTCGATGTCACGTCACATCAATGAGCGATCAAATGTCAATCTGTCATAGAAAATGACAGTTCAATATTAAGAAAATTGCCATCTGAAATAAATACACAGAGAAACTCAAAATTCAAATTATTATTTTTTTTCATTTACGTCTTTGTTCCCAATTACAATATTATTACAAATTGTAGTCTTTATTTATTTTTTGTTGTACTTTAAGGCAAACGAGAAAAAAATACAGTAGACTTCTAACATAGATCTAAAGCCTTTAAAATTTCATTCAATTATCTGTCTGATGTTAAACAGCCCTATCCCTTAGTTCCTTCGTCGCCTTGTATTCGTACGATTCCGCTTGGGAAGAAATGGGGTGGCCCAAATTCTACTCTGTCAGAAACCATCTTACCAATTTGACCAGTTCATGTATCTCCGTGGTCCGTGGTCCCCACACCCGAAAAGTGCCAGCTAGAAAGAGATGGCTCTGGGTCGGCCAGGGTACGAGGGATATGCCTATGCAATCTTACCTCCGGCACCTTACGACCCTCAGACGGCGTGCGTTTTAGTCAGTTCGAGTGTATAGGTAATGGACTGCTGAGACGAGGTCTCGGGTTCAATCCCAGGTTTTACCATGGCACACACCAATGACTTTTCGATGCTTTTCGAAGTTATGTGTGTATTTATCGCAGGTTTACAAGTGCCCAGTAAATGGCAATAGGCTCGCCACCTATACAGATTTTTAAACATTATTTTGAAGACTAAAAAGTTACTGGTTTAAAGAGGTGATTATGAGGTTTCAAAATATGCCACAGGCGCAGCTGGGGCGGGTTAACTAGTTTATAATGTCTTTTACACTGACGGCACAGAAATTCTTAAAGCCTGCAGGGTTGGCAGCGCGAGTGTGACTGTCTTAGTAAAGAAACGAAGTGGCTTTCGTAATATGATACTGATACTTACTTAAGGGCTTTCGTATAATCTTGTTATACATTAATAAAAGATGAGAGAAAATGATAATAAGATAAAGCTACATTTGGACGTTATTAAAAAAATGGTAAATTGGACGACTAAATTAAGATATGCATGTAACACGTGATGTTTGACTGCCTTGATTGGTGGACAGTGGACAGCTATAAGCCAAGGACTTTTTCATGAAATTTGTGAAGTTATTTTTATCTCTGACTGTCCATACACTTACTACGTTTGCTAGTGGCAGATTAACTAATTGTCTGATACATCAGACGCTCTTCCACAATAAGCGGCCAAGACATTTGGAGCTGTTCCACTTGTTCCACACCAACGAATTCCCCCTGGTAGGTAAGAGTGGAATATTATTCCACCTATTTCTACTGGTAGGAATGATTGGAAATCATTATCCACTTATCCCTGTTAAGTGGTTTTTGTTATGAAGCTGGGTTGGGCAGCATTTCGCGAACTACGTCGAGTCTTCTCTCCACCCCTACCGCAATGCCTTAAAACAAAGGTCTTTGCAGTGCGTCCTACCTGTTATGACTGGTGCCGAAACGTGGACACTTACAGTGGGGCTAGTCCATAGCTTAAAAGTCGCGCAGCGGGCTATGGAGCCTATGTCAAGTTAACTATGTAAAGACTTGGTTGGGTCCCAAGGAACTTGGCAGGGCCCCAAATACACCTGACTGTGATTTTAGCATTTAGTTTGCCAATATCGCTTAATGAAAATGGAATAAAGGAACAGCCAAATGTGAGTTCAGCTCGTGTATAAAGGGTTCCGTTCCATTATTTGTACATTTTTTTTTGACCATGTTTTTAAAACGCGTTTGTATTCGATTTGAAAGACAAGCGTACACACACTTTGATATTCTGTATGATCTGCATTTATTTTTTAAGTTAGTACCTTTAGAATCACTCATTGTTTGATTCGTTTGAGAGTGCGAGCCATCTCATTCAACAATTCTTCGTTATACATTCTGTAGATAGGACACATTATAAAGAAGGGACTTCTTTCCAAAGGCTAAGAGGTTCAATAACGCTCGTGAGTTTGGGATGTCGATGATCCTCGAGGCTCTCTTTGTACCGAGTCAAAAGTATTACTTCGTAGGCTCTGGGTCAGCCGGGATGCGTGGGATATGTCAAGGCTACGTTTGGATTTTGGTCGGTTCGAGTCCAACATAACCTAGCAATCTATGCGAGATTAGCTAGAGTCTGAAGGAGGTTGCTAAGGCTCTCTACCGTACTGTCATCTGTGACGTCATACGCCATACCAGCGGCAACGTCTAGCCGACAACCAAACTTAAGATTGATGTCATTATTAAATATTTTCAGGACAAGTTATCGATGCATTGGCCACACCAGTTGTCGGTGTGCTAGCTGATAGATACGGAAACAAGAAGGGTTGGCATCTAGCAGGTACGTACAGTAATTCCTCTGAATCAGCTATCTATTATACCGAAGGTGCATTTAAAAATCAATAGCGCGGCAACAATCTGATGTGCGGGTATATACCACCAAACAGAGATTCACTTTGATATGCAAAGTAATCTGCAAATGGGCAAACGTTTTTGTTTTATTGGCCTGCACAAATCCTACAACAATGCCTGCACACACCTATCTTTCACAAAAACACTTGAAAATAAAAAAATAGATATATTTAGAAACCGCAGTGATTAAAATGATAATAGCAGCTACTTATTAAGATCTATTGTAGTTTCGCGTAGCATGATATGGATAGTAATTACTTGGTAGGTCTAAGAACTCTAGTGTAGTGTAGGTTGAAGGCGCTGGCTGCATATAACTTGCTTAGATATATCAAGACTTGCGTTCTAAGAAGTTATCAGTGGGCGTGTCTGCACTTTATTAGAGAAGTCAGTATCACCATCTAGTAGCTTTGTAATGATGCCGTGGTAAAACACGGTCTTCTTTATGCGTCCTCTCCATATTTAAAAATGAGTTACAGTATTTGGGGTAGGGCCCCTAGAAACCTGCAGACCACTCTTTAAGAGGCTGGGGGTGCTGACTTTGGTGTCTGTCTACATACTGGAGGCAGGCATGTTCGTAAGAAATCAAAGTCACTTGTTTGCTAAAGCAAGTGCAACATGTAGATTTGAGTCTCGAGACCGCACACATTCATATTTTATTTATCCACCATGTTTTACTTATTAGGAAGTGAGCTTCCTACCGATAACCGTGACACATGTGCAGTGTGTTCGGTATAGGATAGTGGACAGGCCCTATTACAATCATGGCCCTCTTGAATGTAGGTCAGCTACGAGAAAAAGTACATTTACCTGTGCGTGTGAAACTTAATTAATAAAATAGTGAAACACAATTTTGGGGCAAAAATACTAAATTGTATGTTCTGATAAATATTTTTTCTATAGCCATACAAATCTATTGACTGGGATTAGTCTTGATTTAGCAAATAAAATGGTGAACTATTTTTTTTTTAATTTTGGACACGTCAATTAAACTTCGGTACCTACTATGGCTACTGCGGTAGCCTAGTCTCTTAAAAAAGGGTGAAATATTAAAAAAAATCATTTGGAGCCCTTATTATACGAACCCTTTTGAGTATAATAAAATGTTATAACATTTGTTATACTTTTATTGCGTTTTAAACAAATAGTGCCTAAACAAACAGTTTGTTTGTTCATCATAATATTCTTAATAATAGGTGGGCATGGTTTATGACAGGGTTCCCGATATAAAAAAGTATCCTTTGTTTGGCATCTATTTTCACTTGACCAATTAACACTCGTGTCTTATCAAATAACAGTATTTGGTAAATATTTATTATTAATATTATATAATTATACTTAGTTAAAGGAAGAAAACACGTGTGTTGATAAGGAATAAATGAAAATTACCAGAAGTTCTTCTATTCTATCTGCAAGTTTCAAGTTTAATTGCGCTATTGCAAACAATATTTGTATTTATTTAACTTCATACAAGAAGTGTGGTTGGTAATAAATGATATAGGTAGCGGAGCTGACAATCTTCTCTATAAACATATAAGATTCACTAAACATAGGTACCTTCCTATTCCGACACTCAGATACTTCCGTTATTGCATTGTTTCGTTAGCGAATCACGTTTCATTGTATCACATCTAAAATAATATTATTATCTACCTACTTCTAGTTTAGTCTGTGGAGTCTTAAATACGACGACATTTCGTAATTTTAGAATAAAACTAGTTTTCGAAGTAGAAACTAGCTCAACCACTTAAATGTAGTTTCTTCATAATCTTGATAGTGGAATTTGATAGGTAGTCGTATTTTTAATAGATTAACTGTTCACAAGTCAAATCTTTTAATAACACAAAGTACCTACTAAAAATATTTTTGAGACTTATATTTAAAAACTAATTTCACTCACACAAATTGAAATAACTATAACACAATAAGATACACTGTCTCCATCGCGCGCTAATTTGAACAAAGAAACGCGAATGTAAACAAAGCAGCGCACGGCAGCAGCGAGGCGCTCGACGCCTAATCTCGCCAGCAGACTTCTGTCTATAAACGGACTATTCAACACAAAAAGAATTTTAAAATTCGAATCAGTAGTTCTTGAGATTAAAACGCTCAAACAAACACACAAACAAACTAACAGATCTATAATAATCGTGAAGATTAATGAACTAAACTATTAGCTTGTAGGAGTCCCTCTCGCCACGGTCCTCCGTCGCTACGGGCCTGGCACCCTCTGCGGGAAAACGGCCCCGTTCAAGACGGGTGATGAAAATCGTTGGCCGCGTAATTGGTTCTTAATTTTTGGGAACAGATAAAAGTCACAAGGTGCCAGGTCGGGACTGTATGCAGGATGACTCATGAGTTCTACATTTTTCGCCTTCAAAAAGTCGTTTGTCTGTCTGGCCGTGTGCTCCACCCGACACAGGATCATGTCTCTCGATCTGGCCCTTCTCGGAAATATTCATATGCCTTATGAGTTATGATATGACACTGGGTCATTGACATGTGAATACAGATGTGAAATCTGGCCTTGGTGAAATTAGAGATGAATACATGAATTTATTCTCATATTTCTATTCATCTCAGCCAAGTGCAAAATGCTGCGATGAATAGATACATTTCTGTGGTCCAATGAAATCTGTGTCATAGTTTTGACTAAATATTATGTAGTTCTAAATATGAATTGTAATGTGTGATGAAATAATTAACTATCCTTTAATTCATATACTATTTCGTATTATCAATTTTTATTACATTTTTTGATGCATTTGTCATAACTTTTGTTTTGCTAAAGTTAATTTCTAGACCTGATTGTCTGCTAGATTTTTGTAGTGTATCTATCATGTGCTCTAGTAACAATTCTTGGCCCATTGTTCATTAGTGTTGCGTACTGTATACAATGTTAAGTATATTAACTCTTTATAAACGACACTTCAAATTACGATATGTGTCAACAGTTATCCAATAATTATAAAAATATGGGGGTATTTTTTTGCACATTCTATCACATTACTGTCCATCCCAAGGTTACCTGGAAGAAATTGCTTCCAGAAAAGGCCACCCAATTACATACAAATGTTTGTGCTAGTCCAACTTTATACTTTCTTTTTATGTACAATATAAAGTTATTTATCTATCTATCTCTAATTATCTAAGTAGCACCTCCCGCCATCACAATGAATGGTGAGCCAGCACCGCAGTCTGTCACTGCAAGCTCACTACTGCACTGCAGCTTTATTCCTGGCAACCACTCCGGCACTTAGCACTATTCCGATATTGTGTTTTCTTTTTAAAAATCTGCCAACTTCTCAGTCGGTGACATGCGAATGCCGTGCCACTGACCTAATTGTAGAGACCGTGTTGAAGTATTCTGCGGTTACATTTATCACAACATTGTTAAATAGTAATGATAACAATCTCCAAGTTGGCGAAATGTACAAGACCCTGGATATTGTGAAGTAGTGAATGCAATTTTTCTTTTTAGAAATGGGTTGGTACATCTTGACTGAAATTTAGCGATTGACAAGAATGACAAAAAAAACGATAATTATAAAACTTACTACTATAAATATATTATATAATTTTAGATTCACTAATGTAATGTACACAATTGTTTTAAAAATGCTATTAAGATTTATGATGTTTTGTTTGCTACGGTGCCGCGGTGGTCCGTGGTATCGAGGCATAAACTTTTTCTTGAGTTTGTTTTTTTTTTTATAATTCATTCATGATTTTTTTATCCGCACAAATAGCGTACTAGTAAGTGGTGCCGAGAGGACACATAACACTACCATTCATAATGAAACCAGTAGGTATCTGAAATCTGAAACAGGGACCTCTGTTACTCGCTTTTAATTTACGTACTCAGTTTAAATTAGAAATTGTTATTAGAAAATAAAACCTAGCGACATATTTACCTTTAATTTTTTCTTTTTTTTTACGTGCGAAAGATACCTCCTCCACGGATACCTCCTCGCCGGAACTGGTAGGAGAGATGTCGGACTCGAACCGACTCAATTACTTTGTTTACTCAATTACTAGTCGTTCCACGCACAATCAATGAACACGGTAGCCACTTTCTCTTCCAAAAACTAATAAATGATAACTACCCACATCAAATTTACATTCTAATCATTTTTAAAAGAAACATAAAATTTTAGATAGGCACCAATTAATTTCTACACACATTAAAGTAAACCAATATTAACGAAAGCGTTCGTAGCTTTGTGGGTAATTGGCGATGAGCCTTTTGCCCTATTGTTGATTCGAGCCATGCATCTGAGGCTGAGTCTGAGCTGTATATATCTGTCTGATGTTAAACAGCCCTATCCCTTAGTCGCCTTGTACGACACCGCATGGGAAGAGATGGGGTAGCCCTAATTCTACTCTGCCGGAAACCACGCAGTAACTTACTACTCGGCTGAGTTCGCATTTCACCCTTACAAGACAAATATTTCCTGATAGTGGATTCGGAGCTTTACATAAACAAATCATATACACCAGAAACGGAACAAATAATCCTTTCGTGTGGGAATCAATTGCCGTTTCAGATATATTTAAGTGTTTGATAAGATTCTATGGTTAGCCGTGTGCTGTGATAATAGGGGAATAGGCATATTGGTATTCGATTGTCATTTTCTATAGTTGCACTAAAGTTTCATGGATATATAAATACCATATTTTTTCTAAGACGAATTGGCTATCTTTATTTTTTTTCCGAGACTAGGTAAGTAAATGCATTTTAAATGTGATTGTTCATGTCATAATTATTTCTTTAAAGTACTAGGATATACAGTGCATCTGGGAATTTGTTGCTTTTGTTGCCTTAATGAATTTAAATTCGAGTAAAAATAAGTAGGTACCTCATTATTTAACCTATTTCCGATTTTTAAACCATCTCCCGACCCGCAGAGCCCGCTATGAGGAACGCGATGCGCAGAGGCCTGAGCCTGGGGTGACAGGTGAAGCAATCTATCACCCTAGGAGAAGTAGGTTGAGGTGGCGGTGTGATGCCCGGATCCCCCTATCCGGGGGCAAGATGGGGACACCATGGCTTCTACATCCAAGGTCAGTAAGTCCAACTAAGGATCACTATGAAAATGTTACCGCTATTAAAAAATTAGGAACGAATGATAAATGGTCTTTTCATAAAATCTTTAAAAACTTAATTTATAGGTCTTTAGAATGCCGGAAAATGATAATTAATGCATATTATAGGTATTTAAACTATCATGGTCACTGACATCAATATCAGAATAAACGGGATATTTACCATGTTTCATTATTTTGAGTGTCCGATATTTCGGCGCTGTTGCAAGCACCATGACAAGAGAGAGTAAGAAGGTATAGTAGATTAGGTATTTAAACTATTATGGTCACTCACACCTCACACTCACCTTGATCACGGAGGAACTGGAGTAGTGGCGGTGAACAGAGAAAAAGTTTTTGGCTAGGAGTAATTATATCGATCTACCCTCTTTCGAGTTCTTAAACTATAAAGTGGATATATATATATGTATAGATAACTTAATGATGTTAATGCGTGGTCAACATAAGTCTCCTGCTTGCTCGCGCAAAAAAAAAATGTAAACTAAAGCAAATTTAAAAAAGAAAAATAATCTAGTTCTAATATACTTAGTCTGGCCATAAATACTGTTATAATTTTATAATTCAAAGACTGAAATATCCCTATACAGTATTAGCAATCATAATAAATATAATAATACCCACTTTTTGTCGGTTTCAGATGAAAATGATCCAGAATCAACAACAGGTCCCTGTGGACCAGGTGAACTCTGGACTCCTCAATGGTGTAGGTAACATGATTATTGATCATTAACACATACGTAATCCGAAATAATTTATAATTTCTTGCGATCAGAATTAAATGATACAATAACTGTGTGATTTTGTCTAGACAGCGGGCATTACAGGGTAATAAATCGACGAATTTAAATTTATGTCGCGTCCTTGATTCCTATCTAACGAAGTACATAATTATTTACAAATACATTACACTTTATTGCGCTATTTGTCATGTTACGTTCATTACATAAGTGTGTAAAACAATAATTACTATCGGGTATCGTTCTGAATTGCAGACTGCAATGCTTTCGAGTGATAACAGCCGTCCTACCCGCATTATGTTACACACAGTGTTGTAAAGATTACACACTATTTAGACATGTTTTGAATGCACTGAATTACACACTCCCATAGATAGTGGTACCTACATACTTTTTTATAGTTATGATCAGATGAAAGTTGATTGTACTTATAGGGCCCAATACTATTGACATCTTTGGGTTCAAGCTAACCTTAACTGCTAGCTGGTATGTCTTACAATGAACTCCGCGATTTCTTTTCGGAGTTGGGAGGTAGCACGGTAGTCGCTTTCGTAATAACTCAAATAAGTCAAATAGAAAATGAAAAGCGGACAGATGAAAGCATTGGATGCAACAGGGATCATCGATAAGACGATGCTGGTGATATCGGACAAAACTTGTCAGTTTTATTATCACTGACCCTTCAAGTCTGTCTTTAATTCTGGTATGGCATTGAAAATTTGTTTCCAGTCTCCTCAACCAACAATATAGCAGTACACATACATACATAAAAATCACGCCTTTATCCCCGGAGAGTTAGGCAGAGGTGAATTAACACCCACATTTTACCAATAACTGTATTCGTGCCCTCGTAATAGGTGGTGAGCCTATTGCCGTATATCGGACACTATAGTTGACTCGAGCGCCATTTCTCTATAGAGATGTCTCACACGGCCCATCGTGACCTATGAACGTCTGCAACACCAGGAGAGTCAAATCCGTGCTGCCGACACTGTAAGAACAGAGAGTTTCTGTGCCATCAGTACAGAAGACACACGCCATTGGTCTTCCCACTGATAGCACAAAAACTCACCAGTAAGCTCTGGTCACCCTACTCTCCACTGGGAACTTTACAGATGCGTAGAGATGTTGCGTCCATGGCTGTATTTTACCGTCTGTGCCATGGTGAGTGTTCTGATGAGCTCTTCCAATTAGTCCCACCCTCCCCTTTCCTACACAGGACAACACGTGCAGGTCTTAGATGTTTGATTGACGTAACTGACGTAACAACTTTAACTTGTCAAAACTCATCCATTTATTCTATTCTTTTTTTTATACCACTTTTTTTACCCTCCAGAGGCGTTATCCTGAAGAAACTTTCCAATGCCCCTCTTGAAGAACTCGTTCCAATGCCCCGCTTGGGGAGCTGGTGTTGCACTTGTCCATATACCCTTTACATCTGGTGGGCCGTGTGCTTGTCTGCCACCTGATGTAAACAAAAAAACATGAATACTCCTCTGCCTACCAGCGGGGGTAGTTATGTCGGACTTGAACCGACTAAAACCGCACGTAAATAAGACAATCCCTCGTATCCCCGCTAACCCTGGGCCTCCCCACCTGAACCCGAGAGATCGTCTCAGCAGTCCATTACCCATACCACTAGGCTACCGCGGTTGCCTAGTGTACATCACGACATTTGATTATTATATTATAACATGCAACACAAAATGGAGTCGGCTCACACGATATTATTACGTAGAAATTTACACACTGAAGTACAAAATTATGCTCTCGACCTCGTGGCGACAAGCCTTTCGTCATCCCACTGACAGCACAAATTCTCCAGTGAGCTCTGGCTACCCTACTCACCGCTGGGAACCCATCATGAAGTTATTATATCCGCGGTATTCTGTAGCGCGGAGGTACTTCCCCAGTAGGACTGCTCAATTGGGCGGAAATACCGCCGTGTCCCCTTACTTCAGATCCGAAATTGCCGTTTAAAGTGTAAGTATCACTTTTATTTTCACTTACGAACATTCTAGTAACTTCAACGTAGAATATCTCAGCATATAAACTAGCATGCATTTGAGAGGTCAAAACCCTCCTGGGGTTGATAGCGAGGTGAACTTCGCCAGAGCTAACGATGACGTGGGTATTTCAGTCTCGAATCAACCAAAAGTGCACGATGTTTCGTCACGATATACGACCAATAGTCGATATAAAAAATATTTTAAAGAAAATTTCAAATCACAATGACTACCCAAAACAATAGGTACAGGTCGTTATCACCGGCGCTTTTATTCATAAATCCATTGTTTGAATCGTTAAATCGGATGAGTGAAACAGCATGGAATGAATGGATGCACTTGTCGCGTGCATGGAGTTCGGATGTTACTTTATGCAGTTTCTCTATAAAAACAAAAGACTAAGAATGAAGATGAAACAAACGTTCAATGTCACCAATAGCCGATAACTCTAAAGATAAGCGGATATAATTTAACTGCTTTGTTGTTGTTAAGAAAAAAAAAGACATTATGAAGCTGAGCTACTAAAGATATGATCTGTTGACAGTATTGCTTCTGAATAAAATTTATAATTACCTGCTTCTACACGATTCTGTATGTACCAAAATGCAATTTTATTAATTTATTTACTTGCATCTATCCAAAGCGCATGACAATATCTAATAAATTAATTATACCTACTTATTTTTTGTAAACTATTTTTTTTTTTTTTACACACTCAATATCCCCTATATTTCTCTAGTTTATGTTTAGGTCCCAATGTAATAGGTGGTGAGCCTATTACCATTAACCGGGCACTCATAAACCCAACATGCATAACTTCGAAAGCATCGAAAAGTCATTGGTGTGTGCCATGGCATACTAAGCATAGCTTAAGTAGCTTGTGTTATGGACTCTAGTGTGTGGATAAATTTACTTAGCTATTTTTTTTGTAAATACAAAGAATTAGAAACAACCCAGGCCAATGCAAATAGACATATTCATGCATACAAAAATTTGCACGGAGCGGGAATCAAACCCGGGCCCTCTCTGTGCAGCAGTCGAACGATCTACCGCTACGCCACAGATTCCGTCAATCATACAGTACCTAATTCATATAATTTAATAATAGATAAAACCATATTTTTTCAAGTGTATTTGAAATCTCTGAAAGTTACTCACCCGGTCTTTTTGTCAGCATGGTACTTCACAATCCTCACGGTACCATCGGGCTGATCCAAACTGTATGAACCCTTAACGGCGTCACCATCACGGTGTTCTTGCTGGTACTTGTGGTCATGGGTGTGAGGGTCTTTAACTTCATATGCGAACTCGTATTTAGGGTGAGCCTGTGACATTAAAAGTTCAAAGAGGTGTAAACTTTCCTTTCAGGGTCGCGCGTGAGGTTTTTTTTTTCGTGTGAAAGATCCCCACTTAGCCGGACATAACCTCTCCCAGGTTATGTCGGACTAAAAAACACACGACGCCTGTGGGTCGTTTTTGGTTATCGAAGGTGAGATTAATAGGTATATCCCTCCCAGACGATCTGCCCTTGTGATTGAGTTTTGTTGTTACATAAAAGGTAATTTCATCGGAGTAATAATTAGGAGAGCCGCATATAGTGTATATTTATGTATGACAAAATTCAAACTGCACACTTACAGACATACACATAATCACTTCTTAATCCCCGGAAGGTTAGGTATATATCAGTTAACGAACTATAAAATTTGTCAGGAGTAGGCAGACATGTTAAGTTTAAACATTCGAATGAAGTCATATATTCATAAGGATAAATACCTTTACGTATTAAGCGCCGAAAGTCTTCCTCACATGGAAAATTTAATTTGAGTTCTTTGAATTGTTCCTGCTAGCAGTGGGCGAGGCTCGGTAGGGGCGCGACTATTTCTTCTTGGGCTTCTTGGGGTTGCGCGAGCGCGACTTGGCCTTGCACAGCGGGCAGATGGGCGCGTTCCGGTGGATCTGCTGGTGGCACGACAGGCACGGAGAGATTTTATATTCATAATTTGCATATTTAATACAATTCTTGTTCTGTGAAATATCATAGCTATGTTCTAAGAAAATCAACACCTTACCGTTTTATAATGCTTGAAACAAAAGTGGTCGTAATGAATTCTTTCTGCAGATATACTTTCTTGTTCATTAGTAATTATATAATATTACTAAGTGGAAAATCTTACCTGTAATAAACAAAAGCTATATAAGATAAAACAATTATAACAATAACCATGTCATACAAATTGAAACATTCACCTGTAATTGAGAGATACAAACAATAGTACTAACCAAGTCGTTGGTCTAATACTTTCACTAACTTTAATATGACAGGTGAATAGTAGAGTCTTGTTTTTCCCAGCATCGGGTTCAAACGATGTACCATCCTCTAACTTAAGTAACAGCTGCAGGTCACATGTGGGCTGCTTTGTGAGAATTCTGAAGACCAAGAACCAAATATGTAGCAGATTAATATCTGTTACGAGTTTATTTTCTAAGGTTATTACACATGTAATTTAGTTTGGAACTTAACATTTTAATTGTATGTCATTTAAATTATTTAATAACATACAATTATATCGACCTTCCGACTAATCCGACTGGGATTAACGTTAAAAGGAAGAAAAACAGTAATATGGGTACGGTAATGGTCTCGCCATTGCTGTCAAGCGGGCACTAAGTCATGAGCTGTATGTATATTTTCGGATGGAGAATAGCCCTGCCCTATAGTAGGCTTCTACGACACCCAGTATTGAAGAAATGGAGGAACAGAAGAAGACCCTCAATAATAGCGATTCTGCTCCCATGTCACAGGACAATGACGATTCACCTGGTGGTGAATCGTCATTGTCCATTGCCATTGCCTCTTCTGGAGTTGGTACTCCAGAAGAGGCAAGTGTGATTGAGACTACTCGGTCTGAGAATGAAACCAATATCAACGGATGTAATGACTTAGAACAGGCTGACGAAGAAGCATTTGATACTGATGCCGATGCCATAGGCAGGGAATTCATCCTCACACATTGCGACCTGAGACGGTGCGCACTGTGCGGTATGAAAGAAACTTCATCCCACGCACACTCAAGCTGTGGAATGACCTCCCTGCTGCGGTTTTCCCAAGCGCCTACAATATGGGGTACCGACTGACAAAGGCTGTTGTATTGTTGTTGGTAAATTTAATAGAGCCGCTTCACTTTGAGAAATCAGTCTATAAATGCTTTGGAACAGGTGTTACTGACAATAAGTTATTATGCGACAGGAGCATTTCTTTAATAATTAAAATTCACTATTAATTAGGTACTAATAAAAATGAAAAAACAAGTTTTTTTTTAACAAAAAAATGAAGCGAAATCTAGAAATAAATGCATTCAACAGTAAAACATAATTGCAGATATAATTCGAAAAATAAAATTACGCGTAAGACTTATCTTGAGGTCAATCACATCCAAGGTTGTTGAGGGGTTGGACCAAAATTACCCAACCTCCTTTAACAAGAAATTATATTTCCCAGTATTTTAAGTCAAGTAACTTCAGAAAAATTAACTTATCTAATCGCTCAGGATCTAAACGACTCCTTTCGTCAGTAATTGACATATTTTGTCTACTGTTAAAGAATAAAAAAAAAAACACTTACATAACCTAAATCGATTCTACGTGTTTGATATTGGTTATTTTTGTCAAATTGGCAATAAGGTAAATTCTTTATCAAATTTGAAGTATAAACTGAATATAAGTAAGAAAGAAAGATATAAGTATATAATAATAAATAAAATCAAATCAAATAATTTATTTGCATAACACAGGTTACAGAAAGTTAGTAAAAGATACATTTTCAATAAATGTATAGGTCCGCTGTATTCTTCACAATCAAGCTTTTATTGACGAACAAGCAGACTCAATCCTGTTTAAACCACCTTATAAATTTAATTCACATGCAAGTGAACCAGAACCCTTGCATCAAGCGCAGTTTCAGGTTCCTGAGCCACCATCTTTCAAACCTCTATCTCAAGACTCAAAATTAGCTCATTACTGTTTAAAATATGTCTCGTTTTATTTTTGTTCAGAATAAAACTTCAGATTTTAAATAAAATTGGTATACTGGTATAAGGCAAACATTTGATTAGAAATTTATTTTATCCTATAATCACGCCTGTTTGTATATAAAGGGGCAGACAGAAGTATATCATTTCTAACATTAAATGTTTACAACACTCATTTTTCACTGATCAAAGTCAAAGTCAAAGTCAAAAATAATTTATTCTGTATAGACCATTATATCGGCACTTACAAAACGAAATCAAGATCGAGTGAGAAGAGAAAGATCAATTTCTTTTTCTTTTTAATATAATTATAGGTAGTTTAACAATTGGAACCGTGCCAACTCGATTCAACTTAAATTATACGACTATTACAATTTTTAGGTTTCCGTTAGTAAGGGAAACAATATGTTTTCTAATGTTTCTTCTTATTTTTCGACTTAGGCAGTTCTTCCAACGAATTTATTAATTGGTAAATAATTAATGGAAAATTTAGTGAATAAATCAGGGAGCTTCATCTGCCAACAAACTGTTATACAGTTTGGCAGAAGAAAAATTATTGTAACAATGTTTGTTTTCCGTAAATAAATTTTATTTCATTATTTCACATTTATACAGAAAAATTGATGCTACTGCGCCGTTGTTTTTATTAATTTATATTCTATTATTATAGTGATTAACAGTTAATTATACGTGAACAGTGGTGAATAGTTTGAGTGGATACTTCAAAGGTACGTTATTTACAATATTCACGTCATACTTGTTGTGGTAAAAAACGTTGCTGCTATCCGTTGATGAAACCATTGTGAAGGAACGGGATGTCGCCACACCGTCAACGAACTTAACTTGCTTTTCCAAATCAAAAATGGTACTGCCGAAATGTTCAACCTGCGCGTATAATATTCTCGTTTAATGATTATCCGCTTAACATTGTTCCCGGTGGCCTTACCTCGGTTTCTAGCACAATGACAAATCAACCTATATATGACCGTCACGGATTTGTCACTAATATGATCATACAAGTATACATACTGTAGATTAAGTAGGTATGTTCATAGATTGTTGTATATCATAGCTCACCATCAATTTTTGGCAAAAAATGCTTGAGACTATTCTTTAATGCGAACTTGTTACTAGCTGATTTAGTCCAACTGAATTTCAATTTTTGCACCATTATACTACCTGAAGCGGTAAAAAAGCTGCACTCTGAAGATCCATCTGTTCTGCTGATGATAAGTGAGCTGAATGCCGTTATCATGAATGCGCCGGTCTAGACGGGATTCGAACCCGCGATCTTTCCCTTACAACTACTAAATGCTTAAAATTTCATTATACGATGACTTATACGACAAAACACAGATGGAATACTTCAAAAGGAAACAATTAATAGTTTATAAAATTATAAATATAGTTTACAAGTTTAGGACAGACACTGATATAAATAATTTGGTATGTTATAATATATTTCTACGTTTTTGAGCATAATAAAATTTGTGTTGTTTTAGATGTAAAACTTAGTGTTTAATTGCAACGAATAATGAACAATCAGATATAACTTGTAGTGTGGTATTTGCCATTGTACTAATGTACTTCATATATAACTATACGTAGTGTATATGTGTGTAAGTCATTAAACGTGTAGACAAGTTATCTAAATTATGGTAAAAATTAACGCTTTTTATTACTACATCTGTCATCTGTTACAGTCAATACTTTTAATCGGTCAAAAGACATCTCTTCTGATGCATTGTTGTATAAAGTGACTAAGAGATAGGGCTGCTTAACATCCCTCAGCCTAGACTCAGCCTCAGATGCATGGCTTGAGTCAACAATAGTGTCCAAAAGACGGCAATAGGCTCACACCCTATTACATGGGACCAAATGTCAAATGATTGGTGAAATGTGAACGCTGAATTAGCATTTCTAAGTACGTATCAGAAAGCGTTCAATTTAAATGTTAATGAATGTAATGGTTACAAATTTATATTTCTTATCATGAATAAGTGAATTTGAATGGCTTCGTTCTTTTTTTAACATTCATTTATTAGGTTCACGAGTAACTATGTATGTAAACAAATCTTGAAGATTGAAAACGATTGGACTAATTTATCTAAAAGAGGTATTGGACGTCGCTGGAGATATCGACACCAAGGATCCCATCCTGAATGTTTCTCGATTTAAATATAATTTATCTAATTACGTACCTACACCTCACGCAAGGGCGGAAGGGAGGTATCTACGACTCACATAGCTAGCACAAATACGCAACTATCCCGACCTCCCACCACCCAAGGGAGTGACGGGCGGTTCTCTACATCTGGATCATCTCCTCCTATTATTCCGCCCGCGTCACCATAGCAATTTAGTTCTGGCTCTCAGTCGTCTACTGTTATAGAAAATATATATTATATGCTGATTATGAAGAACAATAAATAAATCTTACCTTAAAGTTATTACGAGTTTTTCTTCTGGTGACACGCTTGGCCTCAAATGCGTTTTATTATTATTTATTAATTTAAAGTTTTATTAAGGTCAGCAACTTTACTTACTTGATGTCATTCAAGCACTTGATCCAGAGCGTGATATCCTCTCCGAGACGTCCGTACAAGCTTTCAGGCTGAAGATCCCATAGAGCCTGGTAGCGTAGCCATTCGTCAACGTATTCGCGGACTTCCATGACACCCGTTTACGACGTCAGTACTATTTGTCGGGGCAATCGTTCATTGTAATTTATTTCTGAATATATACGAGTTACTGAAGTTAGTGTTATCATTTGTCCACCTCACTCAACAGCCTCATAAGTCCTCTCATATTATTACACTCTATCCTGCCATTTCCACTTTGACCGAAAAATCATGCTATAAAAAGTATTAAACAAGAAAATATCAAGGATAGCCGTGGTCGTATGCCACTTTTCCTAGAATGTATTGTTTTGTTAGACTAAGTGGCATACGACCACGGCTCCCCGTTGATCCTTATCCATCTCAGGCTCCGAGACATGAACCCGCGCCTCCTGCGTAACGGCTGCGTTCACTACCGCCACGCTACAGAGACTGTCTCTGATTCGATAAACAGCTGCAAATTGATTACAGCACTCATTGCTCAAGTCATCTATATGCTATATACTCAACGCGGACATGACATCCATTTAGATGGCTGCACGCGAACTGAGGGTTATGTGGAGCGGTCGCAGTGCTAGCGGATGACAAGAGCTATTTTCTGTGTAATTTGAGTCATATTTAAAATGCACATTGTGTATATCGCATATTATGTTAATAAATTAAGGAAGTTTAAACTTGTTTAAGCCGCGTGGTTTCCGGCAGAGGAACTCGGGGTAAGTGGGGGCGAGATGGGGTCCGAGTCGCAATGCTGGAGATTCGTATGGTAGTCAGTCTCACTCCCACTCACGACATTTGCTGTACAAATTCCGTCACACGGCATGAACACAATTGCACTAACACAATATTATGCATTAAATTGAGTGGAAGTACATGTACCTACCTATTGAATGAATGAATGCTCGGAGCATCTGGGGTGGTTACAGACTCCAGGGTGCGAGAAGAATGGGTCACATTATGCCCCGGCATCTGAAGACTCGAGATGGCATGCGGGTTTAGTAGGCTAGAATTTGGACCGTAGAACTTCGATATTTTTCGTAAAGCGACTGCCATCTGATCTCCACAACCCAGTGACGATATCATGGCATTGAAGTTATACACTACTTTACGTTGATGATTGCGTTAATTGCTGCGGTTATTAACGGGAATTAACGGATTTGATAGGTGAATTCGCGGTGAGATTTCAATTGCGAATGCTCTAGATTTGGTGACGTCATGATAGAGCATGCGCAATTGGAATTCGCTGCAACCTGAATAACAAAAACATTGCACCAGGTACGATGAGGGGCGGGTTAATAGATTAGACTTTATTGGACTGTCATTTTGACTGTATAAAAATGTACTAACAATAATATATATATGAGTGTATTGTGCCATGTACAAATATGCTTGAAATAAATGATAAATGAAATAAATATAGTTCGAGCAATATCATTTAGTGTTACGAGCATCTATAGCCTCTTACTAACATGTGGGTTCTGTGCTTCTTTTACTAGTTTAAAGATCCCGGTCGATACTTGAAAAAATACTGTACCTAATTTTAAATTAGCAAGTTTATTTGACATGCTAAAATACAAGTCGTTTTGTTTCAACACTACAAGCAGCGTACTGTGTAAATAATTGGCGCCACAATATCTTTTTGAAATCTAGGTGATGAATAAAACAGTACCTACTCTGTATAGTGAAAAGTACAAGTGGGTTATCAATATGTGTATCAACGATAATATCCCAATATCTTTCACAAACTCACACTGTTAGGTCAAAGAAATAGAAAAAGAGCTTATTAAGACAACCGTGAACTAAAATTTTACGTCTAATCAATAACATAACGATGTCTAGCCGATTTAGAAACGTCATCAAAAAACTGCGCCAAATGACTTGAGTAATAAAAATTCAAACATCCAAACACTTAAATACGTTCAGAAACTACCACATTTATAATATTAGTAAGAAGCGTTATTCTTCGAAAACAAAGTGTAGTATTTTAAAATTGATGTGGGTAGAGTAGATAAATTGTAACTTCGCTGCACACTACCGAATATGAAATAGCCGCCGTTTTAATAACCTACGAAATTTGTAGGTACCTCCCTTTGTTCCGAACATACAACTCCGCCAACTCGAGTGTTAGGGGTGTCACTTTATCAGAAAATTTAAACAAAACAATCCAACTAAATATTTAGTGTAATTTGTATTTGTATTTAGTGTATTTATAATAATTCCTGACGCAAAAAAGACGCTGTGTTATAAGTTTGAACGTGCGAAAATTCCCCACGTATACCTCCCCACCGGAGCCGGTGGAAGAGGTTGTCGGACTCGAACCGACTAAAACGCACATCGCCTGTGGGTCGTTTTGGTTGCCGAAGGTGAGGTTGACAGGCATATCCCTCGCACCCCGGCCGACCCAGGGCCATCTCCCACGATCTGGCAGAAATGGTGATGAGAACTATAAAACCGCGGTAGCCTAGTGGTATGTCCACGATGGCCGCCGCCACAAAATGACGGAGTCCCTGATAAAAATCTGAGATTTTTTTTCAAGTTTTGTTTTTAAGATGTTTTTAGATCCTAGGCTGTACTACATAGTCTGGTGTACTGAAAATTGTATTTTATTTTGAATAAATAGCATATTTTCTTTATTAAAAACTGAAATTAAATGGACCTTATTTAGTGCTTATATAACGTGTAAACGCAACATAGACAGAGATAAATGCGATATTCTCTTGCACTCCATATATTTGCAATACACGCTACAAGCGTGTGACGTCACCTGCTTGTAACTATGGGAGTGTTTTCGAGCGGGTCGAGTATTTCGCATGTATTTTGAATTCGGTTACATTAAGTGAGCTGAGATTCTCCATCATATTAGCAAATGGTCCATCAAATGCTACACGTCTGTCTAAAATCCTTAGCTGTCTGGCTAAGAGATACAGTACTGTTTGAACTAGCTCCGGTTAGGGGAAGCAGATATCCAGGGGGTGCGCGGTGCGTTGTAGTTGGAGCATTGTTTCATGCACTTTGTAAATATAGGTCGGGTGTAGGTCATGTTTTGGTATGATATTTCATTATTTGTACATATAGGACGCCGATATTTGTAAAAATAATAAATATCTGAGCTATGTATTAAGGATTCCTGGTTGTTTTCGAAGATTACACCTTGCAGTCTTGAGACCTGAGCATTCTCCTCCTTTTGGTTTCACTTATACGAGTTTTATGGAGCTGATCAAAGGTATAAGAAATTGCTATAATCAATTGTGTTTTCGAATCGTTACGGTAATAAAACGCTTCTGTTCATGGATAATGGATTTAACAAGGCCCATGATCGGCGGGACCGAGTGTCATGGCGCTGCGTCAAGAGGAATAGCGGCTGCAAAGCTGTGGTCATAACGTACTTAGACAACGTGATCCAAGTAAGTTTGGTGCAATTACAAATGGTCACAGGCCATGCATGGCCTCTAGATTTACAAACAATGCATAATTTCGTACAAATGTAAGTGAAATAATTTTGTCTACAATTTATTTTTCATCCACTTTAGGCTGAATAGGTTTTGAATATAGCTACAAAGTTATATGCCATACCTACCTGCATATTACAAATGAAAGGTATTTATCTCCCGAGTGTCATAGTGTAAAATGTCAATAAAAATTAAACGGTGGATCTTGTTGCCAAATGCGTGTTGTAAAAAAATCGACTCAGGCTTAAAGAGTAGAATATCAAAATCAAGAGAATTAAAGGAAATTGCAAATATAAACTGGCATGGGAGATGTTGATGACAGGGTAAGGCGAATTATACAAAAAGCGAGGCATTGTAAAGGCTAGACTCACAAAGCTTTCAACCCATATCACAAATATCGATAGTGAAATCTCATTGTCACCTAAATCTCTAATTGATTTGAAGTTACGCATCGAAGTAGCTCGGTCAATGCGTTAAGCGAGCACAATATGACGACGTTGGAATGGCCTGCTCAGTCTGCCGTCCTCAATCCCATAGAGCATGCCTGGGATTTGCTTGGGAGAAGAGCTTTCAGTGATTCTTTGGAAAATCTGAACACTGAAGAACAACTTTTTCTACATCTTCGCAGTGTATGGAGCGAATCTCTCGTACGCAAATCCAATACAAACTCGGCTGGTTTTAATTAATAATAACTTCGTGTTGTGTTCCCACCGGGGAGTAGGGTAGCCAGAGCTCACTGGAGAATTCGTGCTGTCAGTGGGAAGACTAAAGGCTTGTCCTTCGCGCCGCTTGATATGACATTTTAATATGATTATGTCGCATTACACCGTTCATCTGCACACTAAATCACAAGGGATATTTAATCATATCATATGTTTTCAAGAGTATGTACACATGGCCAAGGAATTGAATATACAACTTTACTTGTAGGGGGTTGTGTGAATGTAATTCTATGGAACCATACAACCATCCATTCCTTCTAAGCCATGGTTCTTTAAGAATAAACGGTTCAATAAGTTAACTACCTCAGTTATAATACGCCTTCGTTTAGGATTTGTCTGCACACCAGTATTCTTGGCCAAAATTAGAGTTCGAGACCCAATTAGCCTTCGCGAATGGTAGAGATCTTGATAATCTTAAAGCTTACAATAGTATTAGGAATGCAAGAAAAGTAATTTATTTCAATTATTAATAAACTGTTAAAAAATAAGCTACAAAGATAAAAAAATGGCATAACTTCTCGAGAGCAACCCTAGGTATCACTTCTTGCCGAACCGCATGGTGCAAATGTGGAAACTCCCTTCCGGAAAGTGTAATAAAAGCTCCTAATGTGAATATTTTTAAAAATAGACTTGATAAACATTGGACATTCAAAACACAAGTGCAGTGATATACGCGCAGCAAAAAAATGTCATGAATTCCAGGGCAACTGTATACGTTTTTTAATAAGCTCCCTAATGAAATTAGTATCTGCGTATAAATTTAAAAATATAGTTAAAAGTAAATTGTGCCAGAAAGGCTATTATAAAATCAGAGAATACTTGGATGATAAACAAGCTTGGAAATGGATCAGCTGTTCGCTCAACTATACATTTCGAATTATATTCAATATGTTTATTTAATGAGATTTACCTCAAAAACCCCAGTTTGACTAAATTTAGACCCTGCAGTCCTGTAGCTCAGGTCTCCAACAATAGTATTGGATACTTTTTTCAGCCTCCAATTTTGACGAAGCCTGAGCAGGTCTATATGGAATTTGTGTCTTGTATAGAAGACACCGCTGCTCCGGCATGAAAAATCGTCTCACTCTGTTCAGGATTCCGAGTTTTCGTGAGGCTGTTTTAATGATACTTTCGATGTAATTTTTGTTATTCAGGTTGCAGCGAACATCCATACCGATATTGAGATTGTCCTGCAGTGGCAGTGGCGTGCTCTGAAGAGTGGGGAGGGGAAGGAAAGAAGATGCGAGTTATGCGAGTTATTATTATATTTATGACACGTCAATTAGACTTCGCCTTGTCTGATGGTAAGCTGAAGGCAAAGTCTCAGAAAGGACTCACCCGGAGGGCAATCTCGAAGCCGGAGATGGCCCTAGGTCATCCGGGGTATGAGGGATATTCTTTAGGCAATCTTATACCTGGCATCTAAAGAGTCGCGATGGCAGCGTGCGGTTTTAATCGGTTCGAGTCCGACATAACCCCCACGTCGCTTTCAGTCAGATTCCTTCACATTTATGATATTAGTACGAACTTATCTTTATCTGTTTTTTATACTACTTAAGTGGCAGACAAGCACGTGTCTCACTTAATGGAAAGTAGTTCTTAAATAAATTTGAATTTCATTCATTTTTTAGGTAGACAAAATGACGAAACAAATGGCTCTAGAGAACCAGCTGTCGGAAGCTAAAATGCAGAAGGCAAGTCTAGAGCACCAGGCTGACAAAGAACGGCTATTATCAGAGATGGAACAGCTCAAAGTCACAGTGGCACCACCGTTTTAGTTCGTATTTAAAATATGGTATTGGATTACAATTATCCCCGCAGCTAAAAAAGCAAATATCACGATTGCCAATTTCCGCCAGCGTGGAAATTGGCACTCGTTATTTTTGGACTTCTTACTCTAACCGATGCCACCAGATTTTAAGTCAGATCTAGATCTTTGTAATAAAACAAAAACAGTATCAAAATCCATTCACAAGAAAGAATTCCAAAAAATAACATGCTCACATTTGTTAACATAACCCAAGTGTTTCTTTTTAAATTTCACCAATGTACAGACTTGATAAATTCAAAGTAGTTAATAATAATAGTTTCAAATAAAAAGAAAAAACAATACAAATATCTATACACATAAATAGAATGAGTAAAATACTTGGGACGTCTGAACTTGCCTCTTAACTTTGATGTCTGAAATCAGTAAACACCAAACTAAACTAAGATTCGCACGCTATTAAACCTATGTAATGTCGCCGGCTCTCTTAGAATATAATTCTATGTATCTGTATATAAATGGAGCTGAGGCTTTAGGTACTGCAGTCGAAAACCCATAATTTGAGCTTTAAAATTGTCTTGCAGTTGTCTGTCTTTTGTATAGTTTTTCATGGTTCTTTGGCTTATGGGGCATTCTAACTTAATGACAAGTCATTCGTAATTCTGTCAGAGATCACACCTATGATGGAAGATTATAAAATTAAACCAGTCTTCTTTATGCTAATTTTGGTTTACATCGCACACTTTCGCTTGTGGGTTTTCTAAGCAAATATCATGAAAAATCTGGCATGCATCTCGATCAAATAGTCGTATTCTTTCCCAAGCGAAGTCTACGCTAAAATTGTTCATGGTGTGATTTACTGCAAAATTATTATCAAAGTTATATTTGCAACAAATAACGTCACATTCAATTTGTTAATTGAATACTATTTGAAATGAAATCATAAAGACGTACTTAATGAAATATTTAATCTGCCCTCGTAACGTCAAGAGGATCACGGGCACAATATGAAAACATCGTAAAATGTAGTTAAACTGTCGCCATTAGAGTATGATTTTATGTGACTGCTGTCACCTTTTTGCTGGAGCACCTGCATACCAGCTTGACCCCTTCGACTCGTTGCAAAGACGGGCATTGAGGCTGGTTGACAATCCCATACTCACAGGTAGAGTGGAACCTCTTAGCCTTAGGAGGGATTTTGCCTCACTGTGTGTGTTCTGAATCACGATAATTCAATTACTACGCAGATCCTAATTTCGCGTAAATATTGCAGCAAGACAAAATATTATCCTAATAGGATTTCAATTAAGTGACCTTAGACTTAGACCTTAGTGACTTCCAGAACAATTTTTCAACAGGAATGGGGGAATATCAAGGTATTAAGATAATTTTGAGTACTTACTTTGTTCGTCAAGATTGTAAAGTTAATTTCTTCTTCGACTGAGAAAAGCTAATGTTTTTCTAGACACGTAATTTTTAAGGTAAAAGACCTATCTATTTACTCTAAAAACCAAACATCACTCCATCAATAGTTAAACAATCTCATAAAGCTCTTACTCACAGATAACATCGTTACTAAGGACATTGACCTATAAATCTCTGCTCTATAATTTGATTTTTGGAGCTCAATAGAGAAGTTCCCGTTTAACCTCCACCCACAATAGGAAAGCCTACGAATAACGCTCGTTGTCAATATGCAGATATATTATCAGCTTGCTGGTGAGTTTGGCTTGACCCCAAAGATTATGGTTAAAAATCTATGCCATTGTTGTCATTTTCTTGTTAGTGTTGTCAGTTGCCATTTGTCAGCTGCCTACTTTGCCAAACCAGCTAGAGCTCACTGGAGAATTCGTGCTGTCAGTAAGAAAACTAAAGGCATGTCCTGCTTTGTCTTCTACACTGACGGCACAGAAACTCTGTGATTACAGGGTCGGCAGCGCGAGTGCGTTCCCTCTGGTGTTACATACGTCCATAGGCCACGGTAACCAATTTTCATCAGGTGGGCCATGTGCTTGTCTGCCACCTAAGTGCTTCCACTCCACACCAACATTGACACCAAGTCTTTGAAGAGATTCTGTACTCCTCTTATGATACACAATGGGGACAGTTGGCTGTAACAAATATATTATATTAAATAATTGTAAATTAGTTGTGTCTACCTGATCCTGAACACAAAAATATTTCATTGCGGTCACGTTAAAGTGAACAGATTAATCTTATTGTTATAAATGCGAAAGTATTATATAGATGTTTGAACGTTTGTTATTCAACTACGCCAGAACGGCTTACCTGATCTTCATTAAATTAGGCATAAGGATAGGTTAAAGTCTGGATTCTCCGCACGATTGTTCAGTCTAGAAGGTTTCGTCGATAGACTGTATGAAGTATGAGTCGTTAGACTGTGGTAATACTGTGCCCAAAGCTTGACTGGCAGAAAATATCTAAGGTATTAAGTCAGCTTTTGTACAGACATTTTGTATTTGTGCAAAAAGTTTAGTTCGATGCAGTTGTCTGTCTTTCGTCGCTTGTTTCTTTTATTTGATACACTGTAGTCCTCTTCTTCTGTGTATAATTTTTGTGTATCTGATTCTGACGGAGTACTCAAAGGAACAAAAAAAATGAAGAAAAAGAAATAGCTCACTAGGAAAGCAGAATTTGAGAGTAGATGTAATGAATACGACACTTCATTCGATTACGAGAGGAAACTGTGGAGTGGAGGGAGGAAACAGTAGGCCAAAGCCTCCCAACATTGGGAGAGGCCTATGTCTAGCAGTAGACAACGATGGACTAATTGATAGACAGTCTAGGAGCCATTGCGTCTGAATTGGTGACACTGGTCGTCTTGCTTATTTGCCGGCGAATCTCTTTCTTGTACGCCTGCAGGAACTTATCCAAACTTTTCTTAGTCGAAAACATCTTGCTAACTTTCTTCTGTTTAAACTATATTTATTGGTATAAAAACTTTGAGAGTGCTTAATTCAATAAACTCTTTCTCGATCCGAGTAATGCTTGTAGCGTCTGTTCGCGTTGAATGTATTTAACCAACTGATTCTTTGTTGTGTTTTATTCCCCGCAAGACTCACGACCTCTTAATGGCTCGAATTTAGTTTTGTTTGACATAAATTTCATTATGCTATTTACAGTTTCGTTCGCTTACATTCATTTGCCCTAGAATGTATTGTTTTGTTGGAGTAAGTTGCATCCGAACACGGCTATCCTTGATATATTTTTGTTTAACCGCGGTAGCCTAATGGTATGGGTAATGGACTGCTGAGAAGAACCTCCGTGGCGTAGCGGTAGAGCATTCGACTGCTATGCAGGGGACGCGGGTTCAATCCCCGCTTAGTGCAAGTATTTGTATTTTTATTTTCTTTTTTTTATACCACTCGGTTGGCAGACAAGCACACACCAAGGAAGACACACTCACGTTGCCAACCCTGAAAGTACAAGAGTTTCTGTGCCGTCAGTGTAAAAGACAAAGCAGGACAAGCTTTTAGCCTTCCCACTGACAGTACAAAAACTCTCCAGTGAGCTATGGCTACCCTACTCACCGCCGGGAACACAACACGAAATTATTATGGCCGCGGTATTCTGCAGGGCGATGGTGCTTCCCCAGTCGGACTGCTCAATTGGACGGAAATACCATCGTGTCCTACCTAAATGCATGAACATCGGTATTTACATTGGTCTGATTGTAACTCGAAGAGCAGTAATTTGGAAAGTCAGCTTTCTCCATCAGGAAGATAAACTTTGTATGATGGAGCAGTATGACTTAAATTCAATTCACTTGATACTGACATAATGTAATTATGTCGGTATCTGGTCACCACTGATATGTCAGGGCTTTCATAAAGCAGCTCTAACAGTTTTAGAACTTGATTTAGACATTGAAACAACTTGATTAGAAGCCAAAGGAATGTCATATTCAGTAGAAGATAGTATGATGCCTTTGGCATCTGTTTATAATTATACTAAATGTAATTAACACACAAAATTAATTCTGTCAAAATATAAAATTGGGCCCTAAATTTGCGTTTTACAAGGAAATAGTTTAAATAGTTAAGCCTTGGGGAGAATGGTGTGGGAGACATTCCAATTGCAGCATCTCTATAGAAGCAAACATGTATTATGAATATTAACAAAAAGATCAGGCTGTCTGTAATTACTTGATCAAATCTTTATAAAGTTATAGAAGAATATTACAAGATGGGAGGATGATATCAAAGCGATAGCTGGTCCAAACTGGACAAAAGTAGCTGAAGACAGAGACAAATGGGAGTCAATGGAGGAGGCCTTCACCCATTATGGGGTTCCGGTAGATTAATTTTAAAACTATATAAATATATATATTTCAAAAACTATAAATATATTATGATAGCGGGTTTTTTACTTAACAAAAGCTGTTTGACATTTCTGTAATTGATATTTATTGTAAAATTTAATTCGACTAAGTTACTGTTACCTTTATTAATAAATTACCATATTATTATACCAAAATATGTGAGTTACAATATTTCTGTTTTAAACCTCTCGTCTATATATAGTTGTTTCTTAGAAGCGTCAAACTGATTTTCTTCTTAAATGGTCTAAGAAGTATTTCCGTTACAGTTTACACCAGCCAGTATTGCATATAGAAGAAAGAAATGAACATAATCAGTAGCCTGCTACCCGCGGAAGATTCCTGATGGCGTTTTTCCTGATAAAATCGAACCTACACTTTACTGAACATTCCATATAGCTACACTCACTCTTTTCTTCTGAGTCATTTATTTTTAACCGTAACTGTTGTACCGCGCTTAAGGTACGTATGCAGCGAGACGGGGGCATATCGACATCAGATTTGGTCAGTCCTCCACCAACTCTCGCGCCTTTTTATACCTACTGGTCCTCGATTCTGCTAAGTTAAAACCACTGTCATACATATTTGAATGTATACGGACACTGCTAAAAATCCAATTTTAGAATTTAAAGCAATGCGGTTAAAGTCCAAAATTAAAAAGACCTTTTGCAGTGTGATGGAAAAAGTGCAATGAAACTCATTTCACTTAATTTTGGACTTTAATTATATAGCCATAAAGTCTAAAATTTATTGCCATTTTTTACAGTCTGTGGTCCTTTTTTCTGAGACTTTGCCTCCAGCTTACCATCAGGCAGGGCGAAGTCTAATTGACGTATTCTATATATAAAAAAAAAACCAAAGCCTAAGGGTATGATTCCAAACTCTGCAGCACACAGTAGTGTTACACAGTACCACGTACCATGAAGTAGACTTGAATATGATAGTTTTGTTTATTATTAAAATTCCTTGCGGATCCTCAGTTGCTTAGTGGTTGAGGAGTCGGCCTTACGATTGAGAGAGAACCTAGGTTCGAATCCTGGTCATTACACTACCGATACCCTCCTATTAGCAATCCCTAACAATTTAGCTTAGTTTGAGGGGTTAGAGAGAATATGACGACCTATGTGGCGTAGCGGTTGTGCATTTGACTGCTATGCAGGGGGCGCGTGTTCAATTCCCGCTCAGTGCAAATATTTGTATGCATGAATATGCATATTTGCATTTACAAAAAAAACGTATCTAAGTATGTTGATCCACATTCTAGATACTATAACACTAGCTAATTAAGCTATGCTTATCATAGGTCTAGATAGCGTTGTATAGAATGTCGTAGAATATTTAATAAAAAAAAAATTAAAAAAGAATCGGTAACAAATATTATTAAAAAAAAATACAAAAAAAGGTCACCACGTTTATTGAACGTTTCAACTTCTGTTAAAGTACACTATTACACGTTTAAAAACAATAAATGCTATCTACTTATACGACATAACGACGTCTCCACACGTTCCTAAATGCCGGTCATTGGTCATAACTCATAAAACTGAATAGTCGTAGTGTGGGCGATTATTGGACATCAAAGTTGGAATTCATTGCAAACTTGATTTTTTAATATACGTTTATTAACGCCTGTGTACTCGTATCCCCACATTTTGCCAGCTACACGTAATAGGGACCAAGTGGTAGAGGCAAGTGGGCACTGTTCATCGGTTATATGATTACTGTGTGATGGAGAGAAGCCATAATCCTTAGTTGCCTTCTACGGTTCTGAGGTACCTACGAGAAGCGATGGGGTGGCCGTATTCTTGCAGTTAGACCAGTTGTTGGACTTTTTGGGGCTCCAATTACCCGAAACAACTGCCATAGATGGTTTAGCAACCTCTCCGAGGCACGACTAACGGCCTCACTTCACTCTTGCTAATGTAAAAAAGAACTGTCATATTTTACACATACGTATAATCGAACCTTTATCCCCGGAGGGTTAGGTAGAAGCGAATTAACACCCACATTTCACTAATAATTGTATTCGGTCCCACGTATACGGGGTGAGCCTATTGCCGTATTACGGACACTATTGTTGATTCAAGTCATGCATCTGTGACTGAGTCTGGGCTGTATATATCTGTCTGATGTTAAACAGCCCTGTCCGTTAGTCACCTTGTACGACACCGCATGGGAAGAGATGGAGTAGCCCAAATTCTAGTCTGCTGGAAAATATATATATATTATAGGAGGAGGCAGGACATGGCGGTATTTTCGCCCAATTGAGCAGTCCGACTGGGGAAGTACCTCCGCCCTACAGAATACTGCGGTTATAATAACTTCGTGTTGTGTTCCCAACGGTGAGTAGGGTAGCCAGAACTCACTGGAGAATTTGTGCTGTCAGTGGGATGACTAAAGACAAGCCTTTAGTCATCCCACTGACAGCACAAATTCTCCTGCTTTCTCCTCTACACTGACAGCACAGAAACTATGTGCTTACAGGGTCGGCAGCGCGAGTGTGGCTTCTCTGGTGTTACACACGTCCATAAGCCACGGTAACCACTTTCCATCAGGTGTGCCAGATCTGCCACCTAAGTGGTATAATAAAAAAATATCCTTCAAGATTGATATTATGATACATATTAATAACTGCGGTAGCCTAGTGGTATAGGTAATGGACTGCTGAGACGAGGTCTTGGGTTCGATCCCAGGTTTTACCATGGGAATGACTTTTCGATGCTTTTCGAAGTTATGTGTGTATTTATCGCAGGTTTATAAGCGACTGGTTAATGGCAGCACCCACATTTCGCCAGTTTATGTTTAGGCCCAATGTAATAGGTGGCGAGCCTATTCTCTTTAACCGGGTACTTATAAACCTGCGATAAATACACACATAACTTCGAAAAGCATCGAAAAGTCATTGGTGTGTGCCATAATAAAACCTGGAATCGAATCCGAGACCTCGTCTCAGCGGAACACCAGGTAAGTTACACCCATACTACCGACCCTGTAAGAACAGAGATATTCTAGGCCGTCAGTGCAGAAGAAACAATCAGGACAAGCCTTTAGTTTTCCCACTGACAGCACAAAAACTCTCCAGTAAGCTCTGAATACCCTATTCACCGCCGGGAACACAACACGTGGTTATTATAGCCGCGGTATTCTGTAGAGTGGAGGTACTTCCCCAGTTGGACTGCTCAATTGGGACTTGAATACAAGTGCAGTTAATGTTCATATCCTACCGTGCAGGTAATGTGACGATCTATATATTTTAAAAAAGTAATCCTAGTCGGAGTCCAAGTCGGAGCCACCAGTGCAGGAACCGGGGCCGGAGCCAGAGCCGGAGCCGGAGACAGAGTCGGAGTCGGATACACCGTAAAGTGTATCCCCAGCCTTACCGCTCTTCACCGCGCTTACAGTTACTGCTGTCGTCGTAAAAACATTCGCTACAAGTGCTATCGATATGGGCGCATAGTTCAAGTGTTACATCCGGGTGATGATGTTCGAAGGCTTACTTTTTGCAGATGGCTAAGAGGAAAAATAAGCAGAGATCATGAATTTTTAAATTACATACTGTGGTCAGACGAAACGAATTTTTCCAATAACGGTATGATCACCCGAATTTGCATCTTGAGCACCATTGATTTTCTTTTAGACGTTTATTTAGAGTAACTATTTGAATTTTAGTATATCAAGTACCTAGTGCAATATAACACAAAAGTTCACAACCGCACTTTTCAAAAGCCTGTACTGTTGTGCATCTATTTTTACAGGTTACCCTAATACAATAGAGTAAGCAATTTAATTACATCTTTACTTATAACATATGATTGTTAAAACGGTCTCTGTGAATTCCCTCAGAGAGTAACAAAACAGGTCAATATTTATTGAAACGACGTTGAGTGTCCGGACGGCTCGGGTCAGCGACTAAGGGATAGGGCTGTTTAATATCTGACAAATACAAACAGCCCAGACTGAGCCTCAGATGCATGGCTTGAGTCAACAGGGCAAAGGCTATTAGTCATTATAATTATAAGTATTCAAAGTCGAATCTTTTTTGTTCTTTGTTTGTTCAACATAGGAATGAATATAATATAATATACATACATGACATGTGTACAATGTATATTTTGTCGTCCTACGTCGTTATGTGGCGCTGCTTGCGTTTGCCTATTATCATTATTTACCTGTTTACCTTACCTTACTTGGTGTGCCTTCTTAACCTTTAAGTACCTTCTTTATTTTTCAAGCTTCACCAAAATAGTTGTTTTTATAAAATATGATGTAACAGTCTTAATTGTAGATATTATCAGTCTTCATTCGTAGCAATAATAGTCAAGACAAAAGCCATGACATGATATATGAAAATTACATGTGGAGTATCTTACACACGGATTTAGATTGAGCTAGATACTGCCTGAACATTGAATACTATTAAATCTAATTGTGTCTTCTTCAATCGAAGCTTTCGCCCCGAACTCTGTGGTCCGCTTTACTAGTTTAACTGCGGGTTTCACCTGACCTCCACAACTCCTAAGCATTCAATTTAAATAAAACATACACAACGATTTCATACAACAAATGCAAGAGTCCAAACTAAACTGTTTATCAAAATTCCAGGATATTTAAAAAACTTTCATAAGAAATCGAAATAATAATAATAATAATAAGAAAAAAGAAATCGAAGATACAGAAAGTTAATAGCCCGGTACACAAACATTTGACTAATACCAAGCGTATGGAGAGTTTTAAAAATTACATTCGGCTCCATACCAACTTTGTGCAATGCAATCACAGCGATTCGGTTTTCTTTATCACCCCACTCCATTTTAATTTAGCAAAATATTGTACAATGTATTACTCCACCATTCACAGCTAATAAAATGCTTAGGAATAATTTTAATTGAAACCTTACTTTATGGGTATGTTCATATTTTAAATTAAATTTGAATTAAAATAATCATTTCATAATAAGGTTGTAAAGATTATATACAGAGAACAGGATTTTTTCAGGATTGTTTATTCACGTAAATATTTTATATAGGTAAACATCCAGTATCTTCCTCGATAAACGGACTATTGAACACAAAAATATTTTTTCAATTCTATCTTCAGCGAGTTGTGCGTATTATTATTCATATTAGCGCGTTCTACCAAAAAAACTCTTTAGCTTTAAAGATACAATATGTCACGCAGGCCTGGGGGTGACCAGCGAACAATCATTCTCGAAGGCAGGAAATTTAATTACTAAAAAAATAAATCGTCTAGGTGATAGACATATGAGATCTTCGATGTCCTTGTCATCATAGCTAAAATTTTTTGTAAATAATATATAACGAGTATTTCCAATTTCAAATAATATTCATTCTCACTTTTATCTAGCACATAATCTCAGTATTACTATAACCATAAATCATAAACCTTTTTAAAAGAAGAAGTTATTTCGTTTTCCCTACAGGCCTTCAACTATGCAATCATAAAATTGAATTTATCACATTCTTTCAACATCTAGCAAATTTTTGAATTTAGGAATATTGAGATTAGATTCGAAAATTCGAGGCTGAATTACAAACACATTTTTATTACAAGAATTGGGTCTCTATTAGCTAGGCGAGTTCGCCTTGTTAGTTACCGACCCTTTTATGTTGTAATATGAAGCTAAGTATAACTCCATGGTGGAAAAGATGCAAAATAAATTTACCAGGTATCTTTACCTCAAACAATATGGGGTATACCCGTTCTACCCACTTATGTATCCAACTACTTTCGTGTTGGGGATGGTTGGATACTATAAGCTGGAGGTAAGACGTAGCTTGGCTTTGGCCAAGTACGTATTTCTGCTGTTTCGTGGCAAAATTACTAACCCGCAGGTATTGGAAGCATTGAGGCTGCGTGTTCCTAACACCAGGCTGCGGCTGGCGCCAAGGGAGCAGACATTTGAGGTTCCGGTACCCCGGACGAACTTATTGAAGCATGCTCCTTACGTGCGAGCCCTGAATATTTTAAATAGCATAGCACAGAACGTAGATGTATTTTGTTGTTCATTGGCGGAATTTGAGCGGGTGACACTCCAATGTTTAGAGTCACAAAGTTACTAATGTTGTCTACTATATATTAATAAATATTACAAGTATTATGGATAAATAATAATTATGTACTACATTGTTGTCTTGGATACAATCTGTAAAAACAATGTATGGTTATATTATAATAAATAAATAAATAAAATAAATAAATGTTATTATGTAATGTCAAAACATGTTCTCCGCTCAACTCAACTGTTCAAGTATTCGACTCTTTTAGGTAAAATGGATAGTGTGATTCGAAACACACTATGCAAAATTCTAAATGTGGAAATGAACGACCGAGTCTGGCTTCAGGCATCCATGCCTGTGCGTCTAGGCGGGCTCGGCGTTCGCAAAATTACTGACGCCCTGGTGTTGCATACCTCCCTATACCACCTAAGTTGTATATAAAAATAGATACAATGGTTTGTGCTCAGATGAATTGTTTGACATGATGCCCGTAGCTACATTCTATCATCGCACCTCTCGCCATAGGCAGGGAATTCATCCCCACACATTGCGACGGAAAGGTTGACATAAGAATAGAAAATTGCTTTATTTAGTACTAATTATAACTATACTATTACAAATGATTACTATACTATACCTAAAGACAGAAGAAACAAAGTATGTATCTATTTATTTATCTTTTTATTTCGTCAGTTTGCACCTGTCCCCGACCCTGATTGCCTGTGCGTCCGGCCAAGGAA